>OX419343.1:10117121-10144178 GCA_948470475.1 Galaxea fascicularis | reverse complement strand
AAATCATCACATGTAAACTTTGCTGACACAGTCGATTTATTCAAGATCCCGGATGTACCCATTCGTTTTCAAACGGACAACTACAGGGCGGTATTGACAACAAATTTTAACTAAGTCTCTGGCCTGGTCATAAATCAGCTTTAATTTTGCTCTCGCCGAATAGATCTGACTCCTACAAACTACCTTTTCAGGCCAGAGACTCGTCACCGCCCACAGCAAAGCTCGCAATATGATGCCTTTCCGTCTCAAGCCCGAGATCGGTGTCTCACCCGTTTAGCCAAAATGAGACGGAATACGGTAACATATTGGACGACGGCAGACCTTGCCAATCGTGAGAATTGTTCCTTCATAAGGCTTAATGATGCCTTCCGGAAAACTTCACTGTAGGCGGCCAAAAAGAAATGTAGAAAATTAACCGACCACTGAAAACAACTTCTAACGCGCGCGCTGATTTCAAATTAGTGACTTATGACACAAAGAGAATTGTGGGAAATGATATGTAGGGGAGAGGAGGGGGGGGGGGGGAGGGGGAGAAAGATGTAAATAGCATTAAAAACACGTTTTTTTGTCTACTGCAGCTTGTTACGAGGTTTTGTGTACTAAAAACAGAAGGACAAAGAAAAACTGCTCAAGTACTGAACAAGCCTGAAATGGGACTGTTGCTAAAAAATCCTGGAGGTACCTTTTTGCAAATCCAGACAGATATTTCAACCCTATAACAGAGAATCAACACTAGTCCTCTAAAAGACCGTATTTAAGTGTTTTAAGATAGCATTTCGTTACCAAAACATAACGACAACAGTCAATTTAATGAAAAGCAAAATTTTTCATAAGCAAAATTCAAGTCAAATTCTGTGTCTTTCAAGTCAATATAAAGACAAATGCTAGACCTGCAAGCACACAGAAACAAGCCAGTATAAGGCAATAGGTCGATTTGTAAGATCTGAAGTAAAGATATCTAGCTACTTCAAGGTCATTGGTGGCATTTCCCAAGTTCAAAAGTCATCATCAGCTAGATTTGTGTTATACATGTTAAAAATCTGTCTGAATTTGTAAAAAGGTGCCTACAGAAATTTCAAGCGCGTTGTAACAATTTGACCCTTGAGGTGAATAAAATACAGCTGAATGTCGCTAGGTAGGGCTTAAATGGACAAATTAATCGCTGGAAACAGACGAAAAGTCGATCTTGGCAAAAGCGACAGATTTGTAATGAAATAAACAACATTTATTAAAAGCACAGAAATTATGAACTTTCAGTCTCGCAAACTATGAGGCTCAGAGCGAGATGCCCGACTAAAACAGATCCAGAATTTACCGTTCTTGAGCCCAGAATCGGTTGTCTAAGACAAAATCACTTCAGCTAAACACTCACGAAGCGTTTTTAAGCTTGCACACACTATTCTTATAACACGAGCACCACGACATACCTGAAATCCGTCTGTCAACAAGTTGAGGAAATCACACAATTATCCACGTTCGCGGCACTGATAAAGCTCTCCACAACCAAACCAGGCACAATGTTTCCACACTTGATACGGGCAAAGTATCATCAAATTACTGTCTCTCTCTCAATACTGAACTCTCGCTTTCTCCACATAAATCATCACATGTAAACTTTGCTGACACAGTCGATTTATTCAAGATCCCGGATGTACCCATTCGTTTTCAAACGGACAACTACAGGGCGGTATTGACAACAAATTTTAACTAAGTCTCTGGCCTGGTCATAAATCAGCTTTAATTTTGCTCTCGCCGAATAGATCTGACTCCTACAAACTACCTTTTCAGGCCAGAGACTCGTCACCGCCCACAGCAAAGCTCGCAATATGATGCCTTTCCGTCTCAAGCCCGAGATCGGTGTCTCACCCGTTTAGCCAAAATGAGACGGAATACGGTAACATATTGGACGACGGCAGACCTTGCCAATCGTGAGAATTGTTCCTTCATAAGGCTTAATGATGCCTTCCGGAAAACTTCACTGTAGGCGGCCAAAAAGAAATGTAGAAAATTAACCGACCACTGAAAACAACTTCTAACGCGCGCGCTGATTTCAAATTAGTGACTTATGACACAAAGAGAATTGTGGGAAATGATATGTAGGGGAGAGGAGGGGGGGGGGGGGAGGGGGAGAAAGATGTAAATAGCATTAAAAACACGTTTTTTTGTCTACTGCAGCTTGTTACGAGGTTTTGTGTACTAAAAACAGAAGGACAAAGAAAAACTGCTCAAGTACTGAACAAGCCTGAAATGGGACTGTTGCTAAAAAATCCTGGAGGTACCTTTTTGCAAATCCAGACAGATATTTCAACCCTATAACAGAGAATCAACACTAGTCCTCTAAAAGACCGTATTTAAGTGTTTTAAGATAGCATTTCGTTACCAAAACATAACGACAACAGTCAATTTAATGAAAAGCAAAATTTTTCATAAGCAAAATTCAAGTCAAATTCTGTGTCTTTCAAGTCAATATAAAGACAAATGCTAGACCTGCAAGCACACAGAAACAAGCCAGTATAAGGCAATAGGTCGATTTGTAAGATCTGAAGTAAAGATATCTAGCTACTTCAAGGTCATTGGTGGCATTTCCCAAGTTCAAAAGTCATCATCAGCTAGATTTGTGTTATACATGTTAAAAAATTATTTCAACCCTATAACAGAGAATCAACACTAGTCCTCTAAAAGACCGTATTTAAGTGTTTTAAGATAGCATTTCGTTACCAAAACATAACGACAACAGTCAATTTAATGAAAAGCAAAATTTTTCATAAGCAAAATTCAAGTCAAATTCTGTGTCTTTCAAGTCAATATAAAGACAAATGCTAGACCTGCAAGCACACAGAAACAAGCCAGTATAAGGCAATAGGTCGATTTGTAAGATCTGAAGTAAAGATATCTAGCTACTTCAAGGTCATTGGTGGCATTTCCCAAGTTCAAAAGTCATCATCAGCTAGATTTGTGTTATACATGTTAAAAATCTGTCTGAATTTGTAAAAAGGTGCCTACAGAAATTTCAAGCGCGTTGTAACAATTTGACCCTTGAGGTGAATAAAATACAGCTGAATGTCGCTAGGTAGGGCTTAAATGGACAAATTAATCGCTGGAAACAGACGAAAAGTCGATCTTGGCAAAAGCGACAGATTTGTAATGAAATAAACAACATTTATTAAAAGCACAGAAATTATGAACTTTCAGTCTCGCAAACTATGAGGCTCAGAGCGAGATGCCCGACTAAAACAGATCCAGAATTTACCGTTCTTGAGCCCAGAATCGGTTGTCTAAGACAAAATCACTTCAGCTAAACACTCACGAAGCGTTTTTAAGCTTGCACACACTATTCTTATAACACGAGCACCACGACATACCTGAAATCCGTCTGTCAACAAGTTGAGGAAATCACACAATTATCCACGTTCGCGGCACTGATAAAGCTCTCCACAACCAAACCAGGCACAATGTTTCCACACTTGATACGGGCAAAGTATCATCAAATTACTGTCTCTCTCTCAATACTGAACTCTCGCTTTCTCCACATAAATCATCACATGTAAACTTTGCTGACACAGTCGATTTATTCAAGATCCCGGATGTACCCATTCGTTTTCAAACGGACAACTACAGGGCGGTATTGACAACAAATTTTAACTAAGTCTCTGGCCTGGTCATAAATCAGCTTTAATTTTGCTCTCGCCGAATAGATCTGACTCCTACAAACTACCTTTTCAGGCCAGAGACTCGTCACCGCCCACAGCAAAGCTCGCAATATGATGCCTTTCCGTCTCAAGCCCGAGATCGGTGTCTCACCCGTTTAGCCAAAATGAGACGGAATACGGTAACATATTGGACGACGGCAGACCTTGCCAATCGTGAGAATTGTTCCTTCATAAGGCTTAATGATGCCTTCCGGAAAACTTCACTGTAGGCGGCCAAAAAGAAATGTAGAAAATTAACCGACCACTGAAAACAACTTCTAACGCGCGCGCTGATTTCAAATTAGTGACTTATGACACAAAGAGAATTGTGGGAAATGATATGTAGGGGAGAGGAGGGGGGGGGGGGAGGGGGAGAAAGATGTAAATAGCATTAAAAACACGTTTTTTTGTCTACTGCAGCTTGTTACGAGGTTTTGTGTACTAAAAACAGAAGGACAAAGAAAAACTGCTCAAGTACTGAACAAGCCTGAAATGGGACTGTTGCTAAAAAATCCTGGAGGTACCTTTTTGCAAATCCAGACAGATATTTCAACCCTATAACAGAGAATCAACACTAGTCCTCTAAAAGACCGTATTTAAGTGTTTTAAGATAGCATTTCGTTACCAAAACATAACGACAACAGTCAATTTAATGAAAAGCAAAATTTTTCATAAGCAAAATTCAAGTCAAATTCTGTGTCTTTCAAGTCAATATAAAGACAAATGCTAGACCTGCAAGCACACAGAAACAAGCCAGTATAAGGCAATAGGTCGATTTGTAAGATCTGAAGTAAAGATATCTAGCTACTTCAAGGTCATTGGTGGCATTTCCCAAGTTCAAAAGTCATCATCAGCTAGATTTGTGTTATACATGTTAAAAAATTATTTCAACCCTATAACAGAGAATCAACACTAGTCCTCTAAAAGACCGTATTTAAGTGTTTTAAGATAGCATTTCGTTACCAAAACATAACGACAACAGTCAATTTAATGAAAAGCAAAATTTTTCATAAGCAAAATTCAAGTCAAATTCTGTGTCTTTCAAGTCAATATAAAGACAAATGCTAGACCTGCAAGCACACAGAAACAAGCCAGTATAAGGCAATAGGTCGATTTGTAAGATCTGAAGTAAAGATATCTAGCTACTTCAAGGTCATTGGTGGCATTTCCCAAGTTCAAAAGTCATCATCAGCTAGATTTGTGTTATACATGTTAAAAATCTGTCTGAATTTGTAAAAAGGTGCCTACAGAAATTTCAAGCGCGTTGTAACAATTTGACCCTTGAGGTGAATAAAATACAGCTGAATGTCGCTAGGTAGGGCTTAAATGGACAAATTAATCGCTGGAAACAGACGAAAAGTCGATCTTGGCAAAAGCGACAGATTTGTAATGAAATAAACAACATTTATTAAAAGCACAGAAATTATGAACTTTCAGTCTCGCAAACTATGAGGCTCAGAGCGAGATGCCCGACTAAAACAGATCCAGAATTTACCGTTCTTGAGCCCAGAATCGGTTGTCTAAGACAAAATCACTTCAGCTAAACACTCACGAAGCGTTTTTAAGCTTGCACACACTATTCTTATAACACGAGCACCACGACATACCTGAAATCCGTCTGTCAACAAGTTGAGGAAATCACACAATTATCCACGTTCGCGGCACTGATAAAGCTCTCCACAACCAAACCAGGCACAATGTTTCCACACTTGATACGGGCAAAGTATCATCAAATTACTGTCTCTCTCTCAATACTGAACTCTCGCTTTCTCCACATAAATCATCACATGTAAACTTTGCTGACACAGTCGATTTATTCAAGATCCCGGATGTACCCATTCGTTTTCAAACGGACAACTACAGGGCGGTATTGACAACAAATTTTAACTAAGTCTCTGGCCTGGTCATAAATCAGCTTTAATTTTGCTCTCGCCGAATAGATCTGACTCCTACAAACTACCTTTTCAGGCCAGAGACTCGTCACCGCCCACAGCAAAGCTCGCAATATGATGCCTTTCCGTCTCAAGCCCGAGATCGGTGTCTCACCCGTTTAGCCAAAATGAGACGGAATACGGTAACATATTGGACGACGGCAGACCTTGCCAATCGTGAGAATTGTTCCTTCATAAGGCTTAATGATGCCTTCCGGAAAACTTCACTGTAGGCGGCCAAAAAGAAATGTAGAAAATTAACCGACCACTGAAAACAACTTCTAACGCGCGCGCTGATTTCAAATTAGTGACTTATGACACAAAGAGAATTGTGGGAAATGATATGTAGGGGAGAGGAGGGGGGGGGGGGGAGGGGGAGAAAGATGTAAATAGCATTAAAAACACGTTTTTTTGTCTACTGCAGCTTGTTACGAGGTTTTGTGTACTAAAAACAGAAGGACAAAGAAAAACTGCTCAAGTACTGAACAAGCCTGAAATGGGACTGTTGCTAAAAAATCCTGGAGGTACCTTTTTGCAAATCCAGACAGATATTTCAACCCTATAACAGAGAATCAACACTAGTCCTCTAAAAGACCGTATTTAAGTGTTTTAAGATAGCATTTCGTTACCAAAACATAACGACAACAGTCAATTTAATGAAAAGCAAAATTTTTCATAAGCAAAATTCAAGTCAAATTCTGTGTCTTTCAAGTCAATATAAAGACAAATGCTAGACCTGCAAGCACACAGAAACAAGCCAGTATAAGGCAATAGGTCGATTTGTAAGATCTGAAGTAAAGATATCTAGCTACTTCAAGGTCATTGGTGGCATTTCCCAAGTTCAAAAGTCATCATCAGCTAGATTTGTGTTATACATGTTAAAAATCTGTCTGAATTTGTAAAAAGGTGCCTACAGAAATTTCAAGCGCGTTGTAACAATTTGACCCTTGAGGTGAATAAAATACAGCTGAATGTCGCTAGGTAGGGCTTAAATGGACAAATTAATCGCTGGAAACAGACGAAAAGTCGATCTTGGCAAAAGCGACAGATTTGTAATGAAATAAACAACATTTATTAAAAGCACAGAAATTATGAACTTTCAGTCTCGCAAACTATGAGGCTCAGAGCGAGATGCCCGACTAAAACAGATCCAGAATTTACCGTTCTTGAGCCCAGAATCGGTTGTCTAAGACAAAATCACTTCAGCTAAACACTCACGAAGCGTTTTTAAGCTTGCACACACTATTCTTATAACACGAGCACCACGACATACCTGAAATCCGTCTGTCAACAAGTTGAGGAAATCACACAATTATCCACGTTCGCGGCACTGATAAAGCTCTCCACAACCAAACCAGGCACAATGTTTCCACACTTGATACGGGCAAAGTATCATCAAATTACTGTCTCTCTCTCAATACTGAACTCTCGCTTTCTCCACATAAATCATCACATGTAAACTTTGCTGACACAGTCGATTTATTCAAGATCCCGGATGTACCCATTCGTTTTCAAACGGACAACTACAGGGCGGTATTGACAACAAATTTTAACTAAGTCTCTGGCCTGGTCATAAATCAGCTTTAATTTTGCTCTCGCCGAATAGATCTGACTCCTACAAACTACCTTTTCAGGCCAGAGACTCGTCACCGCCCACAGCAAAGCTCGCAATATGATGCCTTTCCGTCTCAAGCCCGAGATCGGTGTCTCACCCGTTTAGCCAAAATGAGACGGAATACGGTAACATATTGGACGACGGCAGACCTTGCCAATCGTGAGAATTGTTCCTTCATAAGGCTTAATGATGCCTTCCGGAAAACTTCACTGTAGGCGGCCAAAAAGAAATGTAGAAAATTAACCGACCACTGAAAACAACTTCTAACGCGCGCGCTGATTTCAAATTAGTGACTTATGACACAAAGAGAATTGTGGGAAATGATATGTAGGGGAGAGGAGGGGGGGGGGGGGAGGGGGAGAAAGATGTAAATAGCATTAAAAACACGTTTTTTTGTCTACTGCAGCTTGTTACGAGGTTTTGTGTACTAAAAACAGAAGGACAAAGAAAAACTGCTCAAGTACTGAACAAGCCTGAAATGGGACTGTTGCTAAAAAATCCTGGAGGTACCTTTTTGCAAATCCAGACAGATATTTCAACCCTATAACAGAGAATCAACACTAGTCCTCTAAAAGACCGTATTTAAGTGTTTTAAGATAGCATTTCGTTACCAAAACATAACGACAACAGTCAATTTAATGAAAAGCAAAATTTTTCATAAGCAAAATTCAAGTCAAATTCTGTGTCTTTCAAGTCAATATAAAGACAAATGCTAGACCTGCAAGCACACAGAAACAAGCCAGTATAAGGCAATAGGTCGATTTGTAAGATCTGAAGTAAAGATATCTAGCTACTTCAAGGTCATTGGTGGCATTTCCCAAGTTCAAAAGTCATCATCAGCTAGATTTGTGTTATACATGTTAAAAAATTATTTCAACCCTATAACAGAGAATCAACACTAGTCCTCTAAAAGACCGTATTTAAGTGTTTTAAGATAGCATTTCGTTACCAAAACATAACGACAACAGTCAATTTAATGAAAAGCAAAATTTTTCATAAGCAAAATTCAAGTCAAATTCTGTGTCTTTCAAGTCAATATAAAGACAAATGCTAGACCTGCAAGCACACAGAAACAAGCCAGTATAAGGCAATAGGTCGATTTGTAAGATCTGAAGTAAAGATATCTAGCTACTTCAAGGTCATTGGTGGCATTTCCCAAGTTCAAAAGTCATCATCAGCTAGATTTGTGTTATACATGTTAAAAATCTGTCTGAATTTGTAAAAAGGTGCCTACAGAAATTTCAAGCGCGTTGTAACAATTTGACCCTTGAGGTGAATAAAATACAGCTGAATGTCGCTAGGTAGGGCTTAAATGGACAAATTAATCGCTGGAAACAGACGAAAAGTCGATCTTGGCAAAAGCGACAGATTTGTAATGAAATAAACAACATTTATTAAAAGCACAGAAATTATGAACTTTCAGTCTCGCAAACTATGAGGCTCAGAGCGAGATGCCCGACTAAAACAGATCCAGAATTTACCGTTCTTGAGCCCAGAATCGGTTGTCTAAGACAAAATCACTTCAGCTAAACACTCACGAAGCGTTTTTAAGCTTGCACACACTATTCTTATAACACGAGCACCACGACATACCTGAAATCCGTCTGTCAACAAGTTGAGGAAATCACACAATTATCCACGTTCGCGGCACTGATAAAGCTCTCCACAACCAAACCAGGCACAATGTTTCCACACTTGATACGGGCAAAGTATCATCAAATTACTGTCTCTCTCTCAATACTGAACTCTCGCTTTCTCCACATAAATCATCACATGTAAACTTTGCTGACACAGTCGATTTATTCAAGATCCCGGATGTACCCATTCGTTTTCAAACGGACAACTACAGGGCGGTATTGACAACAAATTTTAACTAAGTCTCTGGCCTGGTCATAAATCAGCTTTAATTTTGCTCTCGCCGAATAGATCTGACTCCTACAAACTACCTTTTCAGGCCAGAGACTCGTCACCGCCCACAGCAAAGCTCGCAATATGATGCCTTTCCGTCTCAAGCCCGAGATCGGTGTCTCACCCGTTTAGCCAAAATGAGACGGAATACGGTAACATATTGGACGACGGCAGACCTTGCCAATCGTGAGAATTGTTCCTTCATAAGGCTTAATGATGCCTTCCGGAAAACTTCACTGTAGGCGGCCAAAAAGAAATGTAGAAAATTAACCGACCACTGAAAACAACTTCTAACGCGCGCGCTGATTTCAAATTAGTGACTTATGACACAAAGAGAATTGTGGGAAATGATATGTAGGGGAGAGGAGGGGGGGGGGGGAGGGGGAGAAAGATGTAAATAGCATTAAAAACACGTTTTTTTGTCTACTGCAGCTTGTTACGAGGTTTTGTGTACTAAAAACAGAAGGACAAAGAAAAACTGCTCAAGTACTGAACAAGCCTGAAATGGGACTGTTGCTAAAAAATCCTGGAGGTACCTTTTTGCAAATCCAGACAGATTTCAACCCTATAACAGAGAATCAACACTAGTCCTCTAAAAGACCGTATTTAAGTGTTTTAAGATAGCATTTCGTTACCAAAACATAACGACAACAGTCAATTTAATGAAAAGCAAAATTTTTCATAAGCAAAATTCAAGTCAAATTCTGTGTCTTTCAAGTCAATATAAAGACAAATGCTAGACCTGCAAGCACACAGAAACAAGCCAGTATAAGGCAATAGGTCGATTTGTAAGATCTGAAGTAAAGATATCTAGCTACTTCAAGGTCATTGGTGGCATTTCCCAAGTTCAAAAGTCATCATCAGCTAGATTTGTGTTATACATGTTAAAAATCTGTCTGAATTTGTAAAAAGGTGCCTACAGAAATTTCAAGCGCGTTGTAACAATTTGACCCTTGAGGTGAATAAAATACAGCTGAATGTCGCTAGGTAGGGCTTAAATGGACAAATTAATCGCTGGAAACAGACGAAAAGTCGATCTTGGCAAAAGCGACAGATTTGTAATGAAATAAACAACATTTATTAAAAGCACAGAAATTATGAACTTTCAGTCTCGCAAACTATGAGGCTCAGAGCGAGATGCCCGACTAAAACAGATCCAGAATTTACCGTTCTTGAGCCCAGAATCGGTTGTCTAAGACAAAATCACTTCAGCTAAACACTCACGAAGCGTTTTTAAGCTTGCACACACTATTCTTATAACACGAGCACCACGACATACCTGAAATCCGTCTGTCAACAAGTTGAGGAAATCACACAATTATCCACGTTCGCGGCACTGATAAAGCTCTCCACAACCAAACCAGGCACAATGTTTCCACACTTGATACGGGCAAAGTATCATCAAATTACTGTCTCTCTCTCAATACTGAACTCTCGCTTTCTCCACATAAATCATCACATGTAAACTTTGCTGACACAGTCGATTTATTCAAGATCCCGGATGTACCCATTCGTTTTCAAACGGACAACTACAGGGCGGTATTGACAACAAATTTTAACTAAGTCTCTGGCCTGGTCATAAATCAGCTTTAATTTTGCTCTCGCCGAATAGATCTGACTCCTACAAACTACCTTTTCAGGCCAGAGACTCGTCACCGCCCACAGCAAAGCTCGCAATATGATGCCTTTCCGTCTCAAGCCCGAGATCGGTGTCTCACCCGTTTAGCCAAAATGAGACGGAATACGGTAACATATTGGACGACGGCAGACCTTGCCAATCGTGAGAATTGTTCCTTCATAAGGCTTAATGATGCCTTCCGGAAAACTTCACTGTAGGCGGCCAAAAAGAAATGTAGAAAATTAACCGACCACTGAAAACAACTTCTAACGCGCGCGCTGATTTCAAATTAGTGACTTATGACACAAAGAGAATTGTGGGAAATGATATGTAGGGGAGAGGAGGGGGGGGGGGGAGGGGGAGAAAGATGTAAATAGCATTAAAAACACGTTTTTTTGTCTACTGCAGCTTGTTACGAGGTTTTGTGTACTAAAAACAGAAGGACAAAGAAAAACTGCTCAAGTACTGAACAAGCCTGAAATGGGACTGTTGCTAAAAAATCCTGGAGGTACCTTTTTGCAAATCCAGACAGATATTTCAACCCTATAACAGAGAATCAACACTAGTCCTCTAAAAGACCGTATTTAAGTGTTTTAAGATAGCATTTCGTTACCAAAACATAACGACAACAGTCAATTTAATGAAAAGCAAAATTTTTCATAAGCAAAATTCAAGTCAAATTCTGTGTCTTTCAAGTCAATATAAAGACAAATGCTAGACCTGCAAGCACACAGAAACAAGCCAGTATAAGGCAATAGGTCGATTTGTAAGATCTGAAGTAAAGATATCTAGCTACTTCAAGGTCATTGGTGGCATTTCCCAAGTTCAAAAGTCATCATCAGCTAGATTTGTGTTATACATGTTAAAAAATTATTTCAACCCTATAACAGAGAATCAACACTAGTCCTCTAAAAGACCGTATTTAAGTGTTTTAAGATAGCATTTCGTTACCAAAACATAACGACAACAGTCAATTTAATGAAAAGCAAAATTTTTCATAAGCAAAATTCAAGTCAAATTCTGTGTCTTTCAAGTCAATATAAAGACAAATGCTAGACCTGCAAGCACACAGAAACAAGCCAGTATAAGGCAATAGGTCGATTTGTAAGATCTGAAGTAAAGATATCTAGCTACTTCAAGGTCATTGGTGGCATTTCCCAAGTTCAAAAGTCATCATCAGCTAGATTTGTGTTATACATGTTAAAAATCTGTCTGAATTTGTAAAAAGGTGCCTACAGAAATTTCAAGCGCGTTGTAACAATTTGACCCTTGAGGTGAATAAAATACAGCTGAATGTCGCTAGGTAGGGCTTAAATGGACAAATTAATCGCTGGAAACAGACGAAAAGTCGATCTTGGCAAAAGCGACAGATTTGTAATGAAATAAACAACATTTATTAAAAGCACAGAAATTATGAACTTTCAGTCTCGCAAACTATGAGGCTCAGAGCGAGATGCCCGACTAAAACAGATCCAGAATTTACCGTTCTTGAGCCCAGAATCGGTTGTCTAAGACAAAATCACTTCAGCTAAACACTCACGAAGCGTTTTTAAGCTTGCACACACTATTCTTATAACACGAGCACCACGACATACCTGAAATCCGTCTGTCAACAAGTTGAGGAAATCACACAATTATCCACGTTCGCGGCACTGATAAAGCTCTCCACAACCAAACCAGGCACAATGTTTCCACACTTGATACGGGCAAAGTATCATCAAATTACTGTCTCTCTCTCAATACTGAACTCTCGCTTTCTCCACATAAATCATCACATGTAAACTTTGCTGACACAGTCGATTTATTCAAGATCCCGGATGTACCCATTCGTTTTCAAACGGACAACTACAGGGCGGTATTGACAACAAATTTTAACTAAGTCTCTGGCCTGGTCATAAATCAGCTTTAATTTTGCTCTCGCCGAATAGATCTGACTCCTACAAACTACCTTTTCAGGCCAGAGACTCGTCACCGCCCACAGCAAAGCTCGCAATATGATGCCTTTCCGTCTCAAGCCCGAGATCGGTGTCTCACCCGTTTAGCCAAAATGAGACGGAATACGGTAACATATTGGACGACGGCAGACCTTGCCAATCGTGAGAATTGTTCCTTCATAAGGCTTAATGATGCCTTCCGGAAAACTTCACTGTAGGCGGCCAAAAAGAAATGTAGAAAATTAACCGACCACTGAAAACAACTTCTAACGCGCGCGCTGATTTCAAATTAGTGACTTATGACACAAAGAGAATTGTGGGAAATGATATGTAGGGGAGAGGAGGGGGGGGGGGGAGGGGGAGAAAGATGTAAATAGCATTAAAAACACGTTTTTTTGTCTACTGCAGCTTGTTACGAGGTTTTGTGTACTAAAAACAGAAGGACAAAGAAAAACTGCTCAAGTACTGAACAAGCCTGAAATGGGACTGTTGCTAAAAAATCCTGGAGGTACCTTTTTGCAAATCCAGACAGATATTTCAACCCTATAACAGAGAATCAACACTAGTCCTCTAAAAGACCGTATTTAAGTGTTTTAAGATAGCATTTCGTTACCAAAACATAACGACAACAGTCAATTTAATGAAAAGCAAAATTTTTCATAAGCAAAATTCAAGTCAAATTCTGTGTCTTTCAAGTCAATATAAAGACAAATGCTAGACCTGCAAGCACACAGAAACAAGCCAGTATAAGGCAATAGGTCGATTTGTAAGATCTGAAGTAAAGATATCTAGCTACTTCAAGGTCATTGGTGGCATTTCCCAAGTTCAAAAGTCATCATCAGCTAGATTTGTGTTATACATGTTAAAAAATTATTTCAACCCTATAACAGAGAATCAACACTAGTCCTCTAAAAGACCGTATTTAAGTGTTTTAAGATAGCATTTCGTTACCAAAACATAACGACAACAGTCAATTTAATGAAAAGCAAAATTTTTCATAAGCAAAATTCAAGTCAAATTCTGTGTCTTTCAAGTCAATATAAAGACAAATGCTAGACCTGCAAGCACACAGAAACAAGCCAGTATAAGGCAATAGGTCGATTTGTAAGATCTGAAGTAAAGATATCTAGCTACTTCAAGGTCATTGGTGGCATTTCCCAAGTTCAAAAGTCATCATCAGCTAGATTTGTGTTATACATGTTAAAAATCTGTCTGAATTTGTAAAAAGGTGCCTACAGAAATTTCAAGCGCGTTGTAACAATTTGACCCTTGAGGTGAATAAAATACAGCTGAATGTCGCTAGGTAGGGCTTAAATGGACAAATTAATCGCTGGAAACAGACGAAAAGTCGATCTTGGCAAAAGCGACAGATTTGTAATGAAATAAACAACATTTATTAAAAGCACAGAAATTATGAACTTTCAGTCTCGCAAACTATGAGGCTCAGAGCGAGATGCCCGACTAAAACAGATCCAGAATTTACCGTTCTTGAGCCCAGAATCGGTTGTCTAAGACAAAATCACTTCAGCTAAACACTCACGAAGCGTTTTTAAGCTTGCACACACTATTCTTATAACACGAGCACCACGACATACCTGAAATCCGTCTGTCAACAAGTTGAGGAAATCACACAATTATCCACGTTCGCGGCACTGATAAAGCTCTCCACAACCAAACCAGGCACAATGTTTCCACACTTGATACGGGCAAAGTATCATCAAATTACTGTCTCTCTCTCAATACTGAACTCTCGCTTTCTCCACATAAATCATCACATGTAAACTTTGCTGACACAGTCGATTTATTCAAGATCCCGGATGTACCCATTCGTTTTCAAACGGACAACTACAGGGCGGTATTGACAACAAATTTTAACTAAGTCTCTGGCCTGGTCATAAATCAGCTTTAATTTTGCTCTCGCCGAATAGATCTGACTCCTACAAACTACCTTTTCAGGCCAGAGACTCGTCACCGCCCACAGCAAAGCTCGCAATATGATGCCTTTCCGTCTCAAGCCCGAGATCGGTGTCTCACCCGTTTAGCCAAAATGAGACGGAATACGGTAACATATTGGACGACGGCAGACCTTGCCAATCGTGAGAATTGTTCCTTCATAAGGCTTAATGATGCCTTCCGGAAAACTTCACTGTAGGCGGCCAAAAAGAAATGTAGAAAATTAACCGACCACTGAAAACAACTTCTAACGCGCGCGCTGATTTCAAATTAGTGACTTATGACACAAAGAGAATTGTGGGAAATGATATGTAGGGGAGAGGAGGGGGGGGGGGGAGGGGGAGAAAGATGTAAATAGCATTAAAAACACGTTTTTTTGTCTACTGCAGCTTGTTACGAGGTTTTGTGTACTAAAAACAGAAGGACAAAGAAAAACTGCTCAAGTACTGAACAAGCCTGAAATGGGACTGTTGCTAAAAAATCCTGGAGGTACCTTTTTGCAAATCCAGACAGATATTTCAACCCTATAACAGAGAATCAACACTAGTCCTCTAAAAGACCGTATTTAAGTGTTTTAAGATAGCATTTCGTTACCAAAACATAACGACAACAGTCAATTTAATGAAAAGCAAAATTTTTCATAAGCAAAATTCAAGTCAAATTCTGTGTCTTTCAAGTCAATATAAAGACAAATGCTAGACCTGCAAGCACACAGAAACAAGCCAGTATAAGGCAATAGGTCGATTTGTAAGATCTGAAGTAAAGATATCTAGCTACTTCAAGGTCATTGGTGGCATTTCCCAAGTTCAAAAGTCATCATCAGCTAGATTTGTGTTATACATGTTAAAAAATTATTTCAACCCTATAACAGAGAATCAACACTAGTCCTCTAAAAGACCGTATTTAAGTGTTTTAAGATAGCATTTCGTTACCAAAACATAACGACAACAGTCAATTTAATGAAAAGCAAAATTTTTCATAAGCAAAATTCAAGTCAAATTCTGTGTCTTTCAAGTCAATATAAAGACAAATGCTAGACCTGCAAGCACACAGAAACAAGCCAGTATAAGGCAATAGGTCGATTTGTAAGATCTGAAGTAAAGATATCTAGCTACTTCAAGGTCATTGGTGGCATTTCCCAAGTTCAAAAGTCATCATCAGCTAGATTTGTGTTATACATGTTAAAAATCTGTCTGAATTTGTAAAAAGGTGCCTACAGAAATTTCAAGCGCGTTGTAACAATTTGACCCTTGAGGTGAATAAAATACAGCTGAATGTCGCTAGGTAGGGCTTAAATGGACAAATTAATCGCTGGAAACAGACGAAAAGTCGATCTTGGCAAAAGCGACAGATTTGTAATGAAATAAACAACATTTATTAAAAGCACAGAAATTATGAACTTTCAGTCTCGCAAACTATGAGGCTCAGAGCGAGATGCCCGACTAAAACAGATCCAGAATTTACCGTTCTTGAGCCCAGAATCGGTTGTCTAAGACAAAATCACTTCAGCTAAACACTCACGAAGCGTTTTTAAGCTTGCACACACTATTCTTATAACACGAGCACCACGACATACCTGAAATCCGTCTGTCAACAAGTTGAGGAAATCACACAATTATCCACGTTCGCGGCACTGATAAAGCTCTCCACAACCAAACCAGGCACAATGTTTCCACACTTGATACGGGCAAAGTATCATCAAATTACTGTCTCTCTCTCAATACTGAACTCTCGCTTTCTCCACATAAATCATCACATGTAAACTTTGCTGACACAGTCGATTTATTCAAGATCCCGGATGTACCCATTCGTTTTCAAACGGACAACTACAGGGCGGTATTGACAACAAATTTTAACTAAGTCTCTGGCCTGGTCATAAATCAGCTTTAATTTTGCTCTCGCCGAATAGATCTGACTCCTACAAACTACCTTTTCAGGCCAGAGACTCGTCACCGCCCACAGCAAAGCTCGCAATATGATGCCTTTCCGTCTCAAGCCCGAGATCGGTGTCTCACCCGTTTAGCCAAAATGAGACGGAATACGGTAACATATTGGACGACGGCAGACCTTGCCAATCGTGAGAATTGTTCCTTCATAAGGCTTAATGATGCCTTCCGGAAAACTTCACTGTAGGCGGCCAAAAAGAAATGTAGAAAATTAACCGACCACTGAAAACAACTTCTAACGCGCGCGCTGATTTCAAATTAGTGACTTATGACACAAAGAGAATTGTGGGAAATGATATGTAGGGGAGAGGAGGGGGGGGGGGGAGGGGGAGAAAGATGTAAATAGCATTAAAAACACGTTTTTTTGTCTACTGCAGCTTGTTACGAGGTTTTGTGTACTAAAAACAGAAGGACAAAGAAAAACTGCTCAAGTACTGAACAAGCCTGAAATGGGACTGTTGCTAAAAAATCCTGGAGGTACCTTTTTGCAAATCCAGACAGATATTTCAACCCTATAACAGAGAATCAACACTAGTCCTCTAAAAGACCGTATTTAAGTGTTTTAAGATAGCATTTCGTTACCAAAACATAACGACAACAGTCAATTTAATGAAAAGCAAAATTTTTCATAAGCAAAATTCAAGTCAAATTCTGTGTCTTTCAAGTCAATATAAAGACAAATGCTAGACCTGCAAGCACACAGAAACAAGCCAGTATAAGGCAATAGGTCGATTTGTAAGATCTGAAGTAAAGATATCTAGCTACTTCAAGGTCATTGGTGG
The DNA here is from genome assembly GCA_948470475.1 of Galaxea fascicularis. Classification (NCBI taxonomy): domain Eukaryota; kingdom Metazoa; phylum Cnidaria; class Anthozoa; order Scleractinia; family Euphylliidae; genus Galaxea; species Galaxea fascicularis. Next base: position 10,126,802 of record OX419343.1, on the reverse strand, counting down.
CATTTCCCAAGTTCAAAAGTCATCATCAGCTAGATTTGTGTTATACATGTTAAAAAATTATTTCAACCCTATAACAGAGAATCAACACTAGTCCTCTAAAAGACCGTATTTAAGTGTTTTAAGATAGCATTTCGTTACCAAAACATAACGACAACAGTCAATTTAATGAAAAGCAAAATTTTTCATAAGCAAAATTCAAGTCAAATTCTGTGTCTTTCAAGTCAATATAAAGACAAATGCTAGACCTGCAAGCACACAGAAACAAGCCAGTATAAGGCAATAGGTCGATTTGTAAGATCTGAAGTAAAGATATCTAGCTACTTCAAGGTCATTGGTGGCATTTCCCAAGTTCAAAAGTCATCATCAGCTAGATTTGTGTTATACATGTTAAAAAATTATTTCAACCCTATAACAGAGAATCAACACTAGTCCTCTAAAAGACCGTATTTAAGTGTTTTAAGATAGCATTTCGTTACCAAAACATAACGACAACAGTCAATTTAATGAAAAGCAAAATTTTTCATAAGCAAAATTCAAGTCAAATTCTGTGTCTTTCAAGTCAATATAAAGACAAATGCTAGACCTGCAAGCACACAGAAACAAGCCAGTATAAGGCAATAGGTCGATTTGTAAGATCTGAAGTAAAGATATCTAGCTACTTCAAGGTCATTGGTGGCATTTCCCAAGTTCAAAAGTCATCATCAGCTAGATTTGTGTTATACATGTTAAAAATCTGTCTGAATTTGTAAAAAGGTGCCTACAGAAATTTCAAGCGCGTTGTAACAATTTGACCCTTGAGGTGAATAAAATACAGCTGAATGTCGCTAGGTAGGGCTTAAATGGACAAATTAATCGCTGGAAACAGACGAAAAGTCGATCTTGGCAAAAGCGACAGATTTGTAATGAAATAAACAACATTTATTAAAAGCACAGAAATTATGAACTTTCAGTCTCGCAAACTATGAGGCTCAGAGCGAGATGCCCGACTAAAACAGATCCAGAATTTACCGTTCTTGAGCCCAGAATCGGTTGTCTAAGACAAAATCACTTCAGCTAAACACTCACGAAGCGTTTTTAAGCTTGCACACACTATTCTTATAACACGAGCACCACGACATACCTGAAATCCGTCTGTCAACAAGTTGAGGAAATCACACAATTATCCACGTTCGCGGCACTGATAAAGCTCTCCACAACCAAACCAGGCACAATGTTTCCACACTTGATACGGGCAAAGTATCATCAAATTACTGTCTCTCTCTCAATACTGAACTCTCGCTTTCTCCACATAAATCATCACATGTAAACTTTGCTGACACAGTCGATTTATTCAAGATCCCGGATGTACCCATTCGTTTTCAAAACGGACAACTACAGGGCGGTATTGACAACAAATTTTAACTAAGTCTCTGGCCTGGTCATAAATCAGCTTTAATTTTGCTCTCGCCGAATAGATCTGACTCCTACAAACTACCTTTTCAGGCCAGAGGACTCGTCACCGCCCACAGCAAAGCTCGCAATATGATGCCTTTCCGTCTCAAGCCCCGAGATCGGTGTCTCACCCGTTTTAGCCAAAATGAGACGGAATACGGTAACATATTGGACGACGGCAGACCTTGCCAATCGTGAGAATTGTTCCTTCATAAGGCTTAATGATGCCTTCCGGAAAACTTCACTGTAGGCGGCCAAAAAGAAATGTAGAAAATTAACCGACCACTGAAAACAACTTCTAACGCGCGCGCTGATTTCAAATTAGTGACTTATGACACAAAGAGAATTGTGGGAAATGATATGTAGGGGAGAGGAGGAGGGGGGGGGGGGGAGGGGGGAGAAAGATGTAAATAGCATTAAAAACACGTTTTTTTGTCTACTGCAGCTTGTTACGAGGTTTTGTGTACTAAAAACAGAAGGACAAAGAAAAACTGCTCAAGTACTGAACAAGCCTGAAATGGGACTGTTGCTAAAAAATCCTGGAGGTACCTTTTTGCAAATCCAGACAGATATTTCAACCCTATAACAGAGAATCAACACTAGTCCTCTAAAAGACCGTATTTAAGTGTTTTAAGATAGCATTTCGTTACCAAAACATAACGACAACAGTCAATTTAATGAAAAGCAAAATTTTTCATAAGCAAAATTCAAGTCAAATTCTGTGTCTTTCAAGTCAATATAAAGACAAATGCTAGACCTGCAAGCACACAGAAACAAGCCAGTATAAGGCAATAGGTCGATTTGTAAGATCTGAAGTAAAGATATCTAGCTACTTCAAGGTCATTGGTGGCATTTCCCAAGTTCAAAAGTCATCATCAGCTAGATTTGTGTTATACATGTTAAAAAATTATTTCAACCCTATAACAGAGAATCAACACTAGTCCTCTAAAAGACCGTATTTAAGTGTTTTAAGATAGCATTTCGTTACCAAAACATAACGACAACAGTCAATTTAATGAAAAGCAAAATTTTTCATAAGCAAAATTCAAGTCAAATTCTGTGTCTTTCAAGTCAATATAAAGACAAATGCTAGACCTGCAAGCACACAGAAACAAGCCAGTATAAGGCAATAGGTCGATTTGTAAGATCTGAAGTAAAGATATCTAGCTACTTCAAGGTCATTGGTGGCATTTCCCAAGTTCAAAAGTCATCATCAGCTAGATTTGTGTTATACATGTTAAAAAATTATTTCAACCCTATAACAGAGAATCAACACTAGTCCTCTAAAAGACCGTATTTAAGTGTTTTAAGATAGCATTTCGTTACCAAAACATAACGACAACAGTCAATTTAATGAAAAGCAAAATTTTTCATAAGCAAAATTCAAGTCAAATTCTGTGTCTTTCAAGTCAATATAAAGACAAATGCTAGACCTGCAAGCACACAGAAACAAGCCAGTATAAGGCAATAGGTCGATTTGTAAGATCTGAAGTAAAGATATCTAGCTACTTCAAGGTCATTGGTGGCATTTCCCAAGTTCAAAAGTCATCATCAGCTAGATTTGTGTTATACATGTTAAAAATCTGTCTGAATTTGTAAAAAGGTGCCTACAGAAATTTCAAGCGCGTTGTAACAATTTGACCCTTGAGGTGAATAAAATACAGCTGAATGTCGCTAGGTAGGGCTTAAATGGACAAATTAATCGCTGGAAACAGACGAAAAGTCGATCTTGGCAAAAGCGACAGATTTGTAATGAAATAAACAACATTTATTAAAAGCACAGAAATTATGAACTTTCAGTCTCGCAAACTATGAGGCTCAGAGCGAGATGCCCGACTAAAACAGATCCAGAATTTACCGTTCTTGAGCCCAGAATCGGTTGTCTAAGACAAAATCACTTCAGCTAAACACTCACGAAGCGTTTTTAAGCTTGCACACACTATTCTTATAACACGAGCACCACGACATACCTGAAATCCGTCTGTCAACAAGTTGAGGAAATCACACAATTATCCACGTTCGCGGCACTGATAAAGCTCTCCACAACCAAACCAGGCACAATGTTTCCACACTTGATACGGGCAAAGTATCATCAAATTACTGTCTCTCTCTCAATACTGAACTCTCGCTTTCTCCACATAAATCATCACATGTAAACTTTGCTGACACAGTCGATTTATTCAAGATCCCGGATGTACCCATTCGTTTTCAAACGGACAACTACAGGGCGGTATTGACAACAAATTTTAACTAAGTCTCTGGCCTGGTCATAAATCAGCTTTAATTTTGCTCTCGCCGAATAGATCTGACTCCTACAAACTACCTTTTCAGGCCAGAGACTCGTCACCGCCCACAGCAAAGCTCGCAATATGATGCCTTTCCGTCTCAAGCCCGAGATCGGTGTCTCACCCGTTTAGCCAAAATGAGACGGAATACGGTAACATATTGGACGACGGCAGACCTTGCCAATCGTGAGAATTGTTCCTTCATAAGGCTTAATGATGCCTTCCGGAAAACTTCACTGTAGGCGGCCAAAAAGAAATGTAGAAAATTAACCGACCACTGAAAACAACTTCTAACGCGCGCGCTGATTTCAAATTAGTGACTTATGACACAAAGAGAATTGTGGGAAATGATATGTAGGGGAGAGGAGGGGGGGGGGGGAGGGGGAGAAAGATGTAAATAGCATTAAAAACACGTTTTTTTGTCTACTGCAGCTTGTTACGAGGTTTTGTGTACTAAAAACAGAAGGACAAAGAAAAACTGCTCAAGTACTGAACAAGCCTGAAATGGGACTGTTGCTAAAAAATCCTGGAGGTACCTTTTTGCAAATCCAGACAGATATTTCAACCCTATAACAGAGAATCAACACTAGTCCTCTAAAAGACCGTATTTAAGTGTTTTAAGATAGCATTTCGTTACCAAAACATAACGACAACAGTCAATTTAATGAAAAGCAAAATTTTTCATAAGCAAAATTCAAGTCAAATTCTGTGTCTTTCAAGTCAATATAAAGACAAATGCTAGACCTGCAAGCACACAGAAACAAGCCAGTATAAGGCAATAGGTCGATTTGTAAGATCTGAAGTAAAGATATCTAGCTACTTCAAGGTCATTGGTGGCATTTCCCAAGTTCAAAAGTCATCATCAGCTAGATTTGTGTTATACATGTTAAAAAATTATTTCAACCCTATAACAGAGAATCAACACTAGTCCTCTAAAAGACCGTATTTAAGTGTTTTAAGATAGCATTTCGTTACCAAAACATAACGACAACAGTCAATTTAATGAAAAGCAAAATTTTTCATAAGCAAAATTCAAGTCAAATTCTGTGTCTTTCAAGTCAATATAAAGACAAATGCTAGACCTGCAAGCACACAGAAACAAGCCAGTATAAGGCAATAGGTCGATTTGTAAGATCTGAAGTAAAGATATCTAGCTACTTCAAGGTCATTGGTGGCATTTCCCAAGTTCAAAAGTCATCATCAGCTAGATTTGTGTTATACATGTTAAAAATTTATTTCAACCCTATAACAGAGAATCAACACTAGTCCTCTAAAAGACCGTATTTAAGTGTTTTAAGATAGCATTTCGTTACCAAAACATAACGACAACAGTCAATTTAATGAAAAGCAAAATTTTTCATAAGCAAAATTCAAGTCAAATTCTGTGTCTTTCAAGTCAATATAAAGACAAATGCTAGACCTGCAAGCACACAGAAACAAGCCAGTATAAGGCAATAGGTCGATTTGTAAGATCTGAAGTAAAGATATCTAGCTACTTCAAGGTCATTGGTGGCATTTCCCAAGTTCAAAAGTCATCATCAGCTAGATTTGTGTTATACATGTTAAAAAATTATTTCAACCCTATAACAGAGAATCAACACTAGTCCTCTAAAAGACCGTATTTAAGTGTTTTAAGATAGCATTTCGTTACCAAAACATAACGACAACAGTCAATTTAATGAAAAGCAAAATTTTTCATAAGCAAAATTCAAGTCAAATTCTGTGTCTTTCAAGTCAATATAAAGACAAATGCTAGACCTGCAAGCACACAGAAACAAGCCAGTATAAGGCAATAGGTCGATTTGTAAGATCTGAAGTAAAGATATCTAGCTACTTCAAGGTCATTGGTGGCATTTCCCAAGTTCAAAAGTCATCATCAGCTAGATTTGTGTTATACATGTTAAAAATCTGTCTGAATTTGTAAAAAGGTGCCTACAGAAATTTCAAGCGCGTTGTAACAATTTGACCCTTGAGGTGAATAAAATACAGCTGAATGTCGCTAGGTAGGGCTTAAATGGACAAATTAATCGCTGGAAACAGACGAAAAGTCGATCTTGGCAAAAGCGACAGATTTGTAATGAAATAAACAACATTTATTAAAAGCACAGAAATTATGAACTTTCAGTCTCGCAAACTATGAGGCTCAGAGCGAGATGCCCGACTAAAACAGATCCAGAATTTACCGTTCTTGAGCCCAGAATCGGTTGTCTAAGACAAAATCACTTCAGCTAAACACTCACGAAGCGTTTTTAAGCTTGCACACACTATTCTTATAACACGAGCACCACGACATACCTGAAATCCGTCTGTCAACAAGTTGAGGAAATCACACAATTATCCACGTTCGCGGCACTGATAAAGCTCTCCACAACCAAACCAGGCACAATGTTTCCACACTTGATACGGGCAAAGTATCATCAAATTACTGTCTCTCTCTCAATACTGAACTCTCGCTTTCTCCACATAAATCATCACATGTAAACTTTGCTGACACAGTCGATTTATTCAAGATCCCGGATGTACCCATTCGTTTTCAAACGGACAACTACAGGGCGGTATTGACAACAAATTTTAACTAAGTCTCTGGCCTGGTCATAAATCAGCTTTAATTTTGCTCTCGCCGAATAGATCTGACTCCTACAAACTACCTTTTCAGGCCAGAGACTCGTCACCGCCCACAGCAAAGCTCGCAATATGATGCCTTTCCGTCTCAAGCCCGAGATCGGTGTCTCACCCGTTTAGCCAAAATGAGACGGAATACGGTAACATATTGGACGACGGCAGACCTTGCCAATCGTGAGAATTGTTCCTTCATAAGGCTTAATGATGCCTTCCGGAAAACTTCACTGTAGGCGGCCAAAAAGAAATGTAGAAAATTAACCGACCACTGAAAACAACTTCTAACGCGCGCGCTGATTTCAAATTAGTGACTTATGACACAAAGAGAATTGTGGGAAATGATATGTAGGGGAGAGGAGGGGGGGGGGGGGAGGGGGAGAAAGATGTAAATAGCATTAAAAACACGTTTTTTTGTCTACTGCAGCTTGTTACGAGGTTTTGTGTACTAAAAACAGAAGGACAAAGAAAAACTGCTCAAGTACTGAACAAGCCTGAAATGGGACTGTTGCTAAAAAATCCTGGAGGTACCTTTTTGCAAATCCAGACAGATATATATAGATAGATAGATAGATAGATAGATAGATAGATAGATAGATAGATAGATAGATAGATAGATAGATATAGGTTGAATGAAAAATGAAGTCAAAAGCAAACCACTCACAGGTCCATGTTTAATGTAGGGAACAAACGTTTCGCCCTTCGGGCTTCTTCAGTAAGTGTTCACAGTACAATCTAAAAAATACTTGGCTCCAAGAGACCAAAATAATGGTTCTATCAGGTCTCCAACCAAGCTCGAACTCAACCACGAGAAAGGATATCTAAAAGATGACAAAAATACACTTCTCCTTGGTGTCTCGACATAAAATCACCGTTGCCCGTGTTTCATACCATATACACGAATACAAGGCACGCTTCGCACTCAGTATCGATTGTTTTGCTATCGTTTCCTGCGAGTTTGTGATAAGAAAGGAAGCTTAGAGCGTGTCTTTCATATTTTCTCTGATCGCACAAAAGAAAACAGCGAGTAATATCCTGGACACCGTCCTTTTTCTAAATGCTATTGTTTTAGATTTCCTTAGCCGTCACCTGCCTGATAACATTAATGATTCAAAATTATCGGGTGCTAATCACTTCACTTGGAAAAAAATATTTTCAAAGAAACGATGAACATCGAAACTAAACCTTGGTGTCAATTTTTGTGCGCGTCAGTAATTTTTTTTAACTCTATATCAAAACATGAACGTTCTAATCGAAAAAAAAAACCCTGTCTTTGTCAGATTTGCTTGAACTGAAGGGTTTCCGATACACGAAAAACATCGAAACAAATATAACTGACTATCAACTAACAGGACACTTTATTTATTTTATTTCCCTGTTTGATCCAACAACAAAGCAACGTACATTTTCCGCGGACAAAGTTCTGCTTTGTGACGTCGAAACCCAACCCGGGAACCCTATAGAAAATGGGCTCTATTGCTAAAATAATCGTTGTTTCACGAGACGAGAACAAGTTGCTTTAACCCACTGACTCCTGAGAGCCCTCGTTGGCGCTCATGTGGAAACAATTCATTATTGCAACAGTCTCTTACATGGTTTTCCTGCGTCTCATCTGCAGCCAGACTTGTTTGCCGCGCATCTTATATCCGCCTTGTGCATGTTATGATAACATACTTTTATATTTCAATAGATAAATTATCGTATATTATTAGTTCGATAGTTTATATATCTTTCTTTTCATATGTAACGCGCATTTGATCATTTTTTATGGAAAATGCGCAATATAAATTAATAAATCATTATTATAATTATTATGATTATTCCGGCATAGTGTCATGATGAAATTTGTTTCTTTCATTACAATTCCGTGGCTAAAAATATTAGGTTATTTCATGAACGGAAGCGTCACGATTAGATGTAAAAATAAATTAAAGGAATCAAATTAGCGAAGGATCGAGTGAGCCAAAGAAGGGATATATACTTCATATAAACACGCCATATAGTCACCCTCATAGATTATTCCCATGCACTGTCACGTCAGGAAAGCATCTCAAGTAACCAAAGCACCGCAAGTAAAACAAATAAGTTAATACATGGGAATAAACTGTAAACTGTAAACTATATGTATACACGTTAAATTAGCCTCACACCTATAGATCGTTTTCACATGACGTCACGGCGGCCATGTTGGTGCACAAAAACAAAGGAATGGCGACCATGTTGGTGCACAAGGCTAATCCTCTGGGAATTGAACTCTATTTTTATGCAAATACTTTCTTTTGTTTCATTGAACCAATATGGCCGCTGGTCACGTCACTGAAAACTATCTCTTACTTAGAAATAAATGATGATAATGAAAATGAGGATGATGATGCTGAAGGTAATGGTGGTGATGACTCAGAGACAAAAAATATTCCAATTTACAAACCCTGTGGGCTTCTCCAATGACTTGGACAATGTTCGCTGAATCCTGCTTCAACTCGCCTGTTTCTGCATATGTCTCGTTACCAAGAAATCGTGCCAGTTCCTAAAAAAAATGTGTTCTTTTCGGAGAAACGTTCCTTAACAGAGGTCTTTAGACTCGAACTGTCGGAGTAGATCCAATATTTGTCTTTCTAGGTAACATTGACACGGGTTCTTAAAAAAGTAAAAATAAATACTTTGACAGTTCTTCGTTCTGTTTTAGCCTGAAGATCATTTGACGCTTTAGAATGCCGAGTCATGACTATTTATTGTCAATCGAAACATGCATGGTTTAATTGTTAAAAGAAGACAACAGCGATGTTACCGTTTCAAAATATCGAAAACGAGTAATATGTCATTTGTCTAGATCTGGTGCACGGAAACCAAATAGACGAGCAACAGCGTTTCACGACAGAACAAAACACCTCGGGATCTGAGGAATGCGGTGTTAGAGCGTTTTCACATGACGTCAACGCGGCCATGTTGGTGTACCAGGCTAAACCCCTGGGAATTGAACTCCATTTTTTATGCAAATACTTTATTTTGTTTCGTTAAACCAGTACGGTCAATATAACGCTCTATAACTACCCTAAAAGGTAGTAACTACTCGGCAAAACTGAAGACTCACCTCATATACTTGCTTCTGTTTCGATGTGACTGCAAAGATTGGCACCACCTGGGACTGAAGTAAAATCTCTCGAACGAGCCCAGGAGAGGGGTAATCCTGCAGAAAGAGAAAACGACTATATTTTGAAACAAATCATGTAATCTCTTTTTGCATAATTAGATCGATCGTAACTCACTCAGTACATCAAGTAGCACTTTCTTCGCTTTAGCTTGTTAACGTATGCACTCCAATAACTCGAGCGCTGTCTTCGTGACTTAC
>OX419343.1:10107121-10112121 GCA_948470475.1 Galaxea fascicularis | reverse complement strand
TTCTTGATCTGTTAGGAGAGCATCCCAAGACTACAACAAGGGAAATTTTGATTATTCTCGCGCTCCTCGCGAAAGATAGAACTAGTGGGGCTAGAAGCCAGGGCTGGATGATGTTCTGGAAAACAAGCACCGGGCGCTTAACCCTCAATACAAGTGTAAACAAAAAAAACAAAAACAAAAAAAGGAAAGAAAACAGCAATTGGAAATGGTTGCGATTCAGTGTGACTACTTTGTGTTGATAGTTACCTAACAGCTGTCCAAGAGACATGACTGATTCCTTTTTTATGGATCTTGATACATCCGTGAGATAATACAAGTCAACTGGAAAGTCGGTAGGTATGTGAACATTGACTGTTATAGTGGTTTCAATTCCTGCGGGGTAAAACCATGTCTTCGGTTTTGATACGACTATTGTGAAGGTGATTAAAACCAGTAACAGCATTTCATTCCAATGATGTAAACTAAGATATATTCTAGCGTAATTTAAAGGCGGTAAGGGGCATGAGCACCTTCCCTTGTATGGAAGAGAATTACACCTAACTGCGTTTTTGCTGCAAATAATATTCTACTCATGCGCAATTGTACCACGATAGAATAAATTATTTAACTGAGAAGGAAACTAATTGATTTCTGCGCGCAAGCAGCGCACGCTTACCGCTTCCCAAAAATGAACTTGGTGATCGAATGATAAAACAATCATTGAACTCGGTTATCGTAAAATATCGTGATTTGTCAGTGGCGAGCAGATCAATTATTTGCCGAAAATTGATCTGCTAACCATTGACAAACCACGATATTTTGCTCAACCTCGTCCAATGATTGTTAATGATGTGATGCTCAGCTCGTTTTTCCGAGCGCTGCGACTGCCACTAACTGCCACCGGTACAGACTAAACAAAACGCTTGGCTGGCTCAAATTCAAAGGAAAAAGTCGATTAAAAGTCTTACAAAATAAATACCGAGGGAGTTACATATTTTTGGCGGCCATTATAAGCTTAGGTCGAACTATTTCGGAGAGAATCCTCAAACCAAACTTGGTACAGACTATACAGATTTCATTGAGCACGTGGCATGACACGCCCATTTATCACGTGGTAGCTCTCATGGAGAGTAGGTGGTGGTGCGATCACAGGCAGTGCAATCATGGTTTGACCGCCGACCGGTTGGCTCAGTTGGTAGGGCGCCGGACTACCGTCGTCTTTCTAGTCTTTTCGGATAAGGACGATAAACCGGAGGTCCCGTCTCACAACTCTTCACAATTGTTTCTGTGGGATGTTAAAAAACCGCTAGGGAACTCTGGCTGTAACCACCCGTAGTGCCGATCTCTCTGACCTGTTTATAGACCGTTAAAACCTAGAAATTCCAACGAGCCGAGTAGCGGTGTATATTCTAGCCAAATAAAGCCTTCATTTCCCACCTTCATTCTATTGTTTCTTGTCACTTTCTGGGACGTCTAAGTGCAATGCCATCGCTTTTTTAAAAACTCCTGAGACCGGTGACTCGAGATCAAATCAGTCGGCGTTCGAAGGCCAATAAATTCCCCCAAAAAGCGTAGTATCCGATCCAAATCACCAGCAACAGTCGTGTAGATAAATTTCCTCTCTTTCTTTGCCAATTTGCCATTCAAATTCGACCAACACGAACAAGGAATCACTCCCTCCACCGCTCAAATTTGACAATTTCTACTTCGCTATTATGCTCGCCATTGTGATTCAAATTCGCGGGCCTTGTCATCGCGGCTGCTCAACAAAAGGGGCACTTACACATGGGAGGGATGGTCATTTTTGTCCACGTGAAAATCACTCCGCTTGGGAGTGCGGTGCGTCAGCATCGTGGGTGAAGTATTTTCGCGGGCTTCGTAGTATGCGGGCCATGCTACACGTTTTTTTTTTTAATCATTTTGGGTGAAATCTAACGCACCGCACTTCCCCAGCACAGTGAATTTTTACGTGGACAAAATGACCATCCCTACCCCGTGTAAGTACCCCCTTTCCTTGTTGAGCAACCGCGGTCACTGAGCCCGCGAATATGAATCTTGTAGTTGTCTTCAATGGATCACACATCATAGCAAAACAGAAACTCTCAAATTTGACCGGTGAAGGGAACGATTCCTTGTTCGTGGTGGTCGAATTTGCGGGCAAATTTATCTACGCGACTGTTGCTGGTGATATGAATTGGATACTCCGCTTTTCAGGGAATTTATTGGCCTTCGTTCGTCGACAGGTTCGATCTCGAGTCACCGGCCTTCCCTTTATTTAGAACTGGGACAGTCACCTCGGTTTTAAAAAAGCCGATGGCATTGCATTTAGACGTTCCAGAAAGGGACAAGAAGCAATAGAATGAAGGTAGGAAGGCTTTATTTGGCCAGAATATAAATATTTCCACCTCTACTCAGTTCGTTGGAATTTTAGGTTTTAACGCCATTTTTTTTTTTGAACTTCAGATGTCACATACCACGATTGGGCTGCCTGTGGTGCGATGAAATAAAAGGAAAATGTCCTTAACAGTTGCCTTCGTTCCTGTAGTATAAATTAGTGGGGTAAGAACTAAATTGAGGTAGAACGTCCTCTCGAATTTGTTTACCTAGCGTTATCTTACCATCAAAGTCGGAAAATAAAAAGACAAGATTCTAAGAATTACAAGTACCTGGTCGAAGTTTAAGGGTAAGGTTTTGAGGAGAAACTTTAATATCACGATCTGGTCCTTTATCCTGCAAAAAGAAAAACCATGAGTATGTACTGGCATCACCAACCTTATCTACACCGTGAGAGTCATCTTCCGCGAAAAAAAAGACATAGTCAAATTATTTGTTTTCCGTCGCAAGCAAAGAGAATTTCCAAGAATACATCAAATAATTTGCGTGAGGGTTCGCCCTTATAACGTTTAAGTCTGCATACATTGAAGACTGGATCGCAAAGCCCATTTCATTTAATTAAGTGCAACAAAAACAAACACAAGACATGCAAATTACATCACTACTTCTTCTTTTGACAGCGGTCATGTTAGTTCTGTCAGCCTTGAACTCTAAAAATGCCTAAAACCTTGAAAATTGAGTCAAGTTTGTCAAAACCTTTACAATACCATGAAAATAAGCATTTTATAAAGAAGAAACTAGACACAGCCTTTCATCAAATTCCGGAGACAGAGAATTAACATGGCCGTCAGTGTAGTTGTCAAACCGATGTTGGAACTCTCACGGCGCGGTTTCCTAGCTTTAGCATTGAAGTGAAATTTCAACCTCAGAACGATGCTGAATAGGTTTAATTATTCCACAATTCTACGAGCAGTTTAGCTTAGTAACTTACCGAGTGAGTAGTAAATCCTGACCCTGGATCGTGGATCTTTTGGCACTTGTTCCGTTGATGATTCGTATGTAAATCACATCGACGTCTTGGTTGATCATAGATGTGATAATCCTACACGTGCATGAGCAAATTAAAATCGACCAATTAAAAGGGAAACAACTGTTCTTGTTAGATCCCTCAGTTAGTACGTGCACTGTGATAGGTCAATTTTGCGGGATGTATCCTACTGTACAGCCTGCTAAATTTGAAAGTTTTCGTGCGCACGTGCCCCATTAACCACAGAGATCTAATAAATATCGTACTAACTTCGTTTTGTCGGTCTATACTGAAAGTTACCGGTCTTTGTTTTTCTCGTTAGTTTATGGGCCACGCGCGCGGTCCGTAACTTGCTTAGTCATATTAATCAGCTTAGTCAATGCTTAGTCATCTTACAAGACACCAGGGGCGTAGCCAGGATTTTTCCACTGGCACGCACAATTTTCCAAATCTCTTCCCACCCCCACCCCACGCAATTTGGTGTGGAAAAACACCGTCTGTTGATTTATCAACATCACTGATTTAAAACAAAAAAACAATCAGAGTTAAATGAATCAAAGCAAATAGTTATCTTTAATTTATTTGCCTTTTTATGCATATTTTATATTTTTTTTATTTCATTTTTTATTTTCGATTTTTTCAGGTACGCACGTGTGTACCGTGCGTACAGGTAGCCACGCCCCTAGACACCCACCTAGTCCTAAGGCATGGAGGACTTCTTAGACAAAAGAGAGACTGCAGGCAAAGAATTAATTGTGTGAGTGATTTTTTTAGGGAGAAGTTAAATGTTGGTCATCACTGGAGCTTCAAGAGTTAGTTACGCGTTATGTATTAGTCAACCAGATCTATAACCCGCCGACCACTGGATCTGATCGACTTCGGTCGCGCTAGTCATTAATTAAAGTATGGCGTCTCCAACAAGGGAAACAGAAATTGTGCTAGGTTATATTATTAATAGTGGTAGTTAAAATGTGAAATTAAACTTCGAATTCATACGGAAACAATCATTTGAAACATGACATAACATGGGAGAAAATTCTGACAAGCGACAACTCCACCCCCTCTCCCCAACAAACACGTTTGCATTCTATAGCCATAGCTGAGAGGCTGAACCGTATATGATTCGTGTGGACCACAAAATTTAAAACAAAGGACCACAAAGCACAGGCGGCCGTCACCTTAGCGTAGGTGCAAGTAGAGGTGTTGTGTTAAAACGGTTTTAATTATAAAGGTTTTTATGGGAAACCGATGAATTTGACTTAAACGGTAGAAATCAGTGCGGTGGATATCCATTTCTGGATATCTGATGACGTCACTAGTAATGGCCTCTAGGCTCCACAAAGAAGAATCAATATTCACATCGTCTTTGCGGCTCTGACCTTTAAGCCCCTTGTATCTATCCCATGAGACTAAGCGTGATGGTAAAGTGACAACCGAGGCACACGTGGAACGAAACAAAGATGGCTTCTTTCTCTACTGAGCTGCGAAATGTGCACTGAAAGTGCAGTCGACGGTTGTGCTGGGATACTTTTGTAGTGGAATTGTCTTTGATTAAACGTAAATTTCTGGTTTGTAATGAATTTTCTGCTTTTCGAAAAAATTAACTTCAGAAACTAGAATAAATTTGCCTGCTGTTTATGCAAAACAAATCCATGTGCAC
>OX419343.1:10092121-10094621 GCA_948470475.1 Galaxea fascicularis | reverse complement strand
AATTTACAGAGCCCAGTATGGAGCGGCCATGTTGGTGTACCTCCAAGGAACACCAACATGGCGGCCGTAAAATAGTGTAAACATCTGGAACTTACTTTGGCTATCTAGGCCGCTGATTATCTGAACTGATGAAGCAAACATTTAAATAAGCCCTTTTCCTAATAATTTAACTTCCTAAAAGGCTAAATATCCCAAAATAAGTATACATTTTTCGATAAAAACGTTCATAGCTTTATGTCACGCACCGCCATAACTCTGAAATTTAAAATGTGCCTGTTTTTAGACGAAGCATGTTCTTGAGCTGAAACGTTGTTAGACAGACATAAATTTATCCCCTCTCATGCCTGATAAAAACAACAACTTTGGTGGGTCTTTAGTTTAGGATTTTAGAAAATGATGACGTCACGTGCAACCCAAGAATTGATGTTCATCTATCAAACTTAAACTAAGCGTCGAGGAAATTAAAGCAGTGTGACAAGAATTATCTTTAGGCGTTGCCTCGCTATAATGGTCCATTTGACTGGTTAAAGTGTAATAAATTATCATACAAAACAAAACTCTAGGCTCACCTACAAGCCATTGGAAAGCTCTATCCTCGTCGAAAAAAATCTGTTTCCCGACCTACAAGAAAATAAATAAAATAGGTACACCAAAGCATTCAACATGAGGTTGACTGTGCTGCGTTCTTGCGCATGCTGTGTAATGGAATTTTAGTGGAATTTGACTGACTGCCCACTACGTTAGAGAGGGTTGTACCGGCTGAATGTTTCAGCAGTATTAATGACGAAAAAAGCTTACACTTACTTACAAAACACAACCTTTCGAAAGCCAAAAATCATAAATTGCACATTTCGCTGTCCCTCTTTGATTCTCCGGCAATACTCCCTCGCTTAGCCGCTGTGTCACGTAGGGTTAATCAAATGCAAGCATATATGTTTTTGGCCGCCCCAGATACCAGCCCAGGAAAAACTGACCCCAGATAACAATCACCAATATTCACAACTGACGTCCGCCCAAAGGCATGCAATGTTGAGCTTGCTTTGGATGGCTATAGAGAAAATACTGAAGTGTGGTAATACAACGAAAATACTGGTACTCGGTAATAGTTGTTTTTGTGATGCGATTTTCTTTGAAAGCATTCCTCCTTAAAATCGTCACGCAGTGTGGAGCATCGATGAAAAACAACATGTCTTTTCATGATCTTCAATCAACAGCTATTACGGCGGAATTTTCATTTTTTTTAAGTGTTTATTTGCCTGAGTGGGAGTAAGGAAGTGTCAATTACGGAACAACAACAGAGCATAAAATAATGTCATTTATCATATGACCCGTACGGCCCCGCGCGCGCTTTCATTCTTAAACTATTGAGGAAAACCCCGTATGAGGGCCGTACGCATTAGCGCGAGCGGGGCCGGTAAAAGCTGTACGGCCCTGTTAGGAACACGTACGGCCCCGCGCGATACGATTTTAGAGGATTTCGTCGCGTCTAACCATGTAAGTTTATTTTACAACCAGAAGCAAATACAAACAACATATTGGATCAATTTTATGTGCAAATTAGTCGCTTTTTTGTAAAAACTTCATCTTTTACGCATTCATGAAGTGTCTCAGGAGGCCATATGATAAAATGCTTATTGACTGAGTTAGGTCGGGCCGGACGGGAAAATATTTGGCTCTCTGTCATGGCGCACGGACCTCGCTGCGCTCGGTCCGTACCGGCCATGACCTCGAGCCAAATATTTTCCCGTCCGGCCCTCCCACTCAGTCAATAAGTACATATTATCAAATGACCCGTACGGCCCCGCGAGCGCTTTCATTCTAAAACTATTGAGAAAATCCCCGTATGAGGGCCGTACGCATTTGCGCGAGCAGGGCCAGAAAAGCCGTACGGCCCTGTTAGGAACGCGTACGGCCCCGCGCGATACGATTTTAGAAGATTTCGTCGCGTCTAACCATGTAAGTTAATTTTACAACCAGAAAGCAAATACAAACAACATATTAAATCAATTTTATGTGCAAATTAGGCGTTTTTTTTTTAATCTTCATCTTTTACGCTCTCATAAAGAGTCTGAGGAGACCATATGATAAAATGCTTATTGACTGAGTTAGGTCGGGCCGGACGGGAAAATATTTGGCCATGACCTCGAGCTAAATATTTTCCCGTCCGGCCCTCCCACTCAGTCAATAAGTACATAATCTTCGGCAACTGCGCCACGCCATCGAAAAGATGTTGGACATAGCTGTATTTTGAAGTTTTGCGACTCTTTTGCGGCACATGCATCTAAATTGTCATCCTTGTTGGCAGAAGCCCTGGCAAATGTTACCATCCAGACCACCCAAGAGCCCAAACTCGACATTTGCAAGCTCGCAGTTTCAGTTTTGTCAGGGCTCCTGGTTTTGTAAAACGACAGCGAAAATACCGAGACCGGTTGCAGTTTAGTTTATCAAACTTAAATGATGGAATAATAAAAAGATAAATTATGATTATTTTTGAAACTGG
>OX419343.1:10077121-10087121 GCA_948470475.1 Galaxea fascicularis | reverse complement strand
TTTTTATGCATGGTTCAATTCTGCGTGTTACCATGCCCGCCCCGGGACACCCCTGGAGATTTACACTTTTTTTCTTCCTTGGAGGTCTATTCCCCATCCCCCGGTGCTCCTCATGAACCACAAATACGTCATTTTGTGTGAAAACTGGACCTAGCTGGCAATATTGATTTCGAACAATAGTAAAAATAGACGTTTTGTCAAAAACGTAAACGCTTTTCTAGAGGTTTTGAACAAAAGGATACTACCTGTTCACGGCTATATAATAAAAACATGAACACTATTTTTGAAAAAGAAAGCTGGCGAAAAAACGTACTGTAACCGCACTAGGTCATATCTAAATTACGTTTTAAATTGCTTCTGAGTCAAATGACTGCTTTTAATAGAGCATTAAAATTTGTTCTTTTTACAGTTTGAAACTATTGCCATTTTTTCCAACCAGAGGACTGAGTAAAATATTAAATTCCGTGGACCGATATTCATGGGTGTTCTCCACGTGGTTCAGCGCCATCGTGAACCGAGAAGTGGGGTGCTTCACAAGAACAAAGAGGAGTTATTTTCGAATTGCCCGGCCCCCTACCCCCGCGGACAAGAACTCTTCAAGCAGTTCCCCACCCCCGGGACCGAAGGACTTGACTTGTCCCAGGGGTTGCCCGGGGGGGCATGGTTACAGGTAGAATTGAACCATGCATTAAGCGCAATACTCATCGTCTGGTTTCCTTCGAAGGTTCTTCTGATTTTTCTCAAGAATGTGTCCCCCACTTTCAAGACTAAACCAATGTCTGATGCCTTCCTTCCCTCGACATAAATACCACTCTAAACTGCAATTCTTTTGGATATTCTTGAGTCATTTTTAGCTCATAGATGACGTAGTCATGCTATAAGGTTTTGTTGTAGGTCTGAATTTCCCTCACTCACTCAGGGGATCACTCATTCGCTCACTCACTCGATTCTGATTAATTTATTCATTAAACTTCCCCCCGGTCCCTCCCCTTGTAAGTATTGCTTTTGTCTCCATAGTCTTCTTGGTCCAACGTTTGCAAATTTCAGGGTGTAGTACAAAGGCGGAGAATTTTGCTCTGCAGATATTGTTTACGTGTTTAATGTTCATGGCGTCGGTTTTTCGTTTCGATTTTCCAACTCAACAAAGGTAAAGTTAATAAGATGAAGAACACGAGCTGCGAGAATTGAGCTTTGAAATCTTCAGAGCAGCGAAAATGAACTTCGAGATATCGCAAAAGCAACTCTAAAGCTTATCACTGTGCGGTACCTGGGGCAGTAGTAATCGAGAATTTTTTGTCACAATATGATGGAAAAAGGAAGAATGAAGAAAATCGGCAAAAAAAGGAAACAGGAGAAAGACTTTCTAGCCAAAAAACCGAATTCTGGCAAGCAACGCATTTGATTTATGAGCAACATATGATCGATTTAAGCAGGTACGTAATGAAGTATTTTTGAAGACGCTCTTTTCATGGTGAACGCTCGATTGCAAATTTTTATGATCTTGTTTAGAAAGGCTATATCGCTTGGCTTAAACGATCAGTATAACACTTTGTCAACATTTGACAAAAACACAAGGACCACAAGCATGCAAATATTTTTCTCTGTGAGGATATAATTTGGTCTGACAAGCAGCAATAACAGCTAATCTGTTCGAACAACAAAATATTTGGAAAGTCAAGTTAATTGTAGCACAAAGCATAGTTACATGGATTGAATATCTCACCTTACAAAGCAAAAGTTTTGTGCCGGACCCCGAATCGCTCAAAAACATTGTGGCTGTAAAGCGTGACTAATTTCCCTCAGGACTTTCACAAAATATGTTATCATCTGTATGTTATCTCGCATTTAGAATAGTCGGAAATTTTATTACGACCAAAAACGTTTATAAAACTAACTTGAAATGAGCCGTCGACCACTAAGAAACTTTAACTTCCCTGTTACACTTCTTAACAAAGCGATCACATTTGAATATTATTTTTATAGTCCGTGTACAAATTTGCATATTTGTGCGCCGGTTCAAATTACTAACGTCTGTCAATTTCATCTAATGTAATGCTTCTGGCGCCTGTCAATCAACTGCGTAATTTTACTGAAAATATTAGCGCGTAAACGGTTCTTTTACCAAGAGGTGTGTCTGAAAAGGATGTGTTCCCACAAAACACAAACGAATGTACAGGTTTCTTGCACATATCTTTTTGGAAAATAAAGTTGTTGTAAATTCAAAGTATTGTTATGTTCCCCATCCATGAGCTGGCTCATAGGAGCCTTTGATCAGTTCTGTTCGCAAGCTACGTTGTGATTTGCATAACCGCGCTCCGTTCAGATGGGAACTTAAGCATCGACGACGGCAACGACAGCGAGAACGCCACAAAACAATAGGCTTAATGGGCAAAAACAATCGCTCTGCACGTGCGTTTACATTTTGGTACATTTCTTTGCCGTCATCTGTAAAACAACAACGTGAAATGACCAAATTTCATGTTTTGTAGAGAACGTAAACATGCGACGGCAAGTTTGTTTCTCTTTTTTCTTATTTTGATTTGTCCATTGCAATTTAGTCCCTGGATAGTTCGCCAGCATTTTACTGATATTAAGCCAATTTGAATAATCTCGAAAAAGCAACAGAAACGAGAAGTTACATTTTGAAAGGACGTTTTCATCGCCGTCGGGCGTCGTCGATGCTTAAATTCTCTTTTAAACAGAACAGAAAAACCTTCAAAGTTAATTTGAATTTCGCTGTAAGTGATAAGCATTTTTTATGAATACAATTCAATTCATTACCTTGTCGTAAAGCAAGTGGTGGCGTTAAAGAGAGAGTGCCAAACTTTGACTTGAAAAGTTAGAATCGTCATCTACTTAGGCTCCAATCTGCACCCTTTACAGTGAACAAACAGTTTACATCATTTAAAATGGTAATTTTCTTTGTTTGTCTTTTCCCAGTGGGTTGCTTCTCTGACAAGCTGCAAGGGGCACCGTTAGGGGCAACCCCCTTACACGCTTCAAGAAGCAGGGAAAGATAGATGTTTGCTGTCTGTAAATAATGATAATAAGGTACCCACGGGGCTCTTGTTCCAATTCCAACACTGTATCAAATTAGAATGAACATTAATTCCTTTATAGGTTGCGCACGAGTGCACGTGTCTTGCGTAGGTTCCTTAGAAAGAAAAGTTGCATCATTTTCTCACTCTCACGTATTTCGTGGTATTTGGTATAACCATCTGTTTTATTCAGTAGCAATATCTCATGGCTATGCAGGTTAATGGCTTCTTTTTTGTGGCCGCACCTTCCGTGCACGGATCGGCCTTGTCAGCCATCTAAGCAGCCCCGGGCTGTCTCATCCTTTTCAACCTCAAGATGACTGAAGCTGTCCTCGTCAACCCGATTGACGATCACGCACGTACGCACACTTAACCACTGTTTAATACTTTTTTTCTGATTCTCCGGTGGTTAATTGGAAACGCTGAACAAAGAGCTCCCACAGTACAGCTGGTATACCTTAGTACTTCTTTGTACTTGTTTAAAACCGGACCCTATTGTGGCGTCACGCATCGCCCAGAATGCTATTGTCTTAAGCGACATGTACTTACAGTGCCCAGTTTTTTAATGCGCGGAATAATTATTGCACAGATTAAGCTTTCGGAATTCCGACTGCTCTCGTCAATGAATCGGTGGCTGTCATTCAAAGAATCTAGTGTGTGAAGTAAATCCCAAGGTGTGATAAAGTTAACAAAAGCGCCCTAATTTAAAGGCGGCCCGCGCTCTTCACAAAGGGTTTTGTCAACAAAGTCGTGTGCAAGAACATTCTCTTTCTTTCTTTCTTTTTTTTTTTTTTGACATGTCACACTCGAAATGGTCTGAGTGCGGTAGCCGAACGTTTTCCCACAAAACATTCTTCTTCCTAAGCGTAGCCAAATAGAAAGTGCGGTGCGCGAAACACTCGCTTCTATTTCCTTGTTGTCCTTTTTTACCGCTCGACCGGTGAAAGCAGTTCATTAAATCAAGTCTTTTATTCGATCGGTTTCAGCGTAGTCTGCAAGTTTGTCGAGAATTTTAAAGGTAACACAGGTGTAATCTATTCGTAAGACGGCGGGGAAAATAAAATAAATGGCATTTCTGTTTGAAGCCCAGCCGAGCCAAACAAAAAAGCCGCAAAGGCAAGGGACGCGTCACATTGTTGTCCATTGTTTGTGTGACTCAGGCATGTTAAGGCATGGTTCAAGCCTCATTTGCATAAAATCTGAAAAACAGTAATTACTCTGTCAGAATTTGGTTTAATCGTTGCAGAATTTGCAGGCTAACCAATGTCAACGACCTTAATATTCTAAGACCAATAAAATCTGATAAAATGGGTCACGTGACTGTAATTAATTGTTTTATTTTTTGAAAAAACAACTGAAAATGGGCCGCCGAGATGACATACAATCACTGTCAAATTTAGTATTTTAACAATTGTGCTAATGGCCCCTGCAAGAATCTGTCCTGAATGGCCGACTAAAATATTAAGCTAAGAAGTTATTACGTAAAAAAGGTCACGTGACCTTCTATCTTTCCATATATAGCCTTATATAATTGAGGAGTTCATCCATTCAGGACAGAAATAGTTGCCTTAGAAAATGGTTAAAAATTTCGTATGGTTAGTTTTTCGTGACACCTCCCTATCGTTGGCCCATTTTAGAATTCATCTTAAGCAGGCTTGCGACGTCACAAGTCACGTGAACACCATAAAGACACCTTAAGAAATTTAAGAATACCAAATCTTGTTTGGGGTAAGTTTCTGGCTCCCCCTGGGAGTTTTTTTCTTTCTGGTGGTCTGTACTTGATATGAGCCATGCCTTAACATGCTTGAGGAGATAATTATTCAAAATTCGATCCGTTTTAAAGCGTTGTAATGCGCTGATTTGCGTGAGGACACAACCTTAATTTACGCATCACACGTTGATTGGCTGAAATTAGTTATCTGATAAAAAATACTATATTTTGGTTTATATATCTCTCAGTTAGTACGCACGCTGTGATTGATCAGTTTTTCGGGCCGTATTCTACTGTACGGCCGGCTAAATTTGAAAGATTCCTTCCCCGCGCGTCCGATTAACCTCAGAGAATAAATATCTTACTAATCTCGTTTTCTCGGTCCGTACTGTAATTTATGGAACCTTGTTTCTTCCCGTTGATTTACATCCCGCGCGCTTCGCGCTTGGGCCATAAGCGAACGGGATAAAACTCGGTCCGTAACTAAAGGCGCGTTTACACTACAGAAAAATTTGGGTCCGGACCCGTCAAAAAAGTGGTAGAGACCCATAAAATGTAATAATCGCCACAAAATGTAATACTAACGCAAAATGTAATAAGAATCGCCACAAAATGTAGTACTAACGCAAACTGTAATAAAATTGATGCAAAATGTGATAAAAAAGTCAACACGAAATGTAATAACTTTTCAACACAACATGTAATACCTTTTCTATTGTAATAACGCAAAATGTTATCTCTCGAACGACATGTACGATATCTGGAGATCCGTATTATGACTCGGCCAGTACACTAGTGTTTTACTAACATAGGTGAATTCTATTATTTGGTTTAATTCGGTGTACAGGCGGGATCGGGCGGAATTCGGTGGTACATCGGGTTGTAACCCCTTCACACTTTCATCATATTCAACGCCAGAGATCATATCTTTCTAATAATCGCAGCGTCAGTTATTGAAGGGTGTGGTGATTGGAATATACGTCATTTCTCGCCTTGTGGGCACCTCTCTATTTCGGACACCCCGCTAATCGATGGACAGCTGCTGAATCCCCGGCAAAAATTGTAGACCTAAGAAATTTCCCTTCCCTCCGGAGGGACTCCAACATGGCGTGTTCATACCAAGTCTTCGGTAATTTTCGGCCAGAAATGGTTCCAATTTCTTTCTCCATATCCGCCATTCAACTCCCTTTTATTTCAGTGTTATTCATGCACTCAGGCATAGTTGCTCCATTTATGAAAACCTAGAATTCTTTCCAGTTGGCATGCTTGAAGGCAGCTGCCGGAGACTTGATTTACTTTTGATAGAACAAGGAAAATGGAGTACAAAAGAAGAGAGCAGGAAGCTCATAATCATGGCCGCTATCCCTATCCCGATCTTTATTACATTAAACTACAATTCTAAAAGTAGATGATTAGGTTGCTATCACGTACAGTAAAATACCTTTTTTCTCATCACTTACTCTGATTTTACCAATTTTCTACATTTTCTTTTCTTTAAGTCGTTTCAAACCTATTACCGTATGAATAATTTTCTTGTTCCGATGTTTTTGTTCGCTCTTAGGAACGGTTCAAACGTCGAACTTCTCATGTGCCGAATCGAATGCTAATTAGGAAAATCTTTTGTTCTAACTCCTTTGCATTAGATTCGGCACATGAAAAGTTCGACGTATGAACCGGGCCTTAGTCATCTTATCGTCTCTCCTACCGAGTTAAATCGCTTTTGTTCCTTTCTCGTCGCATTCAAACAGATTTTTAGTTTTGCCTCCTGAACGAATATCGACCTGTTTCCCCTCCTTAACAATTTTCCTACAATAGTAATTACAGTCTAGAAATTTCTTGGAAAAAATACTCCGGCCATTCCCTCCTTATGTTGTGACATACTTGCACTGATTAAGCACTTGTTAGAACGTAGTATAAGTCGATCTGTTCAGTCTCTTTCCTTTCCTGCTCCTCATCACCAATGAACTTCTTTTTCGCTTTGCTTTCAGATAGTCTTTGCTTATCCGTTTGCGTCATTGTTAGTCTCATTTTGTTCTTTCAGTGTGAATTTTGTTACCAGTCCGGTTCATTCAAGTCTTTTTGCATAGCTTCTTTTCTCGGCATTTTATAGTACCGTTATGTCCTGTATAGTCTAGTCTCGTCTCATTTTGACTTTGGCATCCCTCTGTTTTGCTTGTCAGTCCCTCAATTTCCTCTCCATGCTTCTTCATTTCCGTCGTCCTTCTTCTCCGTGCTTTTATTGTCCCGTCCCGTAAACGTCCCGTCCCGTCTTGTAACTGTTTTCATCTTTTCACACGTCTTCTTTTAATGGTTTTCAACACGACTGAGGTCAGCTTCTTCGTCCGAGCCGTTGGCCCACAGTCGTTCATTCAGTGGACGCATTTTTATCCATATGTCGCGACAAATAGTGTGAACAGTGAGATGAATTACGAATAAAACCAAAATGTGAAATGAAAATAGGATCGTCGTGAACTCCACGTTGCTGTGGTTACTTTTCCAGGGATTTTGGCCAAAAAGGACAAACGCAATCTGAAAAAACCAAGTGCCCTGCAAGCTTAACAAGTAAGGCTTTAAGAAGCCCATGTACAGAAAAATAAAAGCCCTTCCATCCAGAAAGCTAACGAGAGAACGAGATAGTCGAACCTGGGTGGAAGGGGAAGCACTTTGTACCACATCACAAGATCAACCACTCCGCTGAGCCCGAAGAAACAGTACATCGTGGCGTGGCCGTAATTTGGCAGGTTCTGAATTTGCGAATGGAAGTTCGACTAAAACACCAATCACTGACAAAATCACCTTTGTCATGGGCTCAACGGGGATTTTGGAGATTGTTGGACCCGGGCATAAATACCACACTGGCTGGATGGCTGCAGATCGCGTTTTTCGTCTTGAAGAATTCGGATTTCCTCCTTTTCGGCATTTTTGTAGGACTTCTCCTATAACCCACCATATCGAGAACGACACAAACATCGTTCCCGGAATAACGTGGCCTCTTAAGCCTCCCATATCCTTTTGTTGGATAAAGTGGATTTGGTAACAGCAAACCTTGAATTAAATGCGTTCATGAGCAATTGAAACTGTTTACTTTTAGACTGCAACAGCTGAGCTTCCCATCGCGCCAACACGTGTTATCACATGAGAGTAATAAAGCATAGCAAAACGAGCATTTTTTCACCTTGGAGACAAAACCGTAACGCAGATCAAACACGCTCGTGATTCCGCAGCGACACACTTAATTAATTTGGAGCGTAAAATTGTTAGGACAACACAAAAATACTTAGTTATCAGTTCTTTCTGTACCAAAATGTCATTCTAATCTATGAAGCTGAGTTGTAAGCCTCGATAAGAAGCTGCATGAAACGAACGAATTTATTTTTCTTAAGCGATGAGTTATTTGCATTGCAAACAATCGGTCAATAAACTAATAATGAGTTTCTACAAAAAAGGAAAATTCAAAATCATTTTGCATAGCTTGGAAATAATAATTATATAGAAGAGTTTTTTAAGAGTTTATCTCAATGGTACTTAAAAATCCATGGAATGGAAAATTGTTTGCATTGGGATTTAAGTGGTTTAACTGAAAAATTTCTTTGAAATTATAGGTTGCATCAGACACACCGCCATTTCAAGTAATATGCACGTTTTACCTAACGCAGAAGCAAAATAATTAAAATCACTTGTCAACCTGAAAGAAATTTGGTGACATCCAGGAGACATAAAAACCAATTTCAGTTAGGTCCATTTATCAGCGAGCATTTGAAAATATTGCTTACAGTGTCCAGTAGGGTATGTGGAATTTTTCAGATTTTCCACCTAATGATGCAAACAGCAAATGTCATCTCCAATGAATTTTGATTTATTTTAGGAGAGACAGCTGAAAAAACAGATCGTGAATGTATTCATGAAGTCTACTCCACCCCCTCTTAGTTAAATCACCCGTTAATCACAACATAATATTTCTTCTCCTGAAAGTTATAAAGTATTAACGAAACAACTATGGACGATCGTTCGACCACCTCAAAGCTAAGGTCAAGGTCGTTATGCAGTAGAAATCAAGGATAGTCGGTTCTTACGGACTTGTTTCTAATGGAATTGTTTCCGAAGTAATAATAACGTACATGGAAGACAAAAGGAATACATATAAAATAAGCAAACGTTACTGAGTCGACGATAAATTGCGTGGTGTAGTTCGAACTTGTAAATGAAGATGAAAATTTGACATCACGTCTCAATAGGCCATTTCCGAGATCGCTTGAGCCTCTATTTCAAAGCGAGTCTAAGTGCGAAGTCTTTGTAATGAAAATGAGTTTTCGCTCATATGCAACGCTGAATTTATTACCATCACAAAACTTTCGCTCTTTGACTCGCTTTGAAATAGAGGCTCAAGCGAACTCGGAAATGGCCCATTCTCAACGCAACACAGCATTCAGTTAGCCTGAGTATCAGGCCCTGTCGGGGAAGCGGGGACGAGGGGAAGGAAGAGGAGAAGGGCCTGACACAAAGCCATTGATTCGCTTGTGTCCAACATCCAGATTCTGGATGTTACGCTAATTGGTCAAAAGACAATAACAAACGTCACGTGAGTCAACCGGAAGTCAAGTTTCCAGCGCAGGGGTTACAGACTCCATGTTAAAGTTTACTCTCATGGCACATGGCAGTTACCGGGTGGAAGGCTTCTGAGAAGCTGTTTGTGTCAGGCGTTTCTTCCTTCGCTTTCTCGCTCTTTTTGCCTTCCCCACCCTAGAAACGCCTGATACTCAGGCTAGGAGTCTCTCGGATACGCAACGAATCTCCCGGTCTCCCGTATGGGTGACCAGATCTCCCGGATAAAAACCACTTTGAACCTTTTAAAGACTTTGCTCCACTGTAGACTGAAATCGTATCCCTGAACAGATAAAAGACATTTGGTCATAAGGTTATTGAGTATATTCAATTCACGCATTTAGTGATATAGTTGATATAGATAGCTCGATTTGATTTGGTGGAAAAAAGTTATTTTTACTCGGGGAGGGGGAAGGTGTTTTTTTGGGGGTAGGAGGGGAAAATCATTTTCCGGGTGGGGTGGGGTGTAAGGAGGCTGGGAAAAAATCTCCAGATTTTAAATCTCCAGAGGTTGGCATCTCTGCAATTATGGAGTGAAATCAGTTGGATCGAACCTTCAAGCAGTGCGGATGTCGGACTAACGACAAATTTCAGCTACAATAAGCACTGAATCGGACTGGGTCGCTGTTTTTACCATTCGTTTTGACAA
>OX419343.1:10039621-10064621 GCA_948470475.1 Galaxea fascicularis | reverse complement strand
GGAAGGTGTGTGGCTGGGGGATGTTCTGCCTTTCCAGATGTGCAGAAAGGTATAATTCTTCACGCTATACCTTTCTTCGGTGATGCCCGTCCCGAGGCGAAAAAACGTAGAAAGAACTGGGTGGATATATCCAGGGATATAGTTGTATTCTGAATCAACAGAGTAACCGCTTATCTCGGAGTCGGATTGACTTTCAGACATTTTGTCAGCCAAAATCGTTCGCCTCGGGTGGATTTCTCACTGAATCGCTTATAGTTTTAGTTGTTCGTATGTTGTGGAGATATCGGGTTGACGTCACGACTGATACTGGTGCCAGGCTTCTTTGTGCGCAGTTTTAGCTTCGAAAACCTTGATTTCGATTGCATTTTAAAAATCACAGAGCGCTTCTAATCCAGTTTTTTTCTTTGTTATTGCTTTTTTACCATGTCTACTTTTCAGAAAAAAACAACCCGTCTAGGAGTGATAGGCACTTTAAACGTCTTCTCAGACGTATGCTCCTGAATGTCTCTTTTGGTTAGGTGTATTAATGCTTTGTCCTTTTCTATGATACCACTTTTTGAACTTAGGTTTTGTGTGTATAGTCTCATTGTATAATAAGTATGTAACTAAAAACAGAAATATTAAATTAAATTAAACTAAATAAATGACTATGATTGCTTTCACCTTTTGAATATCGGCCTACTTTGACAATATTAAATATGCGTTTACTTACCATGACACATTTTGCATTCTGTTGTTCCTTTTGAAACTGCGCAAATTCCCTACGGTCCTGAAAAATTGGCAGATGTCTTTTACCAGATTATGATGATTATGAGAAGTGGTCACTAAGTGTAAACGTTTGAAGACAACGCATAAGAAATACATTTTTAAGGTTAACTTATTTTTGGGAGGAGCCGTCACACCCCTCTCCCGGCGGAAGGCGGGGGAGGTTCTCCCAAGTTGCTGCCTCAGACGGTATAACCCTTCGTAGACTGCGAGAAGTCTTTTTCTTGTCCTATCTTCTGTAGCTCGCATCTAGTTCATTGGATCTTGTACCGTCCCTTCGCTGGAGTGATCGGGAAACATGTCCGTACGCCCGCTGTGTAGATCCTTAGGTAATTATGGTAGAAAACTAGCAGCCTTTCACTAGGGGCAATCCTCTGAATGACATTCTTGATCGGGCGTTTTGACAGACGTAGTTACTTTTAGAAACGTAAACGACAAAAGTGGATTGCAAATTAAGTGTATGGTGTTGTACTGTACTGTATTGTTGTATATTGTGCGTCGCGTTGTTGTTGTATTGTTTTGCTAGGTTTCTAGAGATAACTAGGTCTGTCAAAACGCCCGATCTAAAGGTAACAGGGGAGAGGAACGCTCCTTGTGGTAACTTCTAAAAAAAACGTATTATGCAAATTATCTGGGACCGAAAACAGTCATCTTGACACGAAGGTTTGTGATAAGTAACAGTGAACAACATTCGCTGACAGTAATATTTATCACACGATTCACATTCCACTGAGAGACAGAACATTTCTGGCATACCAGCCGCGAAACTGGGGCCAGATTGACGAAGCCCACTGTTTTGATATGTTATAAAACGATACTCAGGATACATGTTAATTAAGGAGGGCTTCGCGAATCTGCCCTAACCTTGAGTCATTTACCCGTTGGCCCTACTAACGTTTTCGCAATGGTACCTACAGACAGACGGATACCAAGTGATAGGGTGTAGTTGTTTTATAGGGCTTTCCTAGAGAGTGAAGAAATATGTTAGGGGTATGGATCGCGACGCTCTCTTGAAACCCACCTGTATCGTAGCTAACACTCGCCAGATCAACAACAGAGCTAACGCAACAGCTAACACGGCTCCTATAACGCTGAGAATTACTGCCAAGGCGTTCATATCAGATGGACAGTCTGAAATGAAAGGCATTAAAGACAAGGATTTTACTGATACTCTTGATGGCTGTGGCATGTAAGGTCCCTCTTTCGAGATTATTCTGGTTATTGTCATCCAGGTTTGGGAGGGAGTGACAAAGCTGGATAAGATTTTTCTTTTTATTGAACGCATATTCTGAACACAGTAAACTCCCCGCGAACGCGGTGACCTGAGACCAGTGCGCGAAAGAGTCTGGACCGAGTGTCTGTACCTGCACGGCACGTCACGGGTAGAGTGGATTGCGCAGGATTTAAATCCTCCGGAGGTTCCGTAAAATAATTTGTATTCTTACCATTCCGAGTAAGCCATATTCTTACTATACATTGTCTTCATCTTATCGAAGGCCAAAAGGTTACTGTAAACTTTCAGGGTTGCTTTTCATAAAAAGGTCCTGTGTGCGTTGTTTTTGAAGAAACATCAGAAAACTCTTTATCATTGGAAAGCTAATACAACGTAAAAACGGTTGGAAAAGGTATTCTATGTTGTCTGGTAAGGCAAGAGCAAGCGCTCAAAAGGAGAACTGACAATGTTTGCTCGACCGGATTGATGGCTCTTGTGCTTCGACTGTCATCTAAACAAATTGCACGAGATCATAGGCTAAAAAAGTGCAGGGGGCTTTTTTGATATATTAAAATCAAATGCGCTTTACATCACAAACTGAAGGAATTTTCCAGACGACTAATGCAGTCCAATACCCCCCCCCCCAACTTCTCCTTCCTCCCCCACTGCCTTTTCCCTCCCCCCTCCTCACGCCCCAGTTCCACAGATTGCCCCCAAAGACCAGATCGCGGCACGGGAGACTACGTCTCCTACTCTTTGCGATCAGAGTGTGGGTTCTTCTTAACGTCCTTCAGGGTTTATGACAAGTATTGTAAACAATTACTACATCTAATAAATCTAAATTAAGATTGAGTCGCTCGAATGACGCGAATACACGTAAAAACAAACCCTGAGTTTTGGCCTTCAAAGATGTTCTCAGTTTTTACATCCCATTGAAGCTGCAAAAAGAGCGGTCATATGCATACCACAGGCCAATACATACACAGGACAACTGTCGAACTGGCTAAAGAGTGAAACCGGGCGCATTCATAAAAGGAAAAGTTGATTTTACGCTCAGTAACAGGAGTATAAATATTTCACTTACGATGGGAAGGAATGAGAATGGTGCTGCAAATTCTTCAGAAAATTAAACCAAAACCACTGACAGAAATTGCATCGGATGTTTACGCAAGCAAAATATGCAATTCCACATCCTGAATAAAACAGCGCCAGCACGAAATACGTCAAAAGACTGGTTGATTCCTTATTGGAGTGCCTTATTTCGATTCCTCTTGCCATTTATCAAACTGCTCCCAAAATTCCTTTTTTACTTAGTTTGTAAATTTTCTTTTACCAATTGCTAAAATGAGTATACTCCTGACTAAAGAGGGAATATAAATTTAACCCCCGAAGGTTTACAGTAAACTAAGTTATCAAAATGCTATCATCAATTTAAGTTACTGGACGCCCCAGCCAACCTTTGTTCTTCTGCGTGGAGATAAAGAGCTGTCCTTCTGAATCTGTCCTGTAGGCGAACGTCAAATAACAGTCTTCGTCATCTTGAAAACGACACTGTTTGCCCATGGCTAAATATGGGAAAAGCCATGCATAAAAACAAGAAAGGGTTACGGAAGTACAGGGTGTGAACAACCTTTAGTCGTTGGGGTATAATTAAGAATGCACTTCGTCAAAACTGTACCGCAAACCTAGTCTCCCATGAAACCTGCTTAGTACTTCGGCACGCAGTCCTTCCCTAGGAACGTCTGCTGAACGGAACAGCCACTTTCGTTCGCCGGCCGTTTGCCCTTTTTCTAAGAATCCAATCGACATTAGCTCATTGTTTTGCAGATTACATTGCATGCTGCGAACGACTGGGGAAATATTCCAAACAAATTTTTCCCAAACTATAAAGCGGCATCTGATTGGTCAGGAATCCGCGAACGGAAATGTCTGCACCGTTCAGCAGACGTACGTGGAGAAGGAACGCGGGACGAAGACCAAGAAGGTCTCCATGAGAGGCTATCGCAAACTCAGAAGTGGGAGAGGCGTTTTTTTCAACGAGAAGGAGGTTTTTCTGTCAGGTGGCAATTCGGGCGCTAACTGCAAAGCAACCCTTTGCACACCAAGTGGACACATATGGTCAGGAAAAACAAACTATTCATGCTTGATTTGCTTCAAAAACATGATAACGAGTGCATTGAACCAACAGGTGTGTTATACCATTAGCACAGCTAAGGAACTGACCGTGACAACTCCTGATTTCTATTGAATATTACTGTCCGTTCGACAACAAAGCCCACAATACCAAGTTTTCGACCGAAGAACGACACCAAAACTTTGTTCAAAAACTAAAATTCTACATTTAGAGCAAACCTCAAATCCCTGCATTGGTATCGGCCATGAAAGTTTGCTCTCACATTTTCTGCCTGCCACGCTTCAGCCCATTTCTGAGACCCGGACTTGCTACGCTCACGCCCGAAAGGAATTCTAGGAAACTCAGCCACACCACGAGCATACAACTCTTCTCCGGCTCATTTCATAGTTGTGCACACCGTCGCTTTCAAGTCCCACCTTTGTCATTTTCGCATGTTCTAACTAGTGAATAACTGGTCTGACTGGTTTATTTCGAGTTTAATAGAGGGATAAATTTGTTTTCAACGCCTTTTTACTCCCCGACTAGTTATCCTGGGAATAAGAAATTTAATCTTGAATTAAATGTTAATCGGGGGATAGTTCAGAGGGCTTTCCAGTAAACGGGGTCAGGGCCTCCCCCGATGAGGCTAAGGACTTGAAGTAACCAAAAGTCAATGCATATAAATTGGAATTTCACAGTTTTACACTCACCTGGTTCCAACTTGTCAACAGGATTGATCTTGAAATCTTTGCAATTTCTTTCGCAAAGGTCGCCGGCGTATTCACCGCTTCCAAACATACGGCACTCCACGCATGCTCGGTTAGCTTCACAAGTTCCCGTGCAGCCCTGGAGCAAAATATAAAGTTGGTGCAACTAACATCCAAAATTGTTGCACTTACCTGTAGTTATAGTATATACCACAGAAGTGACTAGTGCATTTCGTGCGTTCTGATTGGTTAACTCGGAGGTGAACCCAAGAGCCATATCATAATTAAGTGGAGTACGATCGTCCGAGTGAGTGTAGTCCTGAGAAGGACTGGTTGTGGTGACATTGACTGACGTTTCGACAACCTGAGCGGAAGTCATCATCAGAGTCAAGTGATTTGTGTAACGTCAGTAGATGGTATAAATACTCTGGTCGTTGATGTGATTGGTCAACGAAGTCGTGATGTTATTGGTCGACTGTTAGTTAAACCTAGTTGTCACTGGCTGTGAAGACGTACTGTACACAGTGATTGGTGAGTTTCGATCCGTCTTTTGTTAGTCTAATGTGTGTACGTGTATTGTTAGTAAAATGTCGGTCTGTTGTAATTGTCTGTTGTTGTCTGTTGTAAACAGTGATTGGTGCGTTTCGATCCGTGTCTGTGCGTGTGTTGTTGTCGGTCAGTCGACTGTTGTTTGTCCGTTGTTTATGTCGTCGACAAGTCGTTTGTAAGGTGCGGAAAGTTGTAAGCAACGGTTTAGTGGTGTCTGTTCTAAGTTAGTAAACCAGCTTTCCAGTACGATCCGTTGGTAGTAATTAGTACTGTATGGAACGCATTCAGTAGAGTCCCAGTCGATTCTGTGGTTTGTCTGTAAATGGTGTTCAGCAATGTTATGGTTGAGGTCACCATTTCTCGTCGCTCGTTTGTGTTCAGTTAGTTTTACGTTCAAGTTTCTGCCGGTTTCACTGATATAGGCTTCTGACAGTCACAGCATTTGATCTTGTAAACTGCTCCTTGTCTCCTTTGGTTCGTCTTTGTCCTTAACGTTCGTCAGTAGTTGCCGTAAAGTGGTTAAAGTGCCGTAAAGTGACGTTAAGTTTATATGTCACGATTTCAGCAGATGTAAATAGGCTGTTATAATTTAGTCACTGGTTTAGTGCAAGCACATCCAAATCTTTTTAAATTTCTCAGATTCCATTTTTAATTTCAACATCCACCCGAGAGATCAGACCGCAGCAATTTCGAAAACTTTACACTTCCGTGTAGCCTAGTATGCAATCTAAAACATCTGTTTTTACATTCCATTTTGGTATGGACATTCCACCATAACAGATATAAAATACATAAAATGATGCTTTCGAAAGAGAGTTTAACTGTTTCACTGTCAAAGTTCGGTGACTCTGAAAGCATCAAATCAGTAATACGGCTCAATCACTGGTGTGGTCAGGTAACGGCAAAGCCTAATCGAAAAATAATTAATCGACCCAAAAAAACACATATTCATACCAGGTAAAGACACAGAGACGCCGAAAACAGATTACATCGGTAAACAATGGCAAGAGTAGGTTCCTGTGAGACTGTATACTTACCACGCAGTCATCGCAGAAAGTTCCACGATAGGGCAAGGAAGCGTTACACACGCAAACCCCACATCTGCATGTCCCTCTTCCGCTACAAACAACCTGATAAAAGAGTAAGAGTATCTCAAAGTTATTGTGTCTAGGTAAGCCGAAAGCAACTCCTAGAGCACTATGGCCACGTGGTAGCGGGCATAAACCCTTTTAATCTAGCTACCAACTAAAAGTTTAAGCCCGGGCATTAGCAGGCATGGACAGCTGTTTCGGCCTCATCAGACACGTTAACTTGGGAGGTATTTTTGTCACTCCAAGCCACATCGCCCCATCCCACAAGCTTTACATTTTCATTGTAGATAAAAGAAACGCCTTCTTTAACGACAAGCGTGTTTTGCACAAAGAAAAGCAAACATTAGGACGTATTGGCAAGGCCTCGTCTTTCACCGCACAAGTAATTTTCAAACTAATTCTTTCTGACTTGACTAGGTGTTATGTGTATTCTTCTGTTCCTGAAATACGTTTATTTATTCCAATGATGTCGTAAAAAAGTTTGTTACCGACGGTACAAATTGCATTTAAATTTTCTAACTGAATGACCTACTTCCTCAAAGCCCTCCAGTGGTGCATCATCCCAACCGATAAAATCAGGAAGGTGAGAACTGCGACTCCCTTAGCTGCTAACACGAGCATTTCGTTTACAGAGTCATTTCTGATGATCGACGATCTTAGACACTCGCTTGTGGAAACGCCTTCAACGGTATTTGAGAAACACTCGGTTCCAATATCGCGTACAAATAAAAATACATTATCTTTTATAGTGGGAGTGCCTCAGCTTATATGGGAAGAACTTCCCTGTTATATTCGTAGGCACACTTCGAAGAAGTAAGATGTTTTACAATTGCAGTATTACTGTATTGTTTTAGCCGAAACTAGTAAATAAAGCTTAGTTTTATGATCAAGATTACGATTACGATTAAGATTATGATTATAATCGTGTTCACACTAAACGTTAATTACATTCGACTGAATAATAATTCAATCTATCATACTCCATTCAGTTTTACTCAATTATGGTTCTGTTCACATGTGGGAAAATTCAAATAAACTAGTTAGGGTAACCTCGTAATCTGAAGTTGAAAAAACAAAATGGCGCCCTATAGAACTCCTTGGCTTATTTTGTCCCATACGAGTTTCTTCTTGTGCATGACTCAATGTTGACTGCCTTTTCACTCCATAAAGCGATCAGAAGTTTGGTTTCCTCAAACCACCGCGTGTCCCGGCCATTTTGTTCAATCATGCACTTTAATTACTTCAAACAACCCCCTTGAGGTTGTTTGAAGTAATTATAATCCAATTACAACCAGGGACTGTAATTAGTTGATGTGGACCTATTTCATATTTAATTCGATCATAATTCGATCATAATCGAGGCCTAATGTTAACACGGCTTATGATTAGAAACGGATAGATTATTGGCAATTTTAAGCCTTACCCCATCCTTAATGCAATTTTCCACATCTAAACTGCAGCTGCAGGAAGGCTCCGTCCATTTCTCTGTGCAGTTACATCGACCACAGTCACAGAATCCGCGCTCTGTTGCACGAAAGAGTCAAAGTCAATCGATAACATGTCGGGCCATAACAAAGGGCTACGACGGGTGGAACTGCTGTAGTTTTATTAGCCCTGTACTTATTCACGATTACATGTTACTGCTCACGGCACTGGTTCGGAATCGATAAAGGCATCGCCATTGATAATCGAATTTAGTTATCTAAGTCTACCTGAGCCTCCACAAATCTCTCCATTTTCAGGGTCTTTTGGACAGCTTAGATTGTCGCATTCGCATCTGTCACCGTATATCAATCCATTGGGATCCTCCTTTGTAAACAAATAAGGAGCACAAGCAAGTTCAGATAGTAATAAACCGATAGATAAAAATCTTTCCAATTTCCTAAGGGAAGAAGCTTGCGAGATGGAGTGAAATATTTATTTACTCATTACATGAAATGTTGCTGGGCTAATGATCAACCGTGTTCCATAATGTAATATGATCACTAAGCGTACTCAATTGCCCTCTAAGGGTTCGCTAAGGATTGCAATGGAGTTTCCTTACAAAACCTTCTGAAAGACCTCTTTCAAGAGAGGTGTTCGAAGCCGAAATGTTAGATGAAAGTCGTTAAGGTGGGAAAAAATGACAGCTTCGCGAATGGATGGAAAAGTCAACGAAGGCCGAAAAACCTCCAAATACTGCATAAAGTGTTGCAAACATTTGTAGAGGTCACACCTAATTCTCAAAAGAAGGGATTAGTTTTAAAGAAACTGTGGTGCCGTCGATGGGCCAGGAGTGGTTCACGAAAATTTGGTTTTATCAACTGAGTTGTTTAACTAACTTGGCCATCGTAAAGGGAATAAATCGAAAAGCTGGCGTTTCGAGCGTTAGCTCTTCATCAGATCCGCGAAATGTCACCCTTTTGAATTCCTTTACGGTGGCCAATTTACATTGTCAACTCAGTTGATAAAACACTTAAGAATTGCATTACAGATGCATCACGCCCCCGAGTTTTGT
The DNA here is from genome assembly GCA_948470475.1 of Galaxea fascicularis. Taxonomy (NCBI): domain Eukaryota; kingdom Metazoa; phylum Cnidaria; class Anthozoa; order Scleractinia; family Euphylliidae; genus Galaxea; species Galaxea fascicularis. The sequence goes on along the minus strand of OX419343.1, from coordinate 10,055,686 downwards.
CCTCAACCTGTCCACAGACTGGAATCTAACCAGAAAATCCTTTTGATGTCTTTATCAATTAAAACCGAATCCAAACCAGGCTATGAGTGGGCCGGACCAAGCTTGGACAAAAAGAGGAATCCCACTGATATGGGCTGATAAAAGTTTGAGTTGCTTTAACTCACCTCGCTGTCTTCGCAGTAACACTTTCCGCATTTACAAGTTCCTTGACCATTGCATATTTTGCCATCGTTGCTATTAAAAACGTAAAAATCAAATAGCGCGTTTGTCAGATATAGACACTGAGTAAATAATAATAATAATAATAATAATAATAATACTTTATTTCTTAATTGATTAATTAATTGTGGAGAGTTGTGAGACGGGACCTTTGGTTTATCGTCCTTATCCGAGAAGACTAGAAAGTCTGACCATTTGTAGATGTCGTTGCAAAGGAAACACTTTCTCCTCAGTTATTTAAAGACCGTAAGTGTTGGTCCGGACGGGCCTTGAACCCACGACCTCCCGCATGGTAATGCGGCGCTCTACTAACTGAGCCAACCGGTCGGCGGTTAGCCACCAACGACGGCTACCGGAAGCTAAACTTAAACAAATAAAAAGCTGTCTTTCTTTTGTTTACCGCAGTCGTTCTTTGTTGTTTACCTTCGATTTTGATAAAGATGTTTTTGGTTTCAGTTCTTATCAAATGAAACATCCCTCCTTCTGCGCTTTCTTTATTCATAACTCTTGTTGGTCTATTGCTGCTTTACAGCGGTTTTCAATTAAAAAGTAAGTGCTATAGTCAATCACAACAGACGTAAACAGAGCAACGAATACGAAGTAATTTACGAGTCGCCGGCGTCAAGCGCGGGAAAGTGCATGCGATCAAGTTGTGATTGGTTTTGGTCAGTTTAGCTTCTCATTGGTCAAGAAAATGTCATGAATTTTCCCAACCAATCACAGAGCCAAGTAAAGCGAAACCAAAGTAAACGAAGATTACTTTTGACACTCAATTGAAAACTCTCTATAGAAGCAATCATTCACCTTGGGCACCCCGTACTCTCTTCCTCCTTTGTGCAAGAACAGTATTCTCCTCCCCTAATAAAAACATAAATGATTTGACAATCCAAGTTTGAGCACAGTAGTAGCTTCAAAGAGTTCTACGGTTGTTGCGTAAAACCTGTTACGTAAAACGAGCGATATCACTACAGCGATTAAACAGCGCCTCACATCAATTGGCTAATTTCAACCTAACATTATCTGCCGTCCCTTGCATACACATTTTGTCGTAAGTCTGGCCTGGCGTAAAACTAATCAAGTCTGGGATCCACGAATCTGAATCTGAATCTGAATTACGACGGATCAAAGGAAATGTGGGGTGAAGCGTCTGGGTAATTATTCTTCATCCTCTGTTCTGTTTCATTTATAATCCTAGTATTGTCACTACATCTTGCTTCAACACGTTAATTACTAAATATTTTCACAGAAAGATGTTGGTAAATAACTGGGATAAACTCATTATTAGCCAGTGTTACTCTTTATTATCTTTGTCTCTGGAATGAAAATGGAGATTTGTAAAGTTTTGCCTTTATACTACTGCCTATGGCCGTGTAAAGATCAGTAAACAACTAAAGCGTTAGAAGAGTTACCATCCATCTTGGCAGGAACACAGCCCACATCTGAAAGAACCTTTGCGGTTACATTTGGTGCTATTTGGCTCCATCTGCAAAGCAAAGTACCAGTTACCCGTCACGTCTTTTTTTCTGAGAGGCGAAACGTTCCCTAGTCCTATGGTTCATGAGAATCTTGAAGTAGAACATAAGCAACACCTCATGTGATGTTGTTTATAATCCTGTGCGAACGGGTTGGACTGAAATTAGGTGTTTGTAGTTTGTGTCTGCGGATGATATCTATCGAAATAAAAGAAATTGAAGGGTTCTATCTCGTGCTACAACGATTGAATGCCATAAAAGGACCGGCTTCAACGTGTGCGTCAAGATGAAATACTACTTCTAATAGTCTCTGCAGTACCTTATTTTGATTTTACAGACGAAATTGTAAAGAGTACCAATTCATATTGACGCGATTCTTTAATAATTGACACGAAACTAACCTTTTTCATTAAGCTTTTAGAGGAACGAGTGATCGTTCCAGCCTTGGCATTAGGGACACAGACAACTATGTTATGTTGACTCGATTGTGCGGAATAACAAACTACGGCGGCGTGTAGCTCTTCTGCGTTATTCCAACTCATGCGGCTACCAATAACAAGCGACAATTAATCAGTTTCACACCAGTTCTTCGGGCTTTGGGGTGTACTTGTTGAAATAAATGTTAATTCCTTGACCATAGAAAAAAAAAGGCGGGAAAATATTAATACTTCCTTGTAAAGCTTGAAGAACAAAACATCGAATGAACAAAACCAGCGTTCAAATGTTTATTCGCAATCTATTTCAAAACGCTCTTAAAGATTTTGTTTCTAATTCGGCGAACAAGTTGTGGGACTTCGGTAATGGTACTCTTTCGCCCGTTGCCAAGCAACGGGCAATATCATCTTAATTTCTCACGGGCATATCACACCATTACTATCTGGGACTGTCCTTTCGCCCCTTGCCAAGCAACTAGCATTATCATCCGTTTCTCACGGGCACATCACACGAACACCATAATTAATAATTGCATTATACTGCCAAAGTTTCGTTATGAAGTGTCTGACTGGATTTCGAGATAATTGAGCTTTTCTGAAAATTGAGGAGAAATGCGTTACTTTTGCTATGGTAACAAATGTTGCTTGGAAACCAATTTGCTTGTTTATTGTTTTCTCAGCCTATCCTGTGAGTTTTTCCGAGAGCTGAGTGCCGCCTCTAAACCTTGGTCATATTCCGAAAAGATGTTGTAGTGTCAAGGAAATCGAAACGTGCTTTCTATACTGAGGAAATTTTTACTTCAACAGGTACACCCCAAAACCCAAAAAACTCGTGCGAGCCACCTTTAGGCTAAAGGGTGAAATGTTTTATATTCAGCGGTCTCACCAGATTTTCATTCTTCTCGCATTCGCAGTCACAAACGTAAGACAATTTAAGATAGACTTGTCCGTATGGAGTCTTGATGGAGAAGCTACCAAAACAGAAATATGAATGACTTTGTTATCTATAGCGAAATTACGTTATGGATTAAATAGAAATTCAGTTGTTTCATTAAGTTTGACAAGACATACTTTGACGGTAAATCGTCGGAGCATTTGTCCGTTGATACTGACACTTTGAAGGAGACCTAAAAAAAATAAGTCATTTTGATTGCAAGTGACTAACCAGCTAGAAGACATTTTAACAAAAAATGCAGTAAATATAAAATATCTTATAAGAGTATTCACAAGCGCCTAACAGTTTTACTAATTGTGCTTTATTTTGACCAGCACGCCGTAGGGCGAGTCAAAATACAAAAAACGATACTATACACCAAAATAACTGAGCTACTTTTTTTATCCACCTCCATGAAGCTAACTGACTGGTTATGCTTTAAGGGATTGAATGATCACGTTTTTGTGAGGTTTCCTTAAAAGGGTCAACAGCCCAATTCTCGGTTAGCCTGACATTTTGAAACTTCAGGTTAAAATTGATTTATTCAGGAATAAAGCAAGTCCGAATAATATGATTTATTATATCTCGCAGTTAATACGCGCGCTGTGATTGGTCAATTTTGCGGACCGCACTTTTCTGCACGGCCCGCTAAATTTGAAAGTTTTCTTTCTCGTGCGCCCGATTAACCTCAAAGATATAATAAATATCTTACTAACCTCGTTTTCTCGGTCCGTACTATAAGTTACGGATCCTCGTTTTTCCCGTTGATTTATGGCCCGCGCGCTTCGCGTTTGGGCCATAAGCGAACGAGAAGAAAACTCGGTCCGTAACTTAAAGTACGGACCTCAAACTCGGTTAGTAAAAGGTATATTTTTGTTAGCAGAGATGGAGTGCTGTTAACCCGTTCACTCCTAGGAGTGATCAATAACTAATTTCTCCTTACAATATCATTACATTGTCAAGCAGACAGGTGAGGAGAATAAAGAAAAAATCAACTAGGGGATATATTAGGCAATTCAATTTAACACCAATCAGTTTAATTTTATTTAATTCGATTTAATTTAACACCAATCAATTTATTCAACACCAAATCATCAGTAACATTATAAGCAGTATGGCTTACAGTGCGGGGAATTAATATCGAGATCGTGGGAGTGAAGGGGTTAAGATGGCATTGCGCGCTCTTGACCACAGAATTGAGCTCTTTGGCTATGTACACCTCACTCATTAAAGGGAATATGTCACGGCAATTCTTGTTACCAGTTTGTTAACTGAAATTGCGAGTTTGAACTTTTCCCGATTGCACGAAATGCCCACGTAACATGAAGAGGTACATTCCAAGTTATTTCTTGGACGGAAATGAAAATAGTATTTAATTTACATTGTGGCGAATTTCCCAGACACAATGACGAAAGTCGCAATCCATTTCCTCCAGCTGATTTCCTCCTCCTCATCAGTGGCCATACCCTGCGAGCAGAGTCTCCTTCGATCTTCCTAGATCAGTCGGGAAGAGGAAGGAGACTCTGCGAGCGCCTTCGAAGGCACTCGCAGAGTCTCCTTCCTCTTCCCGACTGATCTAGGAAGATCGAAGGAGACTCTGCTCGCAGGGCACAGTGGCCATAGACAACCGCAAAGAGTTTCACTGCTCACATTAAGTACTTCCTTGGCAAAATTACGAAACGTTAAAACTGTTCCACCATTGCATACGTTTGGGTTTAGACGCAAATTCCGCTAAAGTGCGTCTTTGACACATATCATGTCGTTTTTCAGTCTAATTTATTCGGCAAAATAAATGAAAAAGCCTCATCGATTAGTTGTCCAAGTAAATACACAGCAATGTTCTGGTTAAATGAACTAGGAAAGAAAGCATTGCCGGTAGAAAAAAAAAAGATCAATCTTACCGTATCTCCTAATTGAACATCAGTGCAAGTTCTTGTGTTTTCATACACCTTTCCCTTGCTGAAATGAAGTAATGCGGCAAAACAGTTAAGAACCTGCCCCGTGCACTTTGTTAGGCTAAGCATGTTTGATGCGTTTGCACGTCGTGTTAGGTGTGGCTGGGAGATGTTTGCAGTTGAAACAACAGTAACCGACAAATACCAACAACACCATACAACATCCAACACGCTGCTCAATAGTGCTCAACATGTTGAATATTGCTGACCAACAATGATTGGAGCGTTACTTTCCACCAAGCATTCAAACATGTGGAGGAGAGTAAAATAATTTAATAATCACTGAAACGTTTGACACTAAATTGAAACATCCTTTTCAAACCGTTAAATAACCCTTGATGCCAAAACTGTAATATAAGCGTTCCTTAACAGAAGAGAGGTGACGATATTGCGTGGTTCAATATATTTGAGCAATGAAATAAAGTAATAAAATAAAAAACGCACCCAGTGCATTGTTGAGTTCTATGAGCACGCGGGAATTTTCAAGAACACGAGAGAAGTGCCTATAGAGAAGCACAGCCGTACGACGCGTACAAGCAGTGGGCGAGTACTTCTCGTACTTCTCAAGTGTTCTTAAAAATTCCCAAGCGCTTATATCACTCAACGAGGAACAAGTTTTTTATTTCTTTTCATAAAATGTCCCGGAGTTTGTTTGTTGATTAAATTTGTTGACACTCTAATCCACAAAATTTGGTTTTATGTTTAAAATAAAGATTTGCGCGAACACCTGCTCCTGACGTAGGCTGCGTGCATTATAACTCAATGAGAGTGCGCGCGGGTGACGTAGGGTGCGTGCTGTATCGGGGAGATAATGTACTCAATTCGACCAATCTTAGCACGCGTAACTCTTTGGTAAATGATAAACATTGTTAAATGGCAAAACAGTCCAATGTGGTATGTATTGTTGCAGGCATGAGAGGAGTCTTTGAGGCCTAGCAGTAGGACATTTAGACGGAAAGAAACCTTCGCTTGGAATGTTTTACAGACACAAATTTCAGTTCGTGACAGAAATACTTCGGTTACCCAACCAAGCCTTGAGTACTTACGGACACATCGCAGTATAACGAACATTCAATCCTGCAGAATTTGTGTCCCGTATTGTTACTGTGCTGGCTATTTTCTGATGAAAAAAATTAAAGGAGACAGCAGAACAGAATAATCACATTAACAAATTTACACTAGTAATAGTTCTCACTCCTGTTTTCATTACATCTGCCCCTGCCTTAGGTGATCTGAGTGGTAGTTGATCGAGATATTTTTGACTAAGTTTATTTTGTTATGAACCTTGAGGCTTTCCAAGCGATAGAGGCGAGCCGATGAGAAGCGACAATCTTCTCCCAAAACAGCGACTACCGACAGAAATCGATAGGAAAAGCGCACGGGGACAATTCCTTTTCTTTACGACAGTGACAACTGTCCCTTACCAAATAGGCGACAGACAGAGTCGTAAACGAGCGAAAAAACAACACCCATCCCTTCGAAGGCCTCAACCTTAGGGTTATAACTTTCATTGAAAATGGCATGATAACTATGCATATTTAGTTATCAAATGAGACGAAAGGATGCAATAATAGACCATGTACAGCGGCAAAGAGTATTATTTATGCGTGTAGTGTTAAAAACTAGATTTTTCGCTTTACTTAACGTCCTTTAACATAATTTGGTTGCTTATTCAGTTGTGCAAGCGTGATCATTGAAACTAATGGTGCGTCTTATAACCGAGTATTTTCCCGAAGCTTTCCGTACGTATGGCAACCTAACATTCGCACCCTCTCAAGTTTGGGGTGAGTCTTACAACCGAGTGCGTCTTTTTGTCGAATAAGCTTGGTGAAAAAAAAAAAAATTAAAAACAGAGATCTGCAGTGATGTAGATAATAGCCGGAAGCCGGGGAAAATACCCGGCTGTGAACTCTATTTTCCCGGCTAAAAAACGTTCTATGGTCTTAAAAATCCATAGTACTGGTTCTCATAAACCCGCCTGTGAACTCTTAATTCCCGTCTGTTAAAAATTTTGTCTACATCCCCGGATTTGAGTTATAAAATTACACCCGTTATTCTGTTATTCCCATTAGATTTGAGAGCTAATCTAAATGGGAGAAAGAACACTTAAATCGGTTAAAACTGTTTTACAATAGATTCTTAATCGCTTTACGACAAACAATCCTATCATTGATGAGAGTTGTCCCCACTTCAATTAACCAAATTGTTAGCCTTAACGAAGTTCAATGTAAAAAGGAGTGAGCATTTCCGATGACAGTCGTCAACAGACCTTAAAATTTGCCGGGCATCTTATTGAATACAAAAACCCTTTTTAAGGCTCATTTTGAGGTGCCTATGATAAACAGCTGCACTCTAGACGAAATTAAAGAAACGATCAGCATTCTTGATGAAATATCAAAGAGAATTCAAAGGTTTAATTTTACACACATATTTAATTTGAAGGAAAACGTACCGAGTCTCAAAAACTAGTACCGTGGACCGGAGCATGAAATTCACTCAGCTCAGCCGGCGAGAACGGCTTGGAATAAATATACTAAAATAATAACAATGATCCAAAGGAGACGTTTCCTTCCGAGTCTTGAAGATAAACAAAAAAATACATCTTTCAGCCAACCACGAAGTTGGTTTTCAAGAGGCGTTGATGTAATTGTTTGGTGTTATGCTATGATCAGCCTCTTGTCAAATTCATCAGACTGTGACTGGTCGCTGTGGTGGATAATCCAACTGCCATCGTCGTTTAACGAGCAAAGGTTTTGGCTGACGTAAGTTTTGACCCTTGTAAATTTTCTCCACATTTTTAACGTAAGCCACCAAATTAAAAATTAGGTTTCTTTGAAAATATCGAAGTTGACAGCATTCGTATATGCTCAACTGTTTCCCGAAAATAAAAATATTATGTAACAACCTTGGCTGCTAAAAATCATCGTCTTATCAAAAAGCGATCATTTTCCAACACGTTGTTATTTTGAAACTTGCCATCAGGTAACGGTTTGCTTGTATGGAATTTTTTTTAAATTTGTGTTTTTGTATTGAGACTCAGTATAAAATCTTTTTCTTCAGTCTCTGAAAAATATGTAAAGTAAATGGTAGTTTTAACAGGACCTAAGTCTAGTGTTCATTATTACGGTGAGGTATGCGACATGCTGTTTATTCTGGCTACATTACTTAATAATCAAAAGAGTTCCTTGAGTGCTGAAAACACCTATAAAACCGATTAATTTAGAAGAAATAAAACTAGTGGAACAACTAAGCGAGGTTCAATTACAAACGATACACTAAATCACGATAAGTTATGGTTGATATTAATACCATGCAATTATCTGGTGAAAAACAACAACTCTCGACAGTTTCATAGTACATCTCTCAGGAAAAAAAAAGCTTATTATATGTCGGGCAAAATCGCTTGATAGACATCTTCACAAAACTAAATCTAATGGAACATAACCGATGGTCACGTTGCCAACAAAACAGCTTCTGAGTTAATTTGGTGGCAAAAACATCAGATTTCAGTAGGACAACTTAAGTGAAGAAAATACCTGGAATTTAATTCAAAGTACTAATTTTTCCTTGCTTTTCTCTCTTGCCAGTCAAACTTCGGTATGAAAGAAAACCAAAGTTCATGGCCATCTTTCAATTCAACAGAAACCAATTCATCTCATTTCCATCGAGGTGATCAAGACGCAACAGCTTCCATATATCTCTTCACGCCAGCTGGTGACACCAGCAAACTTATTCTTTGCTTAACTCTGTCAACGGTTGGAGTTATAGGATTCTTGGGAAACTGCAGCATATTTTATTTTCTCGGGCAAAAGCCACCAAGAAATCAACTCCAATCAAACCAGTTCGTTAGAAATCTCAACATATATATCCGCAGTTCGTCTCTTTCAGATCTCCTTTCATGCGGGATATCAGTTCCCCTTACGTGCATTCAAATCTCGTACGACGTATTCCAAAGTGGCTGGGCGTGCAGGACCGTTAGATATATTCAATTCATATTTCTTGCCTTTACAGTAAACACCTTACTTGTTGTAAGTCTGGAGAAGTACTTATCAACTCGCAAAGTGCTACGCTCGATCGGAACGTCAAAGATGCGCACTATGGTCGCCATTGCGTGGGTGTTGGGTCTGGTACTCATGTTGCCAGCTGCCGCAGCATACGATGGACAACGAGTGAACCTCAATGACACACATTTCACAATTATCTGCAAAAACGACGAACAATTTTTTCCATTTAGAATAACACTCGTCGTTTTGCCCATACAGTACGTCATTCCAAGCATAATCGTCGTTTATGCGAATATATGCTTGGCAAGAGCCGTGTGGGGCAGTGGAAGGCGACACGTTACCAATGTAGAGAAGAATTCCTTCCAAAACCACCTGCTGGCCAAAAAGGTCAGAGGAACAACCCTTCTGATAGCGCTCACGTTTGCGTTTATTGTTCCTTTCTTTTTCTTTCTAGGCAATATGGCATACACCCAGATAGCTAAACCACAGCGCGATTTTTCAACTGCTTACATGGTTCGTTATGGCACCGGAGTTATCGTGTATTTAAGTCCTGTATTAAACTTCATGATATACTTTGTTCAGAGAAAGGACTTTCGCGACTTTTTACGGAAACTCCTACGCAAACAAAACAGTAAAACTCAACTACACAAAGTCGTTGTTACGGAAAAAAGAAGCCAGTTTCTTGACGTGATGAAAAAACAGAACGCGACAGCGGTAAAGACGACGCTACAGAACTAAATCAATAGTAGACATATCAATTTTGATCGACATGTTTAAGCCGAGGTGTAGAGTACAATGTATAACAATTTGAGTAATTTGTTACGCTTGTTCTGCAGGCTTTTACTGTTTTCGGTCATGTTCCGGATAGTACTCCTCACATCAAAAGAGTTTTCAATAAAGAGCTGAAGCAAGGTTAATAAAATAAACACCAATAAAAGGATCTCAATTGTTTTGGTTCACCTGGCTGCTGTCCACATTTGTATGGGCCGGGGGTTTGATTTTAGCAGTTTCCTAATTCGGGTAGGAAACCAGACAACATCTCAACCGTTCATGTGTGATAACTCTAAAACATCGTATCAGTTGCAGAAAGAGAGAAAAAGTCACTAAGCGCTCCACAAATACACCGAACAAAAACAAAGATAGCGAAAACTAGAAAATAAAATTTAAAAAATTGAGAAGACCAGTCCAATTTAATGTTAAAAGAAAACTATTTTGTATTCTGTGTGTACCCATTAACAATTATTAGCATATACAGCTGGTGCCACCGAAACAGTATTATCTCAGCCTTAGACAATATTTTAAGTATTTTGACTGCAATTTGACGACAAATTGTTTTAACGTTTGCCTCAAACTTGAGAAAAACTGCTAGAGTAGAGGGTTTCTTCTGTGAATTATTGTTATTGAAGAGAAAACGTTGAACCTGACGTTGAATTTCGCTTAGAAACTTTTACGCCAAATCTGATACCACTACATTAATGGCAAGACTAAAAACAAACCGATAGAAGAAGATCAAGATATAGCCAGACGATTACTAGGGTGCAGTATGCAGCGTTGCAAAGATGGATGTGTTGAAATTCTTTTCTAATTCAAACTCCTGGCCTTAACAATACAAGAAGCGAAAGTAACATAATTTACATATATAAGAGCCAAGTATTTTTTAGATTGCACTGTGAACACTGAAGAAGCCCGAAGGGCGAAACGTTTGTTCCCTACATTAAGCATGGACCTGTGAGTGGTTTGCTTTTGACTTCATTTTTCATTCAACCTATTTATTACTCTGTGAAGTCAAGGCATCGTGTATCCTTCGTTGGATCCTACTCGCAAGTGGCATTCTTCGTTGGCGACGCAGCATTTTTCATTCAACCTATATCGCATCGCTCACTGCTTTTACCAGTTTGAGCACTCTGGCGTGACTAAATGGTACCACAAGTGTTGTATCATTAGGGATGGCTATATAGCCTTACCTTCATCCTAGCATCAGCACTGCACTGATGAGGCCTAGAAGGCCGAAACAGTACTGTCTGCAGTTAGTTATATAGACAGATATATATATGATTTGGCGCATTTGTGCTTTTAACTTGTCCAAGAATTTTATATGACCAAAATAATGGTTTTATCAGGTCTCCAACCAAGCTCGAACTCAACCACGAAAAAGGATATCTAAAAGATGACAAACTGAAATACACTTCTCCTTGGTGTTTCGACATAAAACCACCGTTGCCCGTGTTTCATACCATATATACACGAATCCAAGGCACGCTTCGCACTCAGTCGGTATCGATTGTTTTGCTATCGTTTCCTGCGAGTTTGTGATAAGAAAGGAAGCTTAGATTGTGTCTTTCATATTTTTCACTGATCGCTCAAAAGAAAACAGCGAGTAATATCCTGGACACCGTCCTTTTTCTAAATGCTATTGTTTTAGATTTCCTTAGCAGTCGCCTGCCTGATAACATTAATGATTCAAAATTATCGGGTGCTAATCACTTCACTTGAAAAAAACATTTTCAAAGATAATGATGAACATCGAAACTAAACCTTGGTGTCAATTTTTGTGCGCGTCAGTAATTTTTTTTTTCACTCTATATCAAAACATGAACGTTCTAATCGGAAAAAAAACCCGTCTTTGTCAGATTTGCTTGAACTGAAGGGTTTCCGATACACGAAAAAACATCGAAACAAATATAACTGACTACCAACTAACAGGACACTTTATTTATTTTATTTCCGTGTTTGATCCAACGAGACGAGAACAAGTTGTTTTAACCCACTGACTCCTGAGAGCGCTCATTGGTGCTCATGTGGAAACAATTCATTATTGCAAAAGTCTCTTATATGATATTCCTGCGTCTCATCTAAACAAGGTCCAACACATTTTAAATGCTGCAGCCAGACTTCTTTGCCGCGCATCTTATATCTGCCTTGTGCATGTTATGATAACACATTATCGTATATTATTAGTTCGATAATTTATATATTTCTCAGTTTCATATGTAATGCGCATTTGATCATTTTTTTATGGAAAGTGCGCAATATAAATTAATAAATTATTATCATAATTATTATGATTATTCATAGTGTCTTGATGAAATTTGCTTCTTTCATTACAATTCCGTGGCTATAAATATTAGGTTATTTCATGAACGGAATATATATCAAGCGTTACGAGCGGGTGTAAAAATAAATTAAAGGAATCAAATTAGCGAAGGAACGAGTGAGCCAAAGAAAGGATATACACTTCATATAAACACGCCATATAGTCACCCTCATAGATTATTCCCATACACGTCACGTCAGGAAAGCATCTCAAGTGACCAAAGCACCGCAAGTAAAACAAATAAGTCAACACATGGGAATAAACTTAGGGTGACTATATGGAGTGTTTACATGATGTATACACGTGAAATTAGCCTCACACCTATAACTTAGAAATAAATTCTGATAATGAAAATGAGGATGATGATGCTGAACGTAATGGTGGTGATGACTCAGAGACAAAAAATATTCCAATTTACAAACCCTGTAGGCTTCTCCAATGACTTGGACAATGTTCGCTGAATCCTGCTTCAACTCGCCTGTTTCTGCGTATGTCTCGTTACCAAGAAATCGTGCCAGTTCCTAAAAAAAATGTGTTCTTTTCGGAGAAACGCTCCTTAACAGAAGTCTTTAGACTCGAACTGTCAAAGTAGATCCAATATTTGTCTTTCTAGGTAACATTGACACGGGTTCTTAAAAAAGTAAAAATAAATACTTTGACAGTTCTTCGTTCTGTTTTAGCCTGAAGATCATTTGACGCTTTCGAATGCCGAGTCATGATTATTTATTGTCAATCGAAACATGCATGGCTTGTTAAAAGAAGACAACAGCGATGTTACCGTTTCAAAATATCGAAAACGAGTAATATGTTATTTGTCTAGATCTGGTGCACAGAAACCAAACAGACGGGCAACAGCGTTTCACGGCAGAACAAAACACCTCGGGATCTGAGGAATGCGGTATTGGAGCGTTTTCACATGACGTCAACACGGCCATGTTAGTGTACCAGGCTAAACCCCTGGGAATGGAACTCCATTTTTTTATGCAAATACTTTATTTTGTTTCGTTAAACCAATACGGCCAATATAACGCTCTATAACTACCCTAAAAGGTAGTGACTACTTTGCAAAACTGAAGACTCACCTCATATACTAGCTTCTGTTTCGATGTGACTGCAAAGATTGGCACCACCTGGGACTGAACTAAAATCTCGCGAACGAGTCCAGGAGAGGGGTAATCCTGCAGAAAGAGAAAACGACTATACTTTGAGACAAATCATATTATCTCTTTTTGCATAATTAGATCGATCATAACTCCCTCAGCACATCAAGTAGCCCTTTCTTCAGTCGCTTTAGCCTGTTAACGTATACACTCCCGGCAGTAACTCGAGGGCTGTCTTCGTGACTTACTTGCTCCCTACCCTCAGAAGTGCCTGTTGGTACATGCCATTTTCACCCGCTAATAATCTGCCAATTTCTTCATTGCCCCTTGCTTCACCCCCAAACGATTTGGTAGTGATCACAATGGCTCCTCGCCATAGACTTATGAAGGCCGGCTTACGATCCGACAACGGCAACGGCGACGGCATCGTGAGAAGTCTGGGTCGAGGTTGGTTATGTGGCGTTGGCGTTCCCGCCAAAATTGAGATTACGATTTTATGAGCAAGAACGAGGACGCCATCATTGTTTTATTTCATTTGTTGAGTCAACAAGAGGTTTTTAAAATCATGCCAAAGTTTCGTGACACTATTCTCTTGGCTCATACTTCCCGTTGATGAATGCCGAAGAATTCGTGCTACTCTATGATCTAAACAAGCCTAAAAGTCCAGATTTACCCTACACGAACTACGACCACTTCGATCTCGACAAGATGACGAATGATGAATTCAATGTAAAACTGAGTTTAGATTTTACAAGAACGACATATACAATACGTTTCAGCTCAGCTTGAGCAACTAGTGAAATGCAATCCGGCACAAACAAACAAAACAAACAAAACCAAATGAAATGTCTCACTCGCCGTTCAGTTTGTGGTTCTCTACAGAGCACATCTCGCTTTGTTCGTTTACATTTCACAGAAAATTCAGCAACAAAACTAATTTACTTTAAGGTTTGTCACAAAGTTTCGTTTCTTACCTTGATTCCTTCACCACAGTCGATTAGATAGCACTACGTTTTCCTACAACGTCAAACAAGGCTTGTTAACGTCCGCGAGTAAAGCGAGACTGCCGTCTCAGAATTCTACTCATGCGCAATACCCTACCGGAAGTAAAAATGTCCCACGTTGCCGTTGCCGTTGTCGGATCGTAAGGTCCCTGTTAGCTTGGCAGTCGAACGTCTTTGAAAAAATGTGGCTGGAGGGGGAATCTGCAAATCACTTACCATGAGTGTTGATGCGGTGTATTCATGACCTTGCACATGACAAAGACCATCATTAGGAATTACGATTCCCCCAAGCTGTAAAACGAAGGAACACTCACATTTGACGAATCTTTTGAAAGATCTTAGTCTCAGTCTATTTATTTCGGCCAGCTGTTGGTTTGTCTACTTTAATAACTAGACCAAGTTCCTCACAGCCTTGCATAGGGTGGAATAAGGCGCTAATTTGATACTCTAGAGAACTGACACTGCAGAAGTTTGTTAGACTTGTAAGGGAAATACTATCAGTGGAGTAAAATAGTCAAGTTCTTAAGCCCTGGTTAAACGTCTGACCCCGCGCATAATAGTTGATGATCGCTCATGATAGTTTAAGGCTCTCACTTCGACTATCATCGACTATCATGAGTCGTTTGACCAGGTTTAACAGCCAATAAAATCATCATTTTTAAAGCCCAATAGTTGTCTTTAGTTCAAGATTACTGAAATTAAACGAGCTTAACTCTGATATGGAGATAAGATAAATTGGTTACTAGACTGCCTCTTATTTGAAAACTCAATATAAGCCTTTCCATCTACCCACAATTTGTGGATACCAAGGGCATTCCTACCCGGACTATACCAAGGATACGTCGCGCGTTAATGAATTGAAAACGGCTAATATGAATTGAAAACTATAATATACCATCTCAACATCGAGCTCGTATTGATGCAGTGGAGTATCCTACGCTTCCCTTACAGTATTGCTCAAGGTTTTACCAACAGTTGTTGAAGTGGCCTCACTTATCAACAACCCTAACTGGAATGCGAAGATGGATAGAGAACTCAAGATTCCTTACCAGTCCATCTCCGGCACAGTGATATGCCGCGTCAGTGGTCAGCACTACAACTCTCCTGGCATCTTCTTTCGTTTGCCAACCAATCTCCTGAAGAATAAAATGTAGCAAAAAGCTCTTAAATGTTAGCGATGTGATTAACAATGGTGAATTAAGGGCAGCCAACTTGAGTCATTCGTGTTTAAGTTAGTTTTGCTTTACTCTTCTATATAACTGGTTGGCAAGACTCGCGGCACTTTCTCAATCAGTGAGAGACAAAAGCAAAACCAATTGACACTTTCACGCTCGCATTTTCCCACGATTGGCTCTTTCCCCTCTTTGGGCCTGTTCTGATTGGTTCTTATAGAGCATTTGGTTTGGTTTATTTTACGACATTCAACTGAAAGTCGCTCTAACAGCGCGATCAAGGCAAAATGAAAAATTGCATGATGATTGCTTCGTGGTAAACGAAAATTCATTAGAAAAGTGATGGGATGGTGGGGGGAGGGGGAGGGAGGAAGATAACGAAAAAAAGATCAGGTGAGGAAAAGGACAAAACAAAATTCGTTTAAAGAAATATCCTGCTCAAGCAATATGGGCGAAAAAGATCATCGTGGAGCTGAAAACTGTCACCTTCATCACTTTTCTGATGGTTAGTTCCTAATTTGCACAGTCCTCACTATGTTAGATCAGTAAATGTCATCAGTGAGTTTAACTTATTTATAACAGTGGAAACAAAGGGACATACAGCTTATATTTGAGCGTCAGTTGGAGAAAAAGTCCTCTGGCAATTACTTGTGTACTTACTGTTTCACAAGCGGCCA
>OX419343.1:9902121-10034621 GCA_948470475.1 Galaxea fascicularis | reverse complement strand
AAAAGCCGATGGCATTGCACTTAGACGTCCCAGAAAGTGACAAGAAGCAATAGAGTGAAGGTAGGAAGGCTTTATTTGGCCAGAATATAAATATTTCCACCCCTACTCAGTTAGTTGGAATCCTAGGTTTAACGCCATTTTTTAATTTTTTATTTTGAACTTCAGATGTCACAACCAATTGGGCTGCCTGTGGCGCGATGAAATAAAATGAAACTGTGCTTAACAGTTGCCTTCGTTCCTGTAATATAAATTAGTGAGGTAAGAACTGAATTGGGGTAGAACTTCCTCTCGAAATTGTTTACCTAGCGTTATCTTACCATCAAAGTCGGAAAATAAAAAGACAAGATTCTAAGAATTACAAGTACCTGGTCGAAGTTTAAGGGTAAGGTTTTGAGGAGAAACTTTAATATCACCATCTGGCCTTTCATCCTGCAAAAAGAAAAACCATGAGTATATACTGGCATCACCAACCTCATATACACCGTGGGAGTCATCTTCCACGAAAAAAAAGACATAGTCAAATTATTGATTTCCCGTTGACTAATGTTTACTAAAGCAAGACCACAGCTTTCTTGAACTTCAAGGTTAATACCATCTACCATGTACAAGGAAGGCAAACTTGCACGCTTTAGTGTCCAGTCGAGAATCATCAGGGTCAACCGGACAGAAAGCCAATGCATCCCTTGGTTTCCTCAACATTAAAGGGCTTAAACTATGGGTGCCTTTATCAGCTAGCTTGGGTCAAACTCATCAAGTAAAAAGTGAAATTCCGTCGCAAGCAAAGAGAATTGCCAAGAATACATCAAATAATTTGCGTGAGGGTTCGCCTTTATAACGTTTAAGTCTGCATATATTGAAGACTGGATCGCAAAGCCCATTTCATTTAATTAAGTTCAATAAAAACAAACACAAGACATGCAAATTACATCATTACTTCTTCTTTTGACAGCGGCCATGTTAGTTCTGTCGGCTTGGAACTCGAAAAATGTCTAAAATCTTGAAAATTGAGTTAAGTTGGTCAAAATCTTTACAATACCATGAAAATGAGCATTTTATAAAGAAGACACTAGACATAGCCTTTCATCAAATTCCGGAGACAGAGAATTAACATGGCCGTGTAGTTGTCAAACCGATGTTGAAACTCTCACGGCGCGGTTTCCTAGCTTTCGGTTCAACTTCAGAACGATGCTGAATAGGTTTAGCTATTCCACAATTCTACGAGCAGTTTAGATTAGTAACTTACCGAGTGAATAGTAAATCCTGACCCTGGATTGTGGATCTTTTGGCACTTGTTCCGTTGATGATTCGTATGTAAATCACATCGACTTCTTGGTTGATCAAAGATGTGATAATCCTACACATACATGAGCAAATTAAAATCGACCAATTAAAAGGGAAATGACCGTTCTTGTTAGATCCCTCAGTTTGTACGCGCACTGTGATTGGTCAATTTTGCGGGATGTATCCTACTGTAGGCCCGCTAAATTTGAAAGTTTTCGTTCGCACGTGCCCCATTAACCACAGAGATCTAATAAATATCTTACTAACTTCGTTTTGTCGGTCTATACTGCAAGTTACCGATCCTTGTTTTTCTCGTTAGTTTATGGGCCAAGCGCTCGGTCCGTAACTTAAAATACAATGCTTAGTCATATTAATCAGCTTAGTCAATGCTAAGTCATATTACAAGACACCAGGGGCGTAGCCAGGATTTTTCCACTGGGACGCACAATTTTCCAAATCTCTTCCCACCCCCACCCCACCCAATTTGGTGTGGAAAAACACCGTCTGTTGATTTATCAACATCACTGATTTAAAACAAAAAACAATCAGAGTTAAATGAATCAAAGCAAATAGTTATCTTTAATTCATTTGCCTATTTATGCATATTTTTTTATTTTTTTTTAATTTCATTTTTTATTTACGATTTTTTCAGGTACGCACGTGCGTACCGTGCGTACCGTGCGTACAGGTAGCTATGCCCCTGGACACCCACATGGTCCTAAGGCATGGAGGACTTCTTAGACAAAAAAACGACTACAGGCAAAGAATTAATTGTCGGTGAGTGATTTTTTTTAGGGAGAAGTTAAATGTTGATCATTACTGGAGCTTCAAGAGTTAGTTACGCGTTATGTATTAGTCAACCAGACCTATAACCCGCCGACTATTGGATCTGATCAACTTCAGTCGCGCTAGTCATAAATTAAAGTATGACGTCTCCAACAAGGGAACCAGGAATTGAGCTAGGTTATATCATTAAGAGTGGTAGTTAAAATGTACAATTAAACTTCGAATTCATAGAAACAATCATTTGAAACATGACATAACGTGAGAGAAAATTCTGACCAGCCACAACTCCACCCCCTCTCCCCAACAAACAAGTTTGCTTGCTATGGCCATAGCTGAGAGGCTGAACTGTATGATTCGTGTGGACCGCAAAATTCAAAACAAAGGACCGCAAAGCACAGGCGGCCGTCACCTTAGCGTAGCTGCAAGTAGAGGTGTTGTATTGAAACGGTTTTAATTATAAAGGTTTTTATGGGAAACCGATGGATTTACTTAAACGGTAGAAATTATGAGTATATCACAATAAAGTTATTATATCCCGTTGTGGTGTCGTATTCTTTTCTGTCTGCATTCATACATACAACCTTTATTTATACATGATTTAAATTCAAGCTACAAGCTTGTGGGGTCATTTACAATAGTTACAAATAAAATAAAAATGTTAAAAGTTATCAATTCAGGGAATAAAATCATTCTATCATAAAAGACACATTTTTAAATCAGTACTATAAGAAATTCTCAGATCTGTTGTTAAGCGTTTGTGGGTCTGCCGGCTTCTTGAGCCGATCCGATGTGATTTCGCCGAGTTATCCTTTTCAGTGACTCCACTGTTGAAACACAACACCTCTACTTGCAGCTACGCAAAGTATATTCTTATCTAGAGCTTGGGTGGCCTGTGAACGAAGTAAAAGAAATTCATTTTTACTATCATACTTACGATGTCTTCGCACCAGCTGCATTCTGGGTTGCTAGAGATGCACGCGGAGCATGTCTTGTAGTTTTTACACTTGGTAGCTGTTGAATCTGAGAGAACTTAAAGCAAAGGAAGGACAGCATTCGTGAGCAGTGAAATCTTAACTCAGTTTCTTTTTTCTGACAAATGACAAACTCTGTCTCTAGCGACTGTAGCGATGGAGTAAATGTCCATTCTTAACTTCACAAAGAAGACTAACGGACGGTGAGATGAGGAGGAAACGGAGTGTTCATTATTCCATTATTCCAGTTAAGAAAAAGACATAATTATTGTGTGTGAAAAAATACCTCAATGTTATTCCGGAGCAAATTCGTTTCTCCGTTATTTTCCAAAAAACTAAGCCCATTATGCCATTATTTAAACGCAACAATTTTATTTTCGTTATTCTTATTCCATTATTCTTTTTCATCGCCCAATAAATGAATAAATAAATATATTTATATATATAGTGTTGAAGCATATTTTATAATATTTTAAATAATATATTCAGTTTCACTTTACGCGTGTCATAATTATCTAAATGTACTAAGAGTTGTTACAGGAAATTGGAACGTGCAAGCTAAGCCAAGTTTGTGAAAACAATCAAACAATCAGCCTTGTCGTTTTAACCCACACAGATAAATAAAGAAACTTGACTAGGCTAGAGCCGAATTTCCGCCGATGCTGTTAGAGGGACAAGGACCGATGTAGCTGTCATAGTTGATAAGATTGTAGGCTTGACTATGAGAGTGATTGTGACAAGCTTATCTGTAGCGTTACCTTTCTCTTGGTTAGGCCGCGACTGTTTGTGTAAGGGACTGCGGAAACTTTGGTTTCCGTTGCTATTAGTTAACATTTTAATTAACGCGAACTTAGCTAAGCCAAGATATCTACCGCAAGCTTTTTCTACATTCCATTGTTTTGCCATTTAAATAGAGGATATTACATGGCCGCGCGGGGATACGAATCTTATCTTCGGGTGCTGAAAGTATCTCTCACTCGTTCGCTGCGCTCACTCGTGAGAGATACTTTCAGCAGAAGATAAAATTCGTATCCCCAAGCGGCCATGTAATGTTCTGTTTATTAAAAAAATACTGATGAAATTGCCACTTAAAACCGACCGCGCGCCTGAGCGAGAAGCTGTATTCTAATTGTGTAATTATGTTGGTAACCATGGCCACACCAATATCCTCACACGTGAAAGATAAAAATAGTATCTTCACTGCGCGCGGTGAAGATATGATTTTTTAGTAAAAGGAGAAATCCTGGTATTTCATCAGTATCTATATAATAATTACACATACCACATATTATGCAAGATAAAATAACGCAAGGAGACAAAAAAAAAAAGTGCTTATAAACATGTGCCTCCCCATGATAAATAACAAATTACTATAGAGCCATAGCCATAGCTGTGCTCGGCTATAAACGTTACTCTCGAAAGTACTTTACTCATTAGTGAACCTTGTAAAAGTAGTTATAATCGCGTATTCGACTAGTTCTAGCTCTACACTCGGGGCACGTGTTCATCCGCCCAGAACTGTTATCTTTTTGTTCTTTGTTCTACAAAGGAAATGTTCCGATCAGCCAATCATGGCTCAGCACGAGTGTACTTAATCGTCAGTTTTGTATAGAGAGTTGGCTGCCGGCTACGGCAGAGCGCTGTAGTTTGTAGAATCCCCCAGCAAGAATAAACAAGAGGTTCCGTAGAGTTTTGTGGCTTCCAAATTTGTCCCTCAACAGATGGAACATCTTCGCCGATACGGTAAAACGCTTTGCGGTAATTCATCCTCCTGGTGGTAAACAGTAGTTTCAATGCCACACCTGCAAGGTGTTTTTTTTTTTTCGTTTAAACTGTTCATTTCCCAAGCAACCCTCTCTCTCTTTAATTCTTTGGCCTGAAATGGACTTATCACTGTAAATGGGGTTGGTTAGGTCAGCAGACTGGCGGCTGCTCTGTCTCACCCGCAAAGGAGCTGATGTACAGAGCAACTTGACAAGTAATTAATCTTGACTTTATAATTATGATAAAAGCAGCCTGGTATAGGGTCGGAAACGAACCGTTTTAAAAATCCAGCCAGTAACTTGGAAACATGCAACAGCTTGCTTAGATTTGGCCTCCTACGCAGAGCTTCGTTTGGCTCGTCACGGAGACAAAAAGAAGGACTGGCTAAGAGGCTTGCCTAGGTTATGTTTAAAGATGATAAACAATGAATAATAACCATTCCAAAGACATCTTCTAATAGCGGACCAACTAAACAACGGAATCATGGGTTACCCTGACTCACCAAGGCGTGGAACGGTCCATAAGAGCAACATAGTGCATATTTTCACTTTTCCCATCTCTATGAGAACAAACCTGTAGTGAAGGTAAAAAAAGTCGATCTGTCGAAAGGGCAATGCAAGTTATCTACAATCTGCGAAAACATTCCTTTGGGTACCATTGATAAGTTTTCCAATTTTAAAATTGACTTAATTGAGACTGTTATCTTTCAGGTGAGCGAAAGATAACAGATATTGGTGTCCCATAGTGGTACACTAATATGGCGGATCCATACTGGGCTTTATACATTTGTGCGGAACATTTCGACGAATATCTGAAGTTTGGGATAACGCCCAGAGCTAAAACTCGGAGACGTGACTTCTTTATTCATTTCTTATTTCATCCTAGTTCCTTGACTTCATTCAATGAATGGTTTTTGATCACCCGTAATTTTTTTTATTGAAAACATTCTATTAGCAGGGTGGTTTCAAAGGAAAGTGTCGAGTAAGGTTGTTCCAGCAGTCGTATCATTTCCGACCTTCATCTTGACGAAGGCTTTTTTGTTTTTCGGTGACTTTAGCACTTAAATTGAGCAGACAACGGAGCTTGGTTTTATATTATCGCAATTTAAGCTACTGGTTAACCATGTGTCATCAAAAGTGAAAATATCTCGTGGTAACAGTACACTCCTACAAAAACATTTTACGAGCCAAGGAATGCCTATATCATTGCTTTTCGTGTCCATGAGTGGTTCTTAATCCATGTTTGTTTTTATGATGACTTTCGTATTGACCTTTTTCCGTTCACCCAGACAGCGGTATTGGCATACCGCATCGATAACACGCCGCTGTTACAAAGGTAGCCTGTGCTGTTGTTTGTCGGTTTAAGATGACTGTGGTATTGTTTATAATCCTTTTGGCTTACATCACAGTAACATAAAAAAAAAATTGGATCTCATCGGAAAACACATCGTTAGTCTTGAACGTAAGCTGTTTACCCGCTGTAAACAACCCTACGAAGGTTACAAAATACACAGGCATAATTTCGATCAACCAGACAGGTGTTCCAGGCTCACTGTAAACAAAACCTTAGGCTATGCTGGTCTACACTATACCGGATAGTTTATCATGTCGGCATGAAAAATACTACGGCCTGGTATGAACAGAAACGGCCCGGAACTGGAACAAGTCGAGACGATTCACTTTAAAGATCGACGCGGCGTAGCTTCGCTCCGTTACAGAAATCGCCCCGAAATCAGCGTTTTATGTTTGAACAAAAGCCCTATCCCGTATCCGATATGGTTTTTGTGCCGGCCCAAGAGCTATCCGCTATAGTGTAGACATAGCCTTAGTTCACCGTTAGAACTGGTTTTAATCCAATAACGGTGACGTCATTTATTTTAACTGATGAAGATTTCAAGCCAATAACTTTCAAATTAAAACAGTCATTTCTCAATTATAGTGACTACATTATTAACTCAATGTCCGAGACTGACTACATAATCTTTGCACTGTAGACGACGTGTAAGTCAAAAGTAGTGAACATACTTTCCTTTGGATTACAGTACATTCAACATTTTGCAAGACTATTCTTTTGTGAAGCTAAATTTTTAAATTGTGACAAATTGATGTTCATCTATCAAACTTAAACTAAGCGTCGAGGAAATTAAAACAGTGTGGCAAGAATTATCTTTAGGCGTTGCCTCGCTATAATGGTCCATTTGACTGGTTAACTGAGTTTAATAAATTATCATACAAAACAAAATTCTAGGCTCACCTACAAGCCATTGGAAAGCTCTATCCTCGTCTAAAAAAAATCTGTTGCCCGACCTACAAGGAAATAAAAAAAATAGGTACACCAAAGCATTTAACATGAGGTTGACTGTGCTGCGTTCTCAGTGCGCATGTTGTGTAATGGAATTTTAGTGGAATTTGACTGACTGCCGACTGCGTTAGAGAGTGTTGTACTGGCTGAATGTTTCAGCAGTATTAATGACGAAAAAAGATTACACTTACTTACAAACCACAACCTTTCGACAGCCAAAAATCATTAATTGCACATTTCGCTGTCCCTCTTTGATTCTCCTGCAATACTCCCTCGCTTAGCCGCTGTTTCACGTAGGGTTAATCAAATGCAAGCATATATGTTTTTGGCCGCCCCAGATACCAGCCCAGGAAAAACTGACCCCAGATAACAATCACCAATATTCACAACTGACGTCCGCCCAAAGGCATGCAATGTTGAGCTTGCTTTGGATGGCTATAGGTAAAATACTGAAGTGTGGTAATACAACGAAATAATGGTACTCGGTAAAAGTTGTTTTTGTGATGCGCTTTTCGTTGAAAGTATTCCTCCTTAACATTGTCACGCAGTGTGGAGCATCGAAGAAAAACATGTCTTTTCATAATCTTCAATCAACAGCTATTACGGCGGAATTTTCATTTTTTTTTAAGTGTTTATTTACATTTCAAGACTAGTTTATTTGCCTGAGTGGGAGTAAGGAAGTGTCAATTACGGAATAACGACAGAGCATAAAATAGATCTTCGACAGCTGCGCCACGCCATCGAAAAGATGTTGGACATGGCTGTATTTTGAAGTTTTGCGACTCTTTTGCAGCATATGCATCTAAATTGTCATCCTTGTTGGCAGAAGCCCTGACAAATGTTACCATCCAGACCACCAAAGAGCCCAAACTCGACATTTGCAAGTTCGCGGTTTCAGTTTTGTCAGCGCTCCTGGTTTTGTAAAACGACAGCGCAAATACTGACACTGGTTGCAGTTTAGTTTAAAGGGCCCCAGTCAGCCTCCGCCATTTTCAATGCCATCGAAATTATTGATAATGCATAGTGAAGCGAAATCTTATTGCTTTATTGTAAGATGTGTTCCTGAAAGTATGTTTAATTATCTGTTGTAGTTCCACAGTGATTTCCTTTGTTTCGACGTCCTCCTAATAAAATATAAGAGCCAAATTCTCGCCTGTAAACCAAAACAAAGGTGTGGCTGACTAGGGCCCTTTAACAAACTTAAATGATGGAATAATAAAAAGAAAAATTATGATTATTTTTTAAACTGGTTCAAGATAGTCATAACAGCATGCAATGTTCATTCCATTGCAAACCATATTTCTATTTCACTACTCCGGCTTTCGCAACTTGCTGCTCGAAGGGTAATGAAATGTTGCATAATACGATGATGTGAGAATGCCTGTGCGCCAAGTCTGATTTGGGCATATACTCCATACGCAAACAACATGCTTGTAAAAAACGATATTTTTTTTCAGACCTCTATTACTCTCGGCTCTGAAATATTGTATTGAATTGCGCTTCTTTGACCACAATATCACGTCGAATGACTTGACATTGGTAACCGACAAGGACATAACAAAACAAAACAAAAAAGCCAAATTGTAGGTCACTGTATTTAAACTAAGTACAGCATAAAGTAATGTGTACATGTCTTTATGTGTGTGGGCAGGCTTCCTTGGGCGATTTTTTTATACCACCTTGATTTCCTCTCCAGCTTCTTCAGTAAAATGAGCCATATTCGCTGTTCGTTTGCTACAGTTTATCATAGTCTCTTACTTCCCTTAAATGGTAAGTAACTGAAAGGTTAGTTAAAAGCGATTCAGCTTTGGGTTGTTGGTACACTGCTTTAACTGACAGTAAACTATCCTGGGAAATTTTACAATTGCTCAGCAAAGCTTCATTTCTGGGCAGTGTTGATATTCACTTCGCACATTATTTTTTCAGGCTTGGGCACAGTATTTTGAAAACCCACAGGCAGCCCAATCATGGTGTGTGTCGTCAAAAAATGATACAGAAAAATTGACCGTTAAAAACCTAGAATTCCAACGAACCGAGTAGCGGTGGAAATATTATATTCTAGTCAAATAAAGCCTTCCTACCTTCACTCTACTGTTTCTTGTCACTTTCTGGGACGTCTAAATGCAATATCATTGCTTTTTTAAATCCCAGGTCACTGTCCATTCTAAATAAAGCTTGCCGCGCAAATGTTCAAAGAAGGGACTGGACAGGAGACAGTCTAACAGCCAATTAAAAAAATTGTATTTTCTCACTTAACCAGATCTCGCCTCCAGCTTCGTCTCTAAGAGATCTGGGTACGAGATTTCTCTAAAACGCGATCTACGAGCGAGGAATCCGCGAGCCGGTAGTTTCGTGGGCGCCTGTTACAAGTGAAAAGAGGGACTGCAGGGTTTTGATACAGCATTTCTGAATCCCGCTGACAGTTTGACAGTTACATCAGCTACACCCACCCTGCCTTGAGCAGGTTTCAAAATCCATCGAAGCGATCACGGACAAGTTTTTCGGCGCGAAGATGCGATGAGCGATTTTACGCCAAAGAAACCAGTAACTGTAAACTGAGCCCTCTGTGTCGGATTTATGACGTTTATGTAGATGTTCGTATAAGAAAAAACACCTCTGGTGAACTTTCACAAGATCTGTGAACAGCCCAAAACATCGTACATCAACTACATGAGGGTCCCCCATACATTTTTCGTGAAACGTGATTGGGACTATTTTTTCTCCCGTGAAACGTGATTTAGGTTTTTTTATTTATTCGTGATTCGTGATTGACCATATTTGATTTTGCGTGAACGTGAACGAATTTTGGGAATTATCCGTGAAGCATGGACAGTCTCAATATTTTTACGTGACTGTATTTTGCAAAGTGGTATAGGGGACCCTCCTATACTACATCAGCATGGAAAATTTTTTTGTCTCCTCTCGAAGGGGGTGAAAAAACGCATTCTCCGGACTCTATTTCTGAGCGGCTTGGATTGACAGTGCTGCAAAGTGACTCACTTAGCTGTCATGGGAAGCAAACTGAAATCGAATTTTTGACCGGTTTCTCGGCAATGGGCACTTCCAAACGGAACAAAAACAATCACGGCTGGCGTATTACAGCGCAACCGCATCGATTACACTTTTTGCAACAGAATAGCTTTAGTAAATACGGCTTTTACCGAAACTTGTCGGCAAAACGGCGAAAATAGCAGTTCTTTTCAAGAAGAGCGAGTACGGCTTGTTCCTGTTCCATTTTTAACTTCAATCATAAGTGTTGTTGATTGGCCTTGATGAATGTTGGTGACAGTTACGCGTCATCGTTTTCAAAGACCGCCGACCAATCAAAATACACCGTCACCAGAGTGCCGGGATTCAGAAATGATGTTATGAAACCCTAGCCTGCGAATACAGCCCATGTCCACACTGAAGCATTTTTGTTTGAAAACGCATTGATATGTATGCGTTTTGGCCTCCCGTCCACACTGATACGCTCGAAAACGCTGAGCGTTTTCATCGAAAACGGATCCTTTTGAAAACGCTGTTGAAAGTGAATCGTATTGAAAACGCTACGGCATCCGTATCAGTGTCAGTGTGGACGCAGATCAATCGATGCGTTTTCACACCTATCGAAAACGCATTCAAACAAAAACGCATCAGTGTGGACATGGCCACAGCCGCCTCTCCCCTTTCAGTCCCTCTTGTCACTCGTAACAGGCGCCCACGAAACTACCGACTCGCGGATTCCCCGCTCGTAGATCGCCATTCGTTCCACAGATTTTAGAGTAAAAGAGAGACTACTCGCAGTCCAGCTGCCGGTCATTTACACACAGCCTTCTTTTATTCTGTAATGTTTTCAGTGATGTATGTAGTATGGCAAAACATACGATATGATATATGATTCTCTTGGTATGGTATGGATGACTTCTGCCCAACACGAATCTTTCGTACGTATAAAATAACACCCGAGCGTTGTTACGTTTCTGATGAAAACACGGATAACTTCGAGTGACGTAAATTTCAGTAGTTATCCTATTCCATTTGCACCAGATAAACAAACACTGCACCCGGTTAACGGTTCCTTTGCATTGCAATTGGAGGGCGTTCTGTCACCACAACAAGTCAATTCTTACACACTACTGCTCAGCTGATTTCCTCGTTATTTATAAGCCTAAGGGTATGTTACCATGTCATACCACCATGTATAATTTCTAGAAGGCTAAAAGCGTCGGTTACTTGCATTTATTTATTTAGGTCAGAGGTCGCATATTTTTTTTAAAACCTTTGTAACAGTTTGCCGCGATAATGCAGCGTCCGAACTGAGCAGATTCTCTTTCTTCGGGAACATCGCTTTGTTTCATCGAAATGCGAATTGATATTTGGCACAGGCCTTGGGAAACAATTTTGTACGTGTTGAGCAAGGGTTCAATTAACAAAAGTAATTCCGTAACTAATATCCACATATTCAAGTGAATTGTGCAGCTGTCACTTGTTGATTTCCCTCTTCGAATACCGTTACCCCTGCAAATTCTATACCACATATTTTTCATGGTATTTGTTCATTGAAGAGACCAGTCGAAACGGGAAATCGAAATCGCGCAAATAATTCTAGCTCTCTCGATTGGATGATAGCTGCTTTCAGTTACGTGAAATCGCAACGTACACTCGCCTTATAGCAACTTCTAGTTTACAAACAACTTGTACCTCCAAACATCTGATCGAACTGTTAAATAGGGAAACGAGGTTTGTCAAACGTAAACCATCAATTACAAAGAATTCGGCGTTGAGAGGAATTTTTACCGAGGTAGCTCTCAGAGATCTGCAAATAGGTACTGAGGGAGGTCTACAGACTATAACACCAAGGAAAATAGCCAAGCTTTCACCTGAACAACGGGAACTATGTGGTGTCGTTCAGTTCAGTTCAGTATACTAAAGATTTAGCAAAAACCGATATCTAACTAATAACTGTATCTGCATGACTGAGCTAAAATAGTTTACCTTTTTCGAAGCAAAATTGACCTTGCAAAGCGAATTTCAGTGAGAGAAATGATGAGACGCTGTGTCCCAGACAGCAGTGGCTAATACTGTAATCCAATATATGAATCGATCACAGATCTTAACCCCATTCACCCTGTCCTCATGATCAGTTGTGTTGGAGTTCGAACTTAAGTCCTAGTTCGTGACCATTCAACGCGACCCTACCGTGAAGAGCACCTTCCACGGGGTAAAATCGTTAGAAGGTGGATTGGACAGCTTTGTTGAATCTTAGGGGAAAAAATAAACAAAAAACTGCAGAAAATAACGGACAACGATGAAACAAGAAACATAACAACAACTCAGCACCTCAGTACGTGTTAATGACGTTAATGGCGCGTGCCAAAGTACAATCGTGTTGTGACTTGTAACGCTACTATCTTGGGAAAACAACGCCTTTATTTTCAAGGCCCTATCAAATTTTGTTTAAAACAACATTGTGTTTCCAAGTACTCTGGTATCGATTGTCATGACATCGATAATTCCAACTGGGTCAGGTCAGTATGCGGGTTACGAAGACTATCAGGTGTCCACTTTTTTCTGCGGGGTTAGACTCTTTTTTACACGTTGAAGCCAACGCGAACAACGACAAACTCCGACAAAAGAGAGGAGCTAGCGTCCGCAAGGACTTCGCACTTCGCGGCATAAACGAATTTAGCTCACGAAAATCGATCAGGGTGGTTAGCCAGCGCTGGAGGCAAATTCATACGCTTCTCCCGTGCTCACCAAATTTTACGCGTGCACATCACTCGATCTAGTCGCACGCTGAAGCATGAACTAGTGGTTAGATAGTTTCTACCTCTTAAGGGATATTTGCCACTCATCAGTCATCTTAGCAATTCGTATTTGTTGAAGTAAAATTCAACCGAAAATTCTAGCAAATAGAAACTTCCAAATGGTCAACGTACAAATGTATGCTGTTTTATGGTTCTGTTTGGCTACCAGTTACCTTTACTCGACTGAATATGTTTCAGGTCAGAGCAATAAGCCTTCAACTAACATTGACTACGGTAACTTCCCAGTCTTCAGCACCTGGATAAAATTTCATCCCGGAGGAAGAACGTCACCAAAAGTTATGTGAAAACAGTATTTCGAGTTAAAAAATAGGACGATCATAAGCGATTATTTCGCCCGTGGCGGAACTGTTTTCGTTTGCCCCGCGGTAAAACCAAACATGTAAACAACGATAACAATTTGCCCCGGGAGGAAAGTAAGCTCACACCTAACTTCTGTCATGTAAACACCAATCAAGTGTCCCTGGAGTCCAAACCCATGTTGTGACCAGCTGCTGCAAGTGACTCTGCAGGACTGGTCACGGCTGGTCGCCTCATCATAAAACAGCGTATTAAAGGCTGCACCGTGAACTAGCTGTGAGTGCACAGCAACCGCCGCAGCAATCCCATTAAATTAAATTTGACCCGTTTCATCCCTCTCTTGTTGTGGAATGCTCTCAACAATTTGAATGCAAGATCGCTGATTACAATCAATGATTTCATAGTCACTCATTGCAATTATGAAAAGAACTCTTGGTTGCCGCGATAACGTACAACTATTTAATCTTTCAATTCGGTATTGTAAGAGACGACACTGAAAAGGGTCTTGGAGATGGAGCTGAGGAAATGTTGGTAGAACGATATAGGTACAGGTCACTAGAACGAACGCAAACGCTTCATAACAGTCGATAATATTATATTCAGTCATTCCCAACCGATTCGGAGCAAAACTCAGTGATGGCAAATGGCTTGAAAATTGTTATAACCCACGAGCAACTTAGAAATGTCTAGAATACCACCCATTTTATAGCGCGCTAGTTCAGGTGTTGATCCTAATAACAATTTCACGGTTTATGATGCATAAACTCCATAAGTTGAAAACTAAACGCATTGTCGGTCAAGCTTGAAACAACAGCAAAAATGGTAACAAGTGATTATCTGTGACCCTACTTACCAAAACACCTTTTCACTTTCCTACAATCTTTGATGATCTACTAAATCTCACAGAGTCCTTTTGCGGAGTCCACTACCAAGACTGCATGAGATCTAATTCATTCCAAACTCATTTGAAGCAAAGTACTTCGGCTTTTTGCAAACACATTTTTGTTGACTATCGCTGTGACGTCATTTCCTTTAAATTTTTCTTCATGTAGATATTTTATTCAAACAAATATGCATAGGAAAAGAGGTTAAATCAATAAAGCGAATTTGACAGCTTTCTAGATGAGTTCAGTGATAAAATCAGTTCTTACAAAGTTCTGTCTCTAAGGTAACCACTCCTCCCCCACAGTTTCGCAAAAAAGAGACTGCATTATAATGGAATGGAGTACTATATAACCAAGTGGAAGGAGAAACCAAGGAACACAGGACAAAGTGTAGAAGTTGTTCATAAATTGCCTATCATTGGTTATTGTGATACAGCATGGAACTGCTGCGGTGCTTTAAATTCATAGAAAACCTTCAGAAAACCTTTTCGTCGACCTGGTTTTCATAAGGTCAGGTACAATACCTGACCTTATGAAAACCAGGTCGACGAAAATTCGAGGCTTTTTAGAACTTCCTTTGCTATTACCTCCGTTGTTCCACAAGGACACTTAACTTTTTGCTTATTACCAGATTACAGTGTCGACGAAAGGAAAAAAAAAAGAACATGGCTATTTGCTATATCACTAGACATGAAATCGACGTAACCTCTGACCTGAACTATCGTGTGGGCAGTAGTGTCAGTTTTGCCCAAATCTTGCTTTGAAACGTCGACCTTGCCGAGAGCAAAGTTGCCGTCGGAAAGAGGCATCGATTTGCACGAAATCAAGCAACGTTTTAAACCGAATTCCCTGGTGGCTAACACAAATAACAGCAAGCTCTTGGTAAATTACATCTACGTAAACATGTGGCAAATGTTACGACTAGATTTGAGGCCGGAAATCACACATTATGACACTTCAAATTATCACATCACTTATCAGATCACTAGCATAGAATCGCTAAAGCCGCAAGGGCGGTAACAAGTCGGGAAACTGGAAAAACTTACGGTTTTCGCGCAGAAATACAGAGGCAAATCTTGTCGTCGCCTGATAGTTACTTGAAGTCCCGGATGTTGAAAAACGATTTCAAGCGAACTTCCGTCAAGCCCTTGTTTCTTGCTCAACTTTTACGTCTTGTCTTTAGCCTGGTCAATTTCACCATGTGCGCTTACAAATCAACCCTGACACCTACGTTTTGAGGCTAAAGACTCCTTACCTTCGAAAGCAAAGCTCTACAATAACCTTCATTGCGCCTAACAGTCGACTTCATAGCCCCGACAAGATAAATACGCACGAAGGTTATTAGACGAGGCAGATACTGCATCTCGCTAGAATTTTTCCCTCACTGAGCTTCATGATGCTCTAAGGAAAACTTTGCTCTAGGAAGTGAACAGGAAAGCTACATATACTGACTCCGTTTGAAACTAAGTCTACGCTAAGATTTCAAATTCATGCAAATTTTCTTACGAAAGAGAGAGAGTGGGACCAAATAAAGAGGGTTAAAAGGGAGGAGGGGGGGAGAGCTTATTTTAACTTTCAATGTTAACTTTCTCTTACTAATCAGCTAATTGCCATCGTCGCTCCCCCCAGCACAAGTAAAGACGAAGAAGAATAGAAGGGGGAAAGCACACCTCAGTACTAAAATAAACAAGGCTTAGTATAACTTTCCTGCGACCCTGTTTTCAAAAATCCAGGTAGATATATATATATATATATATATTTTAATCGTTCGTCTTTTTTTGTTTTGTTTTGTTTTTGTTTTTAATTTTAACCGCTTGTCTCAACGGTCAAATTGGTGGGCTGTAAATTCCAAATGTCAAGTTGTATTTGACTTTTTCTCTAAAGCAAATGTAATGGGGAGAAGAAAAAATAATGGGTTGTATTTGTCGAGGGACAATTGGTCTGAAGTAGTTGTGTATGAAGTAGTTGGCCCTTCAAAAAATACTTAATCGACTACAGAACACAGACTTCTATAGCAAGGCGTTGTCGCTTTGGATAGGTTAGCTTTGAGTTCAATCTTTTTTTATAAATGCGACTTCAATCCATCAACTAAAGTTCCAACCGCTACGAGCCATCGAAGCAAGAAGGCTCAAAATGTCATGGACAAACACGAGGATGTTTCGGTAGAGTGATTTTTTTAACGGCATTCCCCCACGCTCGGTACAATGATGGATCTTTTTTTCTCTTCTTGGTTATTGTAACCCAAAACAGCACAGTTAGGCACTTTGCTCAAACATGACGATGAGGTACCAGTCAAGTAATTGTAGCGCGTTGTAAGCCCAGGGGCGTAGCCAGCCAGACGCACAGACGCACGTGTGTACCTGAGAAAGTAAAAAAAAAATTAGATAAAAGAAAGCAAACAAAAAACAAAGAAATATCAAGTCACTAAAAGTTATTTTTTAAAAGTACAATTTTCTTTAAATTACTTAACTTCCCCTGTTTCCGGATATGTTGTTTGAGGTAAAAAGGGCGGTGTTTTTCCACACAGCCAGTTTCCATTGATTGGTCTAAAACAGCGGCAGTAGCGAGCAGAAAGCAAGCAGGATCGTAAAGAATGAACACGTTGTGGCCCGGGGGGTATTCTTCGGAATTCTTGGTGAGGGTGTGTCGCCCGGTCTCCAAATCCTGACCCAATTTGGTTACTTCTCTTTCTCTATTATTCATTTGTAGTTGAAAAGACAAATACGTTTATACGGTCTCGTTTCCTTGGAAATGATATCCGATGTAAGGCCATAATGGTCAAAATCTATGCCCGTTTTCAGACCAAAACGGCTCAAATCCCATATCCTTTGCGGTGGCACATACCTATACAGCTTATATAGTAGGTACCGCCCCACCTTCCCACCTTCCGCCCCACCTTCCCCCCCCTCCCCTCGGGGGCCGTTGTGGCCACCTCGTTATAGCCTTCGCAGGAGGCTGTTGATTTTCTAGGCTTCAAAACCTTACAGAATAGGGTGGGGGGGGGGAGGAAGTAGGGGTGAGGGAGGGGAAAGGGAAAAATCCTGCATATCTCTGGAAAAATTATGGCTACGCCCCTGAAGCCCGAAGTGCTTTAGATGGCGGTCGAGGAAATTTCGAAAAAGTTGTTGAGAGCTAGCTAGTTTTAGAGGGTCTAAGTGGGGTTAACCGTCAACCGTCACATGCCCAAAAATGCGACCGCCACCCGTCAAAAACGCAATATTTTTACCGTCAACTGTCAAATGAGCAAGCCAGTACTAGCCGTCAAATGTTACAGACATCCTTAATCGTCTTAATAAAGAACTAAACGATTGACATCGATTGACTTAGAGATGAACGAACTTAGGAAATTCAAGATGTAATGGCCATAAAGCTAAAAAATGTGAAGAAAATCACGAGTTTAATGCGTCCGTCGAAATTAGAACTGAAAAACATGACAACGTGCTTAGCACCAAAGCGAGGCTACGCCTCGTGCGATTCGAAGAAAGGACGGCAAAGAACCTTTCAACCCATACATAAAGTTATTCACATCATACCTGTCCTGCAGCTCCCTCGTGCGGGTGGAACGGTTAGGGTGGGACTCTGCAGAGACGCTGCACCCGTTAACTCGACCCCGTGACGGGGGTAGCGGGGAGCAGAGTCGGGGGAGCATTTTGCTCAAATTAGTTTTCCATGCTTTTTGTTGTTATGTTAACATGTTAAAAGCCGCGTTTTAACTTGTATCTATATCACATAGATACATCTTGCCCTGAAAATGGGATGTAGATGTCAATAAAAACTTTGTAATATTCTGCCTTTAAGGTGGGGGTAAACGTAAACTGGAGTAGAATTTTAAGGAGTTTAAAGAAGGGATTGTACTGTAAAAAAATGTTTTGAAACACTACTAGACAGTTGAGACCCCACAAGGGCACTGCAGGTTGCTTGGGAACTGTTTCGGTGTCCATCCACTAATTTGTAAGTTCAAATCTAATTTTTTGCACTTTCATTAAATCTCCAATATTTCTCATTTTCCTAAGTTTAACTAATCCTTTGAGAAAAATCACCTTTTCTCAAATATACCCAAAAATCACCCAAAAATTCACAAAATATACCACAAGATAGCTTCGTGTGATGAGCATAGAGATTTTCAATTCAGTGCTTAAAACGCGAACGAGATATTAACGTTAAATCCATGTTAAACGACGAAAAAACGGCATTCAGGTTTACCCCCGCCACATTATGTTGTTTATAGTAATCTATTCCCAGTGGGCGCTCGCTTAATCTAGACCTAAGGACTCGAGAGTTGAGTTACGGGACATGCGAGTCCTTATTTCGGAGGCGAAAAGACTAGACCAAAGACGAGTTAAAATATGAGGGGAGGGGAAGGGAGGGGAAATAAATCAAGCAACTACAAAAAGACGGATGACAAGCAAAACCCCTCCCCCCACCCCCGCCCCTAATGAGAGGGGGTTCGTTTCCGCAAGAATCCATCTTTCCCGCGCTTGCTGCTAAAACTGGACAAATTCGCCTTTACACGTGTTTATTTATATACAGAAAGCTATTCCCAAAGGGGATAATCAAACACACGCCGAAATTTTAAAAATACTCTAGAAAGTGATAGGCACGAGATTATAGCCTGTATTGCGCGAGCGAGCATTGGGAATAGATGATCGTTTTAATATATCACAGAAATACATTTATGTGCAAGTCCTAAACTTCTAATCTCTGGTAAAACTGGTTAGCGACAAAACTGACTTCCGTTCCGCTCTCTTGTACAGCTTGTCGATACGACTTAGGTACTTATGATAATACGCACATCCGCATACTTCCACATTATATGTGAATATGGGTAAAATAAGACTGGTAAAAAGAAGATTATCCCTTCGAAAGACGGACTATTGTGAAAACAGGCTTTTGCCTTCACAAACGGATAATCGGACGGGACGGGAAAACTCTATAAAACTTCTTTGGGAAAGGCTTCTTCCTGGGGAACTCGCTGGCTGCGGGAAGGCCGGGATCTATTACGACGAACGACTATCCTTGAGACAGTAAATCCACTCAGAACTTGGCTCCAACGTAGGGTTTAATACCAAGACCGTAAACAATGGTGCAACTAGGAATTCACCCCGGATGTAACTAAAGAAACATCTACAATGCACTTCTATTTATGCGAAAACCACAATCTTAGGTGATGAAGTCACATCATTAAAAACTCATAACTTAACCGTTGCCTGATACAGTTGTAAAGTAGTGATTGGCTATGACGGAATTTCTCGTTTACAACATTAATCACTTCAAAAAGTTATACAGGTGGATAACGGCTTCTAACAGGTTGAGTTACAGCTTGAATGCTTATTACAGTTAGATCTTAAAGAACAGTTAACGCTTCAATGATTAACGACAGGTTGTGTTTACGGATAATTGAACTTGCAACCAAAGACCAAATATTTTCTACGTTGGCTTTTATATTCTTTATCAGCGAAAGCAAAATAACTAAATACCAATAAATCCTCTCATCACACTTTTCCTGCAATTGGCGACTCTTAGTTGTGAATAGGTCAGAAAAAAAACCCACTTGCATTTGAAAGTTAGAAGAGTTCCATCATGTTTGGACCATAAAATCTACCTCACAGAATATTAAACTGTCGATACCTACAATACAGTATGGTCGTTCGCTCCTCCTAGTTGTTCGTTGAAATTCTCGAGTTCTCTTTTTGTAATAAGCGCAATGCCAACACCTATCATTTGTTTAAATAAGGGACTGGAGTTTTCCAACAGTTTGAGAAGAAATGCTAGATCTCCCGATGCCGTACGACACCGTTGCGAGATTACAGCTTCACATTTTGGCTCCCATCCTAGTTCTTTAAAAGCCCAATAACCAGCCTTAATGAAGAAAACGATATTCACTGCTAAGAGAACGCTGAATGAAATTGCCATAACGTTGTAATAACTCTCAAAGGGACGAGTGCATTCCAAATGTTCGATTTCGTGCTCTCCCAAGAAAAGAGCCTTTACAAGACGACACTGGGAAAATATACTGCTTTGAGAGTAAAAAGTAGTATTTGAACACAGCATAGTAACCAAGGAAATCATACCTACCATAAATCGAAGTCTGTACTGACAAGTAAGAGAACAAACGCTGTTGTGCGAATATTGTATACCGTCATACTGTACCTTAAAATAAAATAGTTTTAAAGAAAAAGTATTTACTTTGGTCTTCAATTCGTCTGTGTTACCAAGCTCAGGATCGTCAGCTAGATCCTCACACGCCTGAAGTTCAAAGTGGTTAAACTCTGAAAGCAAATTTTCAAAGTGATTTAAAGTGCACGATGTTTTTGTGTACTTGAGCCAGAAATTAGAAATGAACAGCAAAATCAAAGTCTCGCCAAAGAAAATTAGTGAAAAATATAGAGGAAATGTTGGTATCTGTGTGTAACATTTATGGTCAACATAATCGTATTGTCGCCTATCCTTCATGGTTGTATGGACCACTGTTCCACTGGGTCGTTCTTTCAATTTACTGCATGCATTTAGCGTATCATTTGAAGCATTCGCATTCCTAACTGACTGCTGGTTCCTTTCAAACGCTGCACCGCAGTCAACAGCAGGTAAACATACCAAACCGTCTTTAGTGGTCTGTAACCCAATTGCCGCAACAGAAAGGA
Source organism: Galaxea fascicularis (assembly GCA_948470475.1). NCBI lineage: Eukaryota > Metazoa > Cnidaria > Anthozoa > Scleractinia > Euphylliidae > Galaxea > Galaxea fascicularis. Next base: position 10,013,886 of record OX419343.1, on the reverse strand, counting down.
TCAACATGGCGCCTGTTGCATAATAAATGCCCACATCCCACCAGGGTGTTAGCAGTTTACTTGGTGACTCAGGTTTAGCTATATTGGATAAATCCATATGGACCTGGTTTGTCTAAAGCTGTTCTGTTACAGGAAAAGAATACAAAATCATCAATCAATCAATCAATCAATCAATCAATCAATCAAAAGATAACATTTAGTGTTTGCATTTTGCATTGTACGTCCACCACCACTCGTAGTTCAATCTTGAATTTTTTTTTCAGTTCATAGTTTTATGCTTAACTTCCTTCCTTCCTGTATACATTACTTATTCATGGTAAAAAAACTGAAATTAAGTCACAATTAGCTTCGACAACGAACGAGCAATGGCTTGTCATGATTTTTTTTTTCAATCTTTACTTGTACTGGCTCCGCATGCCAGTATTTAACATAGCACACAAAGGCTAGTGGGGTCGAGCAAATACTTGAAACAAATAATTGAAATAAACAGTTAACATGTTAAGAATCTCCACTGGTCGGAGCTGTCGCGATATTCCGTCTTGTGAGACAAACCATCATGGATAACTCGTCAAGACGGATGATCTGTCTGCTTGCCCGTATCTATACACAGACGGATTATCAGACGAGCTGCCGTTGTTTGCCCAAGCTCGTCCCAGCCGGATGATCAGTCTGTAGTATAAATGGGGCCAATGGCCAATATTAATATCGCCCGACGCAGAGAAAGTTGAAACGTCTCATCAGTGAGTAGAGTTTTAATGTTCTACTTTTAGTTGTGACCTACTGCCTGAACTAAACGTTGTTCAGGCAAAAATTCTTGTTATTATTTTCCACCATATACCTAACTTATAATCGGTAATGAAACATGTATGCTCGTTTCCAAAGTGTTTTCAATATTTTTCATTAGTAAAATATCTCGAGCTGTTAATAACACGATATCGGATAACACACTTCAAAACACTTCCGAAACTAACAGAAACGACAACAGGTAATAATTCGTACCGATATCGGAAAAAAAGCAAGTATTTATGTTTCGATTCCCACCGAGGTCATAAGAATTTTTTCTTTGCCTCGTGTGGTTCCCTGATACCCTTTACTAGGGCTAACGCCCAGTGGGTTTTTCATGGGTTTCTCTAGCACTTTAATTTACACTGCAGAGTTAATTCTCTGTTTCACCACTTGTGTTTATAGGGCTACGCGGCACAACATATATATGTACCCTTACTTTCTCTTCGCCGCGATTCACCACCTTAATCGTCCCCGACTTTCTCTGTCCGACCTCGTAGCTTAGTCGGCAGAGCAACGGTAGATCTAATCCGGAGGTCGTGGGTTCGATTCCCACCGAGGTCATAAAAATTTTTTCTTTGCCTCGTGTGGTTCCCTGATACCCTTTACTAGGGCTAACGCCCAGTGGGTTTTTCATGGGTTTCTCTAGCACTTTAATTTACCGCTGCAGAGTTAATTCTCTGTTTCACCACTTGTATTTATGTTTGTACATCGTTAAGTTCAGACAGTAGGTCAAAACTAAAAGTAAAACATTATAAATCAACTCGCCGCTGAGGCGTTCATGTATGGTTCAATTCTGCGTATTACCATGCCCGCCCCGGGCACACCCCTGGGGATTTACATTTTTTTTTCTTCCTTGGCGGTCTATTCCCCACCCCCAGGCACACAGAAAGAGACAATTCCCCACCCTCGGGCTCCTCGTGAACCACAAATACGTCATTTTGTGTAAAAACTGGACCTAACCGGCAATATTGATTTCGAACAATAGTAAAAACAGACGTTTTGTCAAAAAAACGTAAACGCTTTTCTAGAGGTTTTGAACAAAAGGATACTACCTGTTCACGGTTATATAGTAAAAACATGAACACTATTTTTGAAAAAAAAGCTGGCAAAAAAACGTACTGTAACCGCACCAGCTTATATCTAAATTACGTTTTAAATTGCTTCTGAGTCAAATGACTGCTTTTAATAGAGCATTAAAATTTCTGCTTTTTACAGTTTGAAACTATTGCCATTTTTTCCAACCAGAGGACTGGGCAAAATATTAAATTCCGTGGACCGGTATTCAGGGGTATTCTCCACGCGGTTCGGCTCCATCGTGAACCGATACTGAGTGGTCTGCTGCACAAGAACAACGAGGAGTTATTTTCGAATTGCCCGGCCCCCTACCCCCGGGGACAAGACCTCTTCAAGCAGTTCCCCACCCTCGGACCGAGGGACTGGGCTTGTCCCGGGGGTTGCCCGGGGGGGATGGTTGCAGGTAGAATTGAACCATGCGCTATAAGAGCAATACTCATCGTCTGGTTTCCTTCGAAGGTTCTTCTGATTTTTCTCAAGAATGTGTCCCCCACTTTCAAGACTAAAGCAATGTCTGCTACCTTCCTTCCCTCGACATAAATACCACTGTTAACTGCAATTCTTTTGGATATGCTTGAGTCATCTTCAGTTCTGTTCGCAAGCTACGTTGTGATTTCCATAATCCCGTTCCGTTCAGATGGGAACTTAAGCATCGACGACGGCAACGGCAACGAGAACGCCACAAAACAATGGCTTAATGGGCAAAAACAATCGCTCTGCACGTGCGTTTACATTTTGGTACATTTCTTTGCCGTCATCTGCAAAACAACAACGTGAAATGACCAAATTTCATGTTTTCTAGAGAACGTAAACGTGCGACGGCAAATTTGTTTCTCTTTTTTCTTATTTTGATTTGTCCATTGCAATTTAGTCCCTGGATAATTCGCCAGCATTTTACTGATATTAAACCAATTTGAATAATCGCGAAAAAGCAACAGGAACGAGAAGTTACATTTTGAAATGACGTTTTCATCGCCGTCGACGTCGTCAAGGCTTAAATTCTCTTTTAAACAGAACAGAAAAACCTTCAAAGTTAATTTGAATTTCGCTGTAAGTGATAAACATTTTTTATGAATACAGTTCAATTCATTACCTTGTCGTAAAGCAAGTGGTGGCGTTAAGGAGAGAGTGCCAGGAGACTTGAAAAGTTAGAATTGTCGTCTACTTAGGCTCCAATCTGCATCCTTTACAGTGAACAAACAGTTTACATCATTTAAAATGGTTTTTGTTTTTTGTCTGTCTTTTTCCAGTGGGTTGCTTATGGCGTTTTTTGTACCACGTGACTGACAAGCTGCAAGGGGCGCCGTTAGGGGCAATCCCCTTACACGCTTCAAGAAGCAGAGGAAAATAGATGTTTGCTGTCTGTAAATAATGATAATAAGGTACTCAGGGGGTTCTTGTTCCAATCCCAAAACTGTATCAAATTAGAATGAACATTAATTCCTTTATAGGTTGCGCACGAGTGCACGTGTCTTGCGTAGGTTCCTTAGAAAGAAAAGTTGCATCATTTTCTCACTCTCACGTATTTCGTGGTATTTGGTATAACCATCTGTTTTATTCAGTAGCAATATCTCATGGCTATGCAGGTTAATTGCTTCTTTTTGTGACCGCACCTTCCGTGCACGGATCGGCCTTATCAGCCGTCTAAGCAGCCCCGGGCTGTCTCGTCCTCTTCAACCTCAAGATGACTAAAGCTGTCCTCGTCAACTCGATTGACGATCACGCACATACACACGCACGTACGCACCCTTAACCACTGTTTAAATTTTTTTTTCTGATTCTTCAGCAGTTAATTGGAAACGCTGAACAAAGAGCGCCCACGGTACAGCTGGTATACCTTAGCACTTCTTTGTACTTGTTTAAAACCGGACCCTATTGTGGCGTCACGCACAAATGAGGACACAACCTTAATTTACGAATCACACGCTGATTGGCTGAAATTAGTTATCTGGTAAAAAATACTACATTTTGATTTATATATCTCTCAGTTAGTACGCACACTGTGATTGATCAGTTTTTCGGGCCGCATTCTACTGTAAGGCCGACTAAATTTGAAAGATTCCCTCCCCGCGCGTCCGATTGACCCCAAAGAATAAATATCTTACTAATCTCGTTTTCTCGGTCCGTACTGTAAGGTATGGAACCTCGCTTCGCGCTTGGGCCATAAGCGAACGGGAAAAAACTCGGTCCGTAACTAAAGGTGCGTTTACACTACAGAAAAATTTGGGTCTGGACCCGTCAAAAAAGTAGTACAGACCCATAAAATGTAATAATCGCCACAAAATGTAGTACTAACGCAAAATGTAAAAAAATTGATGCAAAATGTAATAAAAAAGTCAACACGAAATGTAATAACTTTTCAACACAACATGTAATACCTTTTCTAAAGGCCCGTTTACACAGGCGATTTTTGTCGCGCAACACGATGCAATTTTTGTCGCAGTCTGAGTTACAACTTCAAAATCGCACGTGGAAACCAGGTGCGATTTTCAGCGCAATTTGTCGCGGCGATATCGCAGAGGTTTCGAACATGTTTGGAACTTGATGCAACTTAAGCGCGACAAAAATCGCCTGTGTAAACGGACCTTAACGCATATTGTAATAACGCAAAATGTTATCTCTCGAACGACATGTACGATATCTGGAGATCCGTATTATGACTCGGCAAGTGTTACCCTAACATAGGTGAATTCTATTATTTGGTTTAATTCGGTGTAAAGGCGGGATCGGTCGGAATTAGGTGGTACATCGGGTTGTAATCCCTTCACACTTTCATCATATTCAACGCCAGGGATCACATCTTTCTAATAATCGCAGCGTCAGTTATTGAAGGGTTTGGTGATTGGAATATATATCATTTCTCGCCTTGTGGGCACCTCTCTATTTCGGACACCCCGCTAATATGGACAGCTGCTGAATCCCCGGCAAAAATTATAGACTTAAGAAATTTCCCTTCCCTCCGGAGGGACACCAACATGGCGTGTTCATACCAAGTCTTCGGTAATTTTCGGAAATTTGCTAATCGAGGCAGATATGGTTCCAATTTCTTTCTCTATATCCGCCGTTCAACTCCCTTTTATTTCAGTGTTGTTCATGCACTCAGGCATAGTTGCTCCATTTATGAAAACCTAAAATTCTTTTCAGTTGGCATGCTTGAAGGCAGCTGCCGGAGACTTGATTTACTTTTGATAGAACAAGGAAAATGGAGTACAAAGAAAGAGAGCAGGAAATTCATAATCATGTTCCGCTATCCCTATCCCGATCTTTATTACATTAAACTACAATTCTAAAAGTAGATGATTAGGTTGCTATCGCGTACAGTAAAATAGCTTTTTTCTCATCACTTACTCTGATTTTACCAATTTTCTACATTTTCTTTTCTTTAAGTCGTTTCAAACCTATTACCGTATGAATAATTTTCTTGTTCCGATGTTTGCTCTTAGGCTCGGTTCAAACGTCGAACTTCTTATATGCCGAATCGAATGTTAATTAGGAAAATCTTTTGTTCTAACTCCTTTGCATTAGATTCGTAGATTTGACGTATGAACCTGGCCTTAGTCATCTTATCGTCTCTCCTACCAAATTAAATCGCTTTTGTTCCTTTCTCGCCGCATTCAAACTGATTTTTAGTTTTGCCTCTTGAACTAATATCGACCTGTTTCCCCTCCTTAACAATTTTCCTGCAATAGTATAAAATTACGCCGGCCATTCCCTCCTTATGTTGTGACATACTTGCACTGATTAAGCACTTGTTAGAACGTAGTATACGTCGATCTGTTCAGTCTCTTTCCTTTCCTGCTCCTCATCACCAATGAACTTCTTTTCGCTTTGCTTTCAGTTAGTCTTTGCTTATCCGTTTGCGTCATTGTTAGTCTCATTTTGTTCTTTCAGTGTGAGTTTTGTCACCAGTCCGGTTCATTCAAGTCTTTTTGCATTGCTTCTTTTCTCGGCATTTTATAGTGCCGTTATGTCCTGTATAGTCTCGTCTCATGTTGACTTCGGCATCCCTCTGTTTTGCTTGTCAGTCCCTCAATCTCCTCCCCATGCTTCTTCATTTCCGTCATCCTTCTCTTTAGCCCCTCCGTGCTTTTATTGTCCCGTCCTGTAAATGTCCCGTCCCGTAAACGTCCTGTCCCGTCTTGTAACTGTTTTCATCTTTTCACACGTTTTCTTTAATGGTTTTCAACACGATTGAGGTCAGCTTCTTCATCCGAGCCGTTGTCCCACAGTCGTTCATTCAGCGGACGTATTTTTATCCATATGTCGCGACAAATAGTGTGAACAGTGAGATGAATTACGAATAAAACCAAAATGTGAAACGAAAATAGGATTGTCGCGAACTCCACGTTGCTGTGGTTACTTTTCCAGGGATTTTGGCCAAAAAGGACAAACGCAATCTGAAAAAACCAAGTGCCTTGCAAGCTTAACAAGTAAGGCTTTAAGAAGCCCATGTACAGCAAAATCTCGTCCGATATAACGGCAAGGACGAAAACAGCGGCAGTCATGAATGCAGTGATGTAGAGTATCGTGTGCACGCGAACGTTAAGGTCACTCCGTCCGTGTAGATGGAAGAAAAATAAAAGCCCTTCCATCCAGAAAGCTAACGATAAAACGAGATAGTCGAATCTGGGTGGAAGGGGAAGCACTTTGTACCACATCACAAGATCAACCACTCCGCTGAGCCCGAAGAAACAGTACATCGTGGCGTGGCCGTAATTTGGCAGGTTCTTGGCCATAAACTCTCCGTCAACGTCATACAAAGTCGCTGAATTTGCGAATGGAAGCTCGACCAAAACGCCAATCACTGATAAAATCACCTTCGTCATGGGCTCAACGGGGATTTTGGAGATTGTTGGACCCGGGCATAAATACCACACTGGCTGGATGGCTGCAGATCGCGTTTTTCGTCTTGAAGAACTCGGATTTCCTCCTTTTCGGCCTTTTTGTAGGACTTCTCCTATAAGCCACCATATCGAGAACGACACAAACATCGTTCCCGGAATAACGTGGCCTCTTAAGCCTCCCATATCCTTTTGTTGGATAAAATGGATTTGGTAACAGCAAACCTTGAATTAAATTCGTTCATGAGCAATTGAAACTGTTTACTTTTAGACTGCAAACAGCTGAGCTTCCCATCGCGCCAACACGTGTTATCACATGAGAGTAATAAAGCATAGCAAAACGCGCATTTTTTCACCCTGGAGACGAAACCGTAACGCAGATCAAACACGCTCGTGATTCCGCAGCGACCGGCACAATAAAATAAATTTGGAGCGTAAAATTGGTAGGACAACACAAAAATACTTAGTTATCAGTTCCTTCTGTACGAAAATGTCATTCTAATCTATGAAGCTGAGTTGTAAGCCTCGATAAGAAGCTGAATTTATTTTTCTGAAGCGACGAGTTATTTGTATTGCAAACAATCGGTCAATAAACTAACAATGAGTTTCTACGAAAAAGGAAAATTCAAAATCATTTTGCATAGCTTGGAAAAACAAATTATATAGAAGAGTTTTTTAAGAGTTTATCTCAATGGTACTTAAAAATCCATGGAATGGAAAATGGTTTGCACAGGGATTTAAGTGGTTTAAATGAAAAATTTCTTTGAAATTATAGGTTGCATCAGACACACCGCCATTTCAAGTAATTTTGCACGTTATACCAAACGCAGAAGCAAAATATTTTTAATCACTTGTCAACCTGAAAGAAATTTGGTGACATCCAGGAGACATAAAAACCAATTTCAGTCAGGTCCATTCATCAGCGAGCATTTGAAAATATTGCTTACAGTGTCCCGTAGGGTATGTGGAATTTTTCAGATTTTCCACCTAATGATGCAAACAGCAATTGTCATCTCCAATGAATTTTGATTTATTTTAGGAGAGACAGCTGAAAAAACAGATCGTGAATGTATTCATGAAATCTACTCCACCCCCTCTTAGTTAGATCACCCGCTAATCACAACATAATATTTCTTCTCCTGAAAGTTATAAAGTATTAACGAAACAACTACTGATGGACAATCGTTCGACCACCTCAAAGCTAAGGTTAAGGTCGTTATGCAGTAGAAATCAAGGATAGTCGGTTCTTACGGACTTGTTTCTAATGGAATTGTTTCCGAAGTAATAATAACGTACATGGAAGACAAAAGGAATACATATAAAATAAGCAAACGTTACTGAGTCGACGATAAATTGCGTGGTGTAGTTCGAACTTGTAAATGAAGATGAAAATTTGACATCACGTCTCAATAGGCCATTTCCGAGATCGCTTGAGCCTCTATTTCAAAGCGAGTCTAAGTGCGAAGTCTTTGTAATGAAAATGAGTTTTCGCTCATATGCAACGCTGAATTTATTACCATCACAAAACTTTCGCACTTTGACTCGCTTTGAAGTAGAGGCTCAAGCGAACTCGGAAATGGCCCATTCTCAACGCAACACCGGTACCTGGCAATATATTCTCAGTCCAGTATTCAGTTAGCCTGAGTATCAGGGCCTATCGGGGAAGCGGGGACGAGGGGAAGGAAGAGGAGAAGGGCCTGACACAAAGCCATTGATTCGCTTGTGTCCAACATCCAGATTCTGGATGTTACGCTAATTGGTCAAAAGACAATAAGAAACGTCGTGTGAGTCAACCGGAAGTCAAGCTTCCAGCGCAGGGGTACAGACTCTATATTGAAGTTTACTCTCATGACACATGGCAGTTACCGGAAGTGATTTTGATTGGCTAATTATAACATGCGGTGTGTGGGGTTGGAAGGCTTCTGAGAAGCTGTTTGTGTCAGGCGTTTCTTCCTTCTCGCTCTTTTTGCCTTCTCCACCTTAGAAACGCCTGATATTCAGGCTAGCATTCAGTACCCGGGTATAATTCAGCCCGGCTTACGCTTTTGTTCATTCGACGATGGGTATACAAATACTCAGAAGACCAAAGCTTTGCTGCTTTCAGGCTTTATAAGGAACATTAAATTAGGTTGTCGCATGATAAAACCGCAGATGCAAGTTTACCTGTCAACGGAAATATGCCCTCTCTGGAAATCCAGGCGTGATGGAGACACTTCAAATGACCCTCCTCTCACCTATCCGCGAAATTGTACTCGCTAAATTGCACCTACTCACTAAATTCAGTAGGCGAATTCTCCTACAGTCAAATATTAAGGAACTGTTCCAAGATTAAAAAGAAAACAGTCCGGGACATATCCATTTATGGAAATCTTTTTTCCTGAGGTGTGATTGGTAGAGAACGAACCAAACCAAAGTAAGGTGGGCCGAGAGAAACTTGGGCTGGCTAAGAGGCGACGAGAGTTTTTGCCAAGCGGCCATGTTGAAATAAGCAAAATTCGTACCAAAAGGACAATAAGACAACATTTATTGCCATATTTTGACTGTTTTTTTTTTTATAATATCTTTGCTGACATCTCCTCTTCGTTTTCGCTCGACATAACGGTGTTGTAAATTCTTAGGAGCACATTCTCCGAGTGAATTATAATTAGCGGGCCGACGATCACAGAGCCGCGGGGATAAATGCCTTTTGCAAGAAGACTTTTGAGTGGTTGAAGGCTTTACTGATTAAGTGGCCTCTCCACTGACGGTCCTGATTCGAAAGACTGAGACAATAAATAGCCTAACGATTGAACCGGTGAAGGGACCGAGTTAATTTTAATGAACATGTACAGAAACCCAAAAATCCTGCCCTTTGCACACGATCACGACAAATTAGTGAAACAGAAAGGGGCGCTCCAGTTTTAAAGGCATATAAAGATTCGGTAACCTACACTTCCATTAGGGTAATTTGCCCGCTCTGCAACATGTCGTCAAGCGATTTGTTCAGAATGTACTTTAAACCGACCGATTTGCGAACCGTTGACATTTTGTATCTGTGTGAGGACTTGCCGAACATTTAATACAAATACACAAAGACACAAACATACAAACATGTATATAGGACAAACGAGTATTGTCAACAGGCCAAAAATAAACTGTCTTTATTAAATTAAATTAAAATTCAAGTTCTTTGGCTAAAGGTATATGGTACTGGATTCATACATACAAGCACCAATATTATTTTTCTGTTGGTAAAGATATTTTTCTACTTTTCTATAGCCTATAGCAGGAAAATCAGCTTAAAATATTTTTCTCAACTGATACAAATTTACAAGAAATATACAGGTATGAAACATTATGATTGATCATGTTGATGTATTTACCCTCGGATTTTAGAGTAGCTTATGCAGCTAATATCTCCGAGCATTTAACCAACGGATGAAATACTGACCACCACACTCTTTTCGAACAGTGTGTTCTGTTACGTCCCACAGAATCAATTATGAAGAGTTGTGAGACGGGGCCTACGGTTTATCGTCCTTATCCGAGAAGACTAGAAAGTCTAACCACCAGCACTTTCTCCTCAATTATTTAAAAGACCCTGAGTGTTGGGGTTTGAACTCGCGACCTCCCGCACGCTAGTCCTACCACTGAGCTAACCGGCCGGTCACATATTTTCACAAATATATTGTGATGAAGATAAAGGTGCTGAATATGCTACTATTAGCTCACTATTTTGTTAGGTTGAAATAATCTTGAAATAAATCCAGAAATGGATATGTCCCGGACTGGAAAAAGAAAAAAATGGCGTCGGGTGTTTACACCCTCCATAAAACGCACAACGTTGAAATATCAGCAGTAATACGTGGATATCGCTCCGAGGGTTCATCGTAAAATTAATGACCGTTTGGTACGGTGGTAAACATTTCTGACGAGAAAATATCTTACTCGAGTTTAACTTATACATCATTAATCATTGGGTGGAACTACTAAGAGCGTTGTTTCCAAGGGATATTTAAAGATTGTGCTTTGTAAAACACTGTTTCGGTGTTTTTGTCGTGCGAAATTTTAAAATTGTCATTGCGCACGCGCAACTTGCCCAAGACCCGAACCGCACATCAGAGAACTTGGAGAAAATTAAGTGTAGTTCCTATTTTTGGGGGGAATCGGAGATATTCCAGCCTTCTTTACGGGCCTACGTAAGCAATTGCTGTTAACTTAAATAACTGCAATGATAATGTCGAAAAGGTTTGAAATTACGTGCTTGTGACGTCATAACTCACAGTAACGCGAATTTCAAAAAATCGATACGTAGAGTTTTGCACTTCAGCGGTCGTTAATCATCGGTATCATTTTCGATATCCAGAAGTGTACGCCGCTCGAGTTTTAGGGTTTTTTTTCTGGTCGCGCAACTAACCAAATATGGTTGTGTCTCGAAAATCTTGAAAACCTGTTCGATTGTAAAACCATAGCCAGACCGACAGTTTGCGTTAGGGTTTAACGGTAAATTGGTAACTTTCCATAGCAACAATTTTGTAGTTAAGTTAGGCCCGGTTCAGACTAGGTTTCGGGAACTGGTACTAGTCTGAATTTAGGTTTTCGTCGGGCCTGCGCACAAATCTGAGCACCGTGCCCGGGCACGGGCACTACCTCCAACTGGTAGTCCTAGGGCACGGTTCCCGGGCACGGGAACTTGTCTGAACACATTTTCATGTGGTCCCGCGTGTTTTCCTGTGTTTCCCTACGATTCACTCACAAAAATGGCGGCAATTTTGAGGAGTACTCAAAAAGATAACCTGAGCACCAAGCCTTCTGCACAAGTGTGAACATCCTCGGTCCAGGGCACTGAAGAGTCTAGACAGCGTCCTTTTTAGTGCCCGGGAACGGTGCCGCGGAACGGGCACTTAGTCTGAATGGGGCCTTAGTCCCGCGCTTAATGATCGTGGTTGTAACTGATAATAACTGATGATGGAGACTTCCTCACAAAGGAGAGATTTTCAGGGAGGTCTTGGGAAAATAAAAGTAACTATAAACAACATGATTTAACAAATAAGAGTTATGTATGAACTATTAGCTTTATTAAAAGCAAATGGTAGCAATTCACAAGAGTTAAAAAATGGAAATAAAGAGATACAAAGATTCTGGCTGTAATTTAATTTGGAGGCAATGAGAGACAACTGTCTCACACAGCCGTTCATTCTCAAGCGGAGGGAAAAAAAGAGATAGTCACACCAACGCTGTAGCCTACGAGCAACTCATGCCTAACTACGGGTAGAATTGAGTTAATTTATCAACTCTGTATGCATAAGTTTGATGTGGCATATAGCTGTTCTTTCTCAAGCTATGGGAAAAAGAGATAGTCACATCCAACGCTGTATCGTATTTAGCTGTGCAGGTGAAATGTAGCATTTGGTTAATCATCAACTCTGTGCACATAAGTTTGATTGGTAGAGATTACGCGCCATTGTGGCATAAGACGTTTTGATTGGCTGAAAACAACACTATTTTTATTGAGAAATTGACGTTGCTTTGCAAATTTCTTGAACAAACTCTGCGAACAAAATTCTGTACCAGCGAAAAGCCAGCGAAATGCCGGTGGAAAATATCACTATTTAACGTAAATTTCAAGTCAAAGAGTCAGAGGGAGCGAAACTGGATGTTGTTAGTTGATTTCCGGTGAGTGTAGACTTGTGCTTGTGTTTATCTTAACCATCTAATTTGAGGATCATTTGCGGCCATGTTTGCGGGTGACCGTATTTATTTCCCTCACATACATCTGGTGATATTTAAGTTAGAAGCGTTTAAATACTATAAAGTATAGGAGTCTCTTGAAAAGTTTTCGAAGGGATCTCGTCTTTTCATAACGTGATTTCTGTGTCTTCAAGAGGAGTTGTCAAGGCTTGACCTTCGCTGTGGAAGCCGCTAAAGTTTACATCGGCTTTGAGCGGCTTCCCGATCGAGGAGCTCACGGGAAAACCGCAACAATGAGCTTGCAATCATTAGCGTAAAGGAGACCTAGTTTTTCAGCATTTGCTAGGTAGAATTAAGCTGACATCATCGAAGTTCCATTTGAACGAGTTTGTTTACTTGCAACATCATTTGCATCCAGAGGATAGCAACGACACGATTCGAGATTCGGCCAAGCTCATTTCCTGTCAAGGTTTTACGTATTTCCTTTCGTCCGAGATGACCAAAGGTTCCACTAGCTTAGCTCACATAACAGCAAGTGCTCTTAGCTGTATTCAAATCACGTAACGGTAAGATCGTCCTAAAATGCGAAAAACCTGATCGATTTGCGCTCTGCCATCTGTTGCATTAGATCTCCGTTCGCTTGAGATCTGAAAAAAATACAGCTTACCTGTCGTTCGTTTTAGCTTACGTAGTTTTGCTAACGAAATAATTCTTCGTCTACAGGCCGCTTACTTTAGTACAAAACACCGATTTTAATTGCAGAATATCCTGCCACTTCATCACCCATCCAGGGATTCTGTTGCCGGCTGAGCATTTTGAAACTCCCATCAACTCAGGAGAAAAGCTCATTTGTGTATGATTTTCAAACGCAGGTACACAGACCCGAAGAAATGGCAAGAAAAAGGGTTAAGACAGACGAAATATAAACTTTCTCTGAGTCCAGCATGCCCGTTGAGGATAAGCGAGATAAAGGGCAGGCATTTACAACGTTAAGGTTGGTGAAAGGAAAGGTAGAATTATCGAGGGTTGATTTCAACGACATAAGACGGCTTCTTTTTCTGTCTACATGTATCACTTTGTTTTGCAGCTTGATCAGTGTTCCCGCAATTTGCGGTCATTCGTGTTATTTCTTCGCCCGTTTCTAACTGCATGTCGTTCGTTTTAGCAAATCATATCTTAACATTAATGAATAAGACTATGTGTTGAAATCATGAATAAAGACAGAATTATTTTTGCAAGACAATATCGGTCGTTAAGTGCATACACAAGTTATTTCCCCCGAGGGTTGACCTTTATGTATCTTCTTAATCTTGTAAACTTTGCGAACGTGCCATTCGGAATGAAATATTTTCTGTCAAGGTTAGAACGATACGCGAACCCTGATTGTTAACAGGACTGTAACATTCAGTAAGGGAAAGGAACATCTCCAGTATGACGATAACAGTAGAACCGACCCTTCAAATTCAATTTACAATATGAAGCTAAATAAACCCTTTGTATTTTAACATCAATATACCATAGATAACCAGAAGTTTTCATATAAACGATGCGTAAGTGGTTGCTAATAAAATCGATCTCTTCGCTCCCTGAAAATTTAATGATAATATTTCTGTTATCTGAAAAAATGTTTTTCTTCCCTGATTGTGAAATTATTCAAATTTATGGAAGACTTAAGATTTATGGTTTTCAAGTTCGCGGTGAGCGATAATACTGCATTCCTTAAATTTTGCGTGAAACGAACTACAAGCATAAGTGTTTAAAGTTGTACATTTCTATTAATTCCGATTTTTTGCAAGATTTCCTTGGAACTGGCAAATTTCATTACGCCATGCAAATGCGGGACGTTAGAACATTATATCAATAATGAACACGTATCAAATAATTCAGCGTCGGAAACACTGTTTCTCTATTTTTCCCTCATGAATGAATGCTGTGGTATTTACGTGTAATGAAGTTTCTTTTTAAAAGCAACAAACTTGGACGGTAGAAAAATCTTTGCTGTGTCAACCACGAAAACATTTCTCTCCATGTGTATTCGAAACAATTATTTTCTTTTCTCCTTAATTATCAAGTCTAAATACAGTGAAAGATTAATTTTGGTCTCTTTTGTGTTCATTATCCAATACGAAAATAACAAGACAGGATGTTATGCACTTTGTATTTTGAGGAATTCTGCAGATGCTCTTGTCCTACTGTATATTATTATACAGGTGTAACCAGCTGGATTTTAATTGTAAACTGCCGCCATTTAGTATAATTAGTATTGTTTTCGATGTCACAATAATTATTGTCTGCAGCAGTCAAGATTTAGTCAAGGTTTCTAACATGTATGCTAGGTTCAAACTGCCATCTATGGTGAAATTCAGCCTTTATCTATATATTATATGTTTATGTTGTAGGTAAAAATGAAATGCAGCTTGAAATGAATTTCCTTTGTTTCCATATCCTAATTATTTGTGGATCACCAATGACAAGGGTATAAGAGACAAAAGGAAATTGAGAATCAAACTTGGTTGAAATCATTATAATCTGAATTTTATTTTGACCTACAGCACATGTATACATGTACATTGATGGTGTTGGTGGAAACTGAAGCTAATCTTATGACGACAGAAAAAGATTGCTTTGTCTTTTTGCTACAATAGTCTGCACTAGACTTGAGGCCCTGATGTCAAGTGCTAAAAATGTTAAACATCGCTAAAATGTCTGTCCATGGAGTTTTGGTATCATTTGATTCTCACAAAAAATAATCTCATGACTGTCATGTAATATGGAGTCTAAATTCTAATTACTGTACATTGTAAAGCTTTCAACAGTAAAATCATGTGGCTTTTTCTCTTTAGAGACAATGAGGAGAAAGATTTATCACGATTGCTTGACTTACTCAACACTCCAGCGAGCAAACAGCAGGTGAATGCTAGAGTTGTATTCAACTTATCAAGTTAACAAAGTGGTCTGCTACAGAATTTCCAGCGATTGATTTTTGTTGGTTTGTTTCTATTAACTTTTATTATGCTGCTTTAGCTTCCATCCATCTCATGGGTAACAGATGAGAATCAGAACACGGCTGCTAATCCCTGGGCTGCACAAACTAATGCATTACCACACCAACACCAGTCAACAGAGGCACTGGCCTTGGAAAAGTTCAGGTTAGAGTCAGCCATCAATACATTGTATACTGCTTGTGTGAAAGGGCAAAGTAATGTTAGGACCATTTATTTGAGGCAAATATGCTGTAACCTGTTGAATCACATTTTACACAAGCCATGGCTTACAGAAGCACTGTAGAAAGTGATGCACACTTCTTACCAAGTCTAATTTCTAATCAGTATCCCCTAATAACAGTTCCAGGTATCAAGGAGTCAGAAATTTCAGCTCACATACTCATCAAGGTTATTTTACCCAGGTAGGTAACTATGCATACCCTGTACGTGTATGTATTTGCAGTACAAATTCAAACAGTAATGCTGCAAGGCATGAGTTTATTATTAATGATTTCCTTATATTCACATTGTGATTCAATTTTATTCTTGGTTTAAATTTTGTTTTTCTTTGTTTCAAACTCATTTATATACATTACCATACCACAAAACAAGGGAAAATTAAATTACACAACTATCACAGTCAAAATTAATTGTGAAGGATTTTAGGGTCATGCAGTGGCATGCACAGTGCATGTAAGCTTTCTTGCAGCTAACCTGTGACAGCAGATTTTGAACCTTTAACTCAGACTGGCTACAAGTACAGTGTAGATATACTGTACTTTTACCAACGGCTTTTTATTCGTTAACAAGCTCATTACAGATGTGAAAGTCAACAGGAAAGTTCAGGATGCACATTGTGCTGTCACACACTGCTGCAGGCTTCAAGCCATTTTCTGGTCAAACCTTATACCATTATTCAGAACCGGCAATGATATTTAATAACCCAAAAAACATCACCCTGGAATTTGAGAGCAAGATTTCAGATTAAGATACGTTTCTTAGTTGGGCAACAAATCATAACAAAATGGTTAAATATTATTTTTAAGGTTCTCCATGGTTACAATGTCACCAGGGTGCTAAAACAGTATAACAGTGCCCCTTTAAAATAACAGTCCTGTCAGCAAGTTTCATAATTGGGCAAATCTGATTTACCGTACATGTATTTATTTGACTATAAGCCGAGCGATTTTTCCGTTAATCTTAATGATCTAAAGTAAAATTTTTGCCAGAGAAGGGGGTTCGGCTTGTAGCCAAGAATTTTCGGGGGAAATTTTTTTCAAAGACTCAAAGACAATAATAAAAGTGTGACAAAGAAACAAGTGATAGTTGGATCATTGCCTTTTTGCTTCAAAGAAGCTTTTATTACTTGTATATTACACGTCATCTGCTACCTCTGACATTTCGTCGTGTACAAATTAGCATCGTCTTCGGACCTGTCTGTTTTTCACATTTAATGCAATTACAACAAAACACCTTATCGCTAGGCACTTTGTTATGATGCTTTTACAAACTGACCAATCAGAAGCGTCCGTTCTCACGAACTGAAAGAGAACGAAAGTGTGATCAATATTATATAGAGGATATTACATGGCCGCGCGGGGATACAAATTTTATCTTCCCGTGCTGAAAGTATCTCTCACTCGTGAGGGATACTTTCAGCATGAGAAGATAAAATTCGTATCCCCAAGCGGCCATGTAATGTTCTGTTTATTATATAGATACTGAAGAAATTTCCACATAAAAGACAACTTTTTTATTCATGTTCGAAACCGCAAAAACTGGTAATCAATTGCAAAAAGCCTGTCACAGAAATGTTATGAAACTCGGATATAAAGTTATAAAGGAGAAATAAGGAAAATAATACTTATATTTTCTATTCGAAAAAGTCAAAATTCTAACAAAGAAGAGAAAAATTCCATAACAGCTCTATTCTAATTGGATAATTATGTTGGTAACCATGGCCACACCAATATCCTCACACGTGAAAGATAAAAATAGTATCTTCACTGCGCGCGGTGAAGATATGACTTTTTAGTAAAAGGAGAATCCTGGTATTTCATCAGTATCTATATAATAAATTTATTTATCCAGCTGAGGATACTTTGGAGTGTAGCAACTCATCGTCTTGTGTTTGGCTGACATTTTTAGCTCGTCGTTGAATAGGTTCGCCTGATCTTTACTCCAGCGACGGACCATAGACTCACTGATGCCATAGTCTTTGGCGATCTCTGAATTATTTTCTACAGCTTCTGACTCAGCCACAACTTTGAGTTTAAAGGCTAGGTTGCATGAGGTTCTACTAACTTTTGGCATGATGAAGCGATTGTAAAAGAACTGTTACGAACGATTGAGAACACTTTGAAATGATCTAGCGATTGAGACACTGTTTGTGAAACTCTGAAGCATTTTTGGGCCGTGTGTAGTTTTACAATCTAGGTAGGATCACATAAATATTAAAGTCAATAGTGATTTGTTGATTCCAGTTTTACTGTTTCCTCAGAGGAAAGCTTTGCTCAAATTGTTAAACATTTTAATATTCATTGATTTTGGACGTGTTTCCGGAGGGGTGCGTTTGTTTTACTCCAGTGACTGTTTAGATTTTTAGTGTCTCGGCTTATAGCCAAGATCGGCTTATAGCCAGATAAATACGGGGTATTATCCCTTTTGCTACAAAGGAAACCTAAAGTTGCATGTTAGTAACATGTACATGTACAGTGTAGCTACGTGTACTCATACATATATGAGTTACTTTTAAATTGGGAGGACAGAACAAATTTATGCATTTTGAGGATGTTGTAAATGTACACTGTACCTGTACACAATTTTTGGCCTAAGTGAGGCATCCACCTACATGTACATGTATGTACAATCAAAGATGCACTGTATTATTTTGTTGTGGCACTTCCAAAACACCCTTAGCTAGTCTTCTAATTCCAATCTTCCTTGCAATCTGCTGGCTGATCTTGTGGAGCAACACTGAGAGGATTAGAAGATGTCTACCAAGTCGTGACATGTATTGTATGCATAGCACTGCCTTCAGTCCCCTAATTGATTTTAATCGCTGCCTTAATAATGATATTCACGGAAGTGGAGGTAAATATCCACCACTTTCACGGACACTGAGGTGATCGAATAATAATTATTGTTTTAGTATATACCACACAAGCTGAATAACTAGCGTGTATTCAAATAATTTCCTCTTTGGAAACCAAAACAGAAAGCCAGTTTGTTTCTCTTTGGATACTCGGAGGTGAATAGTGCTTTGTTAATCACCTCCAAGTTAACCAATCAGAATGCACGAAAAGCACTATTCACTTGTATGGTGTATACTAAAGATTATTATTATATTCATTTTAGATCTTCACTGCCCTTGTAAAGCAAAGAGTCTGTTACCTGTGAGTATTTATCACTGATAGTTAATAAATAAACAAAACAACAGCAGGAACAAAAGCAACAACAACAATATATTTCACTTGAATGTAAAGTTTGTGTGTGTATGAGAAAGTGTATAAGGAGTTTGTTTGGGGAAGTCTTCAAAAAAGATGGTGTTTACTGAATCATACTTTTGAACTGTATGCGACTACCTTGTCGACCTTGGGGGAATTTTCTTCTGAATGCTCGGCATTCTGCAACACTGCAATTATCACTCAACAGTGTGATAATTTCAGCATTTCTAGCTAAAAAAGTAAGAACAGCAGTTTGGAAACGGGGGCACAAGGCAGCCAGCAGGTTCTCAAAAACATGCGTGAATCTGTATTTTTTTAAATTATTATTGTCTGTTGCTTCAATCTTATCACATTAATTCAATCAGAAAACACCTTGCCTTGAAATTTACAAAAGTAATTGCATTAAAGAGTTAATATGTCTGTGTTTCTTTGTTCATTTTAGGGAATGGATTGAAAGAGTTCCGCCTGAAAATATTCTGAGGGTACTGATATGTCTCAGAATGTTAATGAGGGATCCCACATTTCAGGTACAGTATAACCCCAGTGAATGTACTAGAAATAATGTTTGTGCCTCTGTTGCCTTTTACACAATGGATGATGTAAACCTTGACAGATTAAAGGAGTTTGCAATTAAAGTATAGCTGCACAAATGCTGATGTGAGTTCAAACAAGTAGAGAAAGCAATGTAGTCATATACAGCTGTATGTACTCTTTGGAATGCAAAGTACTGGCCCTCATTCCTCAACCTTGAGGTTTTTCTCAACTTCCTTAGGTGGAGTTCTTCAATCTTGGTGGGGTCAAGGTTCTCTCAGAGGTAAGGCTAGCTGCTGCTCTTTTTTTTTTTTTTTCAATAAATGGATGAGAGCTTTGATTTGTAACAGGGTTTTTCTTTTCAAATGAAGTTGAAGTGGACTTCAGCAAAGCAGGAGCCATGTATTGGCATGCCAGCAGAAATTACTAACAACAGCAATTCTTTGGCATGCAGTTCCTTTTCACAGGCAGTGAAAAATTATTTGCCAGTTACTGGCTGAAAAGGAAACGCCTGCTGTAAGACTGAACCTTGTACAGACTACATGGAGAACTTTCCAGTGCATTAGTTAAATCCTCTTTGTCCAACATAACTCTGTTTTCTTGCATTACTACTTAATAGCGGCTGCAACTGCTCACTGAAAGCTATCTTGAGAACGGAGAGGAGCCATTTACTGTTGATATTTTGAAAGAAATGACAAGTAAGTTCTGTGCTTGTAATGATCTTTACTTACACTATACAGACCATTCAGCCATTCAGACTAACTTCAGAACAAAAACATCTAAACAAAATAAAACAAATAAAGTGCTCAAATTAACTGTGTTTCAATTGATCTTTTGTAGACATCTGTCAAAAGCTTTCTGCAGATGTCAAGCAGAGGGAGTGGCTTGTAGCCTGTAACACTCATAAGGTATGCAAAAATGTTTAAGATGCCTGTGGCATTCAGTGTTGCTCATGAAACTCCCATCAGACTTCCTGTGGACAGTGCTGCAGAGGAAAATAAAGTCAGTCATAATGTTACTGATTATTGTGCAATGGATATCTGAAAACATTTCACTTGAAGTGTGCACAAAGGTGAAACATTACATTTAAATGGTGGGAAATACAGGACATTTGCATGCAAAAAAGTGTGTATTGACATATTTTATTTAGTCATGCATTCAGTGAGGAAGAGAAAGCTTGCCCGAATTTTTTCTGAGGCATAACCCTTTATACAGTTGACTCTCTCTTAACGGACATCAAGCTACTACAATAATTATCAGTTGAGTTTGGACGGAGAGAAGTTTGGCGCCCAAGTTTTTCTGTTGTTGTTAAGGGGAACACAAATAGTATTGGCAACTTTTTGGGCTGTCATGTTAAGTCTGATGATATCATAGCCCATAAAGTTGCCAGTGGATACTATTTGCATTCCCCTTGACAACAATGTAGTTTCAACAGCAAAACTTGGGCACCAAACATCCCTCCGTCCAAATTCAACTGATAGTCATAGTATTATATAATATAGATATGCGTTTTTGGGTTAGTACATGTACATTATGGAAAGAGAAAAAAGAAAAACACATGCTTAAAAAATTGACAAAAAATTGAATTCAGGGGCTCAGCATTAGATGGCATGTTTGTGCAACACAGCATTTGGCATGAGGCTGGCTTAAAGTACGTGTATATCCAAGATGGTACAAACTCTCTGCTTGCTATTGTTGTGTATTGTGGTTTGACAAGTGATAATGTGATTAGACGTGATGAACTGAACAGGAAAGCCATGCAGTGACTGTACTGCAAATTACTTTTACATTAATTTTGTAAACCAGGAGACTGAGTAGCAATATGTGTCCAGGCTGTAAGTTTGGTCAGTCAGTGTGAGTGCTGTGTATGTGATGTAATTCCCTTTTCATTCCAACTCTGTTTCCTTGGCAGGCACTTGTTCTTCTCCTATCAGCCAGTGATGTCATGGTTCTTCATTGCTCTCTTTATGCATTGATTGGCTTGGCACAAAGGTAAGTTAGCAATTACTGTGTTAGAACATTAGATTTTATTCACTTTTTTTAAAATAGATTTCTTTATAAACAAAACTAGGATATCATGAAACATTCTGTTAGTCTGAGCCAATCAATCAATCAATCAATCAATCATTCAATCAATTGGTCAGTCAGTCAGTCCCACTGTCTGGCCGTCAGTCAGTTAGTCAGTCAATTAATCAAATCAATCTTTATTTCTTTATATAGAATATTACATACTCTGGCAGCCACTGATACAGTACATGCAAAATTTCTGGATTATTATACTGTAATACATGTATTAATAATTCTATAAGCCAGTCATATATTACCTGTTGTAGGCGACGGGTAGTACGACAAATTCTTGAGCCCAATCGACCTACAGAGTCACGTGTAGGAGACTAATTTAACGCATACAAATTCTTTATTCGGTGACTTGCTGCAGTGCTAATATGTCTTCGTAACAGCAAACACAGTCGAAATGTCGATAGAATAGATGATAAATGGTTGAGAGTAATTCAGAGTATGGTTCGAACTAGAACATAAGAAAGACAGAAAACTACTTAACAATTTAAACTCTAAGATCTAAGACTAAATCACGCAATAGACAAAATGAAAAATAGAACTAAACTTGACCGTGATAAGAAAACTACGAGGATGTAAACAAAATAAAACAGACTTACTTTAGTCTCCGGGATGGGAAGGGTTCCTACTTAAATTCTGGTGATAGCGAAGCGATCTCTATAGCGTGTCGATGGTACTGAATACTCTTTCGTGGTAGTTGAACAGAAAAATCTAAAAGGCACGTGGCTTGATACAATTGAGTTATTGATAAGTGAGAAACAACAAGTGATTTGTGTACATAAAACATCTAGAAACTTGAAACCAAAAAATATAAATTTAGAAATTAGTGTAACAAAAGCTAACGATATTGGCGTGCAAAACTAACATTCCTGTATCGTCAGTATGTCCTTATTTTACATGTCTCAGTTGAATCAGGCAGTAATAGACCTGCATTAAAAATACACCTTACGATAAATAGACTCAGAGCATTTGAATTACTGTCAGCAGTGTGTGCATATTGATTTGTTAGGTATTCTTCTTCTAAAAACCCACGCCCCACAAGCTTCACTTTTTCTGTGCATATTGTGTTTAGTCTGGCTATGCATGTTGTGTATGCAATAATTATGTACTGATAGGATAATGTTCTTTCAAGCGTGTGTTTCATAATGAGCTATGTTGTATATTTCCCCTTCAATCAGTGAAAGACCTCGGGCCCTGATTGGTGAACTCAACTGCATGGAGATTCTGTTGAGAATACTGCAGGAATATGATATGCTTTCCAAAACGTGAGTCATTTGCAAAACGTTTTAAGCTTTTTTTCTGAAGGCTATTTATTTTTATGTTAGTTGTCTCTTCTTTTATTTTGTCTTTGGTTTGCTCTTAAACTGTACTTAAATCAAATGTAAAAATAAAGGGGAATGACAACTGGGAACTGGGGTTGAAGTAATTGATAAATTGATACCTTAACACGAAAGATACCATTGAGGTTGGTTGTTTGACCGTGTTTGATTCTTTTAGGTTGAACAGAGACCAAGTTATGGACTTGAAAACATCGTTCAAAATCCATACAAACATCTCTTTTGAGGCTGCCTCCACCAAAACCATTATAAACTTTTAAAAATATTGTTCAGTCTTCTGACAACTGTAAAATCCCGTCATCCACCCACTATTTGGAAATAACTTACAGGTGTAGGTGAAAATCAATATGTTTGCCAATTTTTAACAATATCACAGAAACTGTAAAAGGATACAGAGTTCGTATGGGTTGGGGGGCTGCTGTCACATTAGAGACATTTGTATGGATTTTGAAGCATGTTTCAAGGTCTATAACTTGGCCTCTGTTCAACCTAAAGGAATCAAACTTGGTGAATTGATCAATCTCAAAGATATCTTTCATGTGATGGTGTCAATTTCAAATTTTGAAACTCGCCCCAGTTCCCGGCGCAACTCCAAAACAGCCTATTATTATTACACTTTTTACCAGAAGAGGGAAAAAAATACTTGGTCATGTTGACAAAGTACAACCTTCATGAGAGATCTGTCTATTCTTGCTAATCTGGTGAGATGAATTTCCTATTCAGTCTGGCTGCCGGACTGCTACGAGTCTTGTGTGCTGATAGCAACATCAGGGAACAAGTGAAAATGTTTGATGGAATTCCCATATGTTTGAGGTGAGCCTAATGAGACTTACATGTATGTTTACCTTTCTTACTGAAATAAACCAACGTTTACCTTGAGATTCGCACTCTCCCATTCAAACATTAACCATTGTTTAAGGGCTTGTTATTGTCAAATCCAAGAAATTTTGTGATGTACATTTATTATCTTGGGTTAGAAAATTAATGCCTCCCCCTCCTCCCCTTGAAGTCTGACAAGTTCTTCCTGATTCCTGCTCATAAATGTTGTGCTTGGAAAAGAACTGTGATGGAATACAGTAAGTACCCAAATGTAAGAACAAATGGATTAAGAACCCCAGGCTGAAATTTGGCCAATAAAACACCATTTTTATAAGAACAAGATCAGCCTGAAAATTGTAACATGGCCTTATAAAATAGAAAGTGTCGTAATTACAAAACATGTAAGTTTATGTTTGCTGTCAGATAACTACATAACTCTATCAGCTGTTAAGCTGTCTTGTTTTGGTATTGAGTACTTTTTTCCTACAAAAATCATCTTTTTGTTAAGGGACAGCCAGACAGGGTGGGGCATATGGGACTGCTCTATAGAACTGCATGTATTTCATGTTAGATGTATTTACTTGTTCATGTTCACCAGTGATAGTTAGTAATAATTAATAATTAATAATTATTATTCATCTAGGCTGATTTTATTGATTGTGTTCATTTGTTAATATGATCAAATTACAGAATAATATTTTATTTTATTTTCCTAAAATATGCTAATTATACCTCTAGAAATGTGTTTTGGATAGGATTACTAAATAAAAAATTAAGAACATTTTAAGAACATTTTGAGGCTGATTTGTCACTAAGCACCCTATAAATAAGAACTCAATCAACCTGACATCTGAAATCGTGTGTTCTTATATGCGGGTGTTTCCTGTATTAGGCTGTATTTTGCAATTAGAACAAATCATCTATTGTTTTTAATTAACTGGATTTCTATTTGAATTTGTTGCAGTTTGCTTCACTGTGATAATCTCAAACTATTGTGGAATGTGGTTAGTAATCATTACTGCATTGAGTTGTTTTTCCATCTTAAGATACTATTGTTTTAACAATGAAGTATAACTAGAAGTTTCGTTCATTCACTGTCAATCTCTTCTGTTTGTTAAAAAAACCTTTTTTGTGTTACATAGGTCTGGATTGTTGTACAGCTAGCAGAAGACGCAGATTCCAGTAATGACATCCGACTTCTTGGTGGAATTCCTCTTCTTTTGTCTCTTTTACAGTGAGCATTCTTTTTATCAGCCCTTGATTTTGTAGGCACAGTTCTGCCACACTCTCATTCTGTTGCAATAGAAATAATGGGAAGGGGTGTGGCCTGCCAGTGCTTGACCTTAGTGGTAGTCCACTAGGCCAGGACTAGTAGAAATTTTTTGGTTTGGGCCAGTAAAATGTGAGAATCACTGGCCACTGGGCTACTTTTTATAGAATAGGTTTTGGAGATAGTGTTGAAGTAGAGAAATTCAATTCTCTGATGAAAGCTCGGTAATCACAATATTGGTCTTGGAGGTGATCCATGCTGGGCCACCAAATGACACCGTTTAGACTCCAAAAGCCCATGGATTAGGTTGTTGAGAACTTGGCGCATTAACATTACAGCTGTACCGTGTGTATTGACAGGGACCGCAAACAAGGCAGTGACATTTTGTACCTTGGTTCTGACAGTTCAAAAGCGTCCATCAGTGGTGAGGTTAGTGACACCTGTATTGTAACTTTTTGTACTTGCACCGTTGTAGTACTGAAAAAAATAGTGTTGCTGTCAATTAAAATTATTTATGTTGACTGATTAACCAACCAACAAAGAAATGCACACACGCACGAATGAACGAACAAACTTACTGATGGACAGAGAGACAGACGAGTGATTGAGAGTGAATGATTGATCAATTGATTGATAATCGAAGTTAATTAAGTCAGCAGATTTGATTTTCTATTTTCAGCCAATAGATGTTGACAGTGGTGAAGAAACAATACCTCTGAAAATTGGTAAGTTGAACCTCGGGACAATAATGAAAATATTTGGAGATCTTAACCGTTAATTATTAATTAATTATTAATTATTAATCTCTCAGCAACGGTTTTTTTTTTCTAATGAGGTACAGTTTTTTTCAAGACCACTCATCAGGGCTGTTACTAATTTTTGAAGTAGGTGGGGATATGCAAAAAAGTAGCTGAGGATTCGAGTTACTGTAGTGAAGTCAACAAGTTGGAAAGTTGGGGGTACATCTCGAAATACACTGTGTGGGAAAAATCCCAGCTTCCGGCTCTTAATGATAGCCCTGCTCATGATTTATGAACCAATTCTTTTTAATTTTCCAGCTGTTTGTTCTGCTCTGACTGAACTTGTCGTCAACGATACAAATGGACAACAAATCGTACAGGTTGGTGGGCGAAATGTTATTACCTGGACAGGAATGTTGTCAGTGATGTATACCTACGTTGTATTACAGTGCTGTTACAGCACCAGACGGCATTTTCTCCAAGCAGTGTTTTGTTGTTGACAGTTTATTATGCACGATTGTCTTCGTCTTTGAATTGTTGCTGCCAAAAAAATAATGTATTGTTTCGGACGTTGACCGTTTTGGATTTTTAGTGGTTGATTGGAGTGGGCCTAATGTCATGTATCTTTTTTTTTTCTTTTAAGTCCAATGGCATTTATCTACTTGGTCTTCTAATTCTACCACAAGAAACATCATCCTCCGATGAAGCAGCGACTGTGGATCATTTGCAGGTATTTTTGCTTGAAATCTGGTTAAACCACGTTCTATTCCAGTAACAAGGAATCTGATTGAGGCAAACAACATGAAAACTCGGGATGCAAACCCGGACGAAACTGTTGAGAAAATTGATTTCCACAGGTCCCAGCTAAAGTATCAATTTTGCCCCTCCCAAACAGTGTCCCCTGAACAGTAGCATCTTTTTAAAGTCAACATTGAGTGTAGGAGGTGGGAAGAAGTTGCTTCAGTAATACTATTGAAGCACTCACACTGGAGGAAAATTTTCAGACTTCAAAAGGCCTGTCTTCTCAAGTAGTTTTGTCCAAGAGTGTAGCTGGTATAAATGTTATCTTTGAAATCTAATGCATCTGTGATTGTCACATTTTATGCCGACGCTCGTTGAATTTTTGGCGAAGTGGAAATCATGTAAAGTAGTAGCACAAGCAAATGGTTGTTACACGTTTCGAACCTTTCTAAACTTTTGCAGGTGTTGCCATGCAAAAACACGGAAGTAGTATTCTGTTTTGTGTAATAGAATCTTTGTCAGTGTCTATCTTTGCAACTAGTCTTGTTATACTTAATTATAAAATCTTGTTTTTCATCCAATTTGCTGTGTCTTTTTGCAGAAAAGTGCTTTTAGGGCTTTGAGGTGAGTTACTCTCGTGTCGTTATGTTATAGCTATTACAACAGCTTTAGAGCTACAGTGTATCTGATCGGTACCTTTAGAGTTGAACCATTAATTTTTGTTCCTTTTATTCTGCAGGTTTCTTTTCAGCATGGAACGGAATCGCCAGTTATTTAAAAGGTGCTGTTTTAGGCTTAGTTCCTACTAGTGACACGCATACACTGTGATCATCGTTATCACACATTCATAGTCATAATGTTAGGTACATTTTGACTTTTTGTGAATATTTTTGGAGGTGCACGCCTACCGGAAAGAGTTGATAAATGTTGGTGAGCTGAAACAGCGGATTATTTGTGTTCTCGATGAGTTTGATCCTGTAAACCCTAAAGCCCTAGCCAAACGGACTC
This sequence comes from Galaxea fascicularis, assembly GCA_948470475.1. Taxonomy (NCBI): domain Eukaryota; kingdom Metazoa; phylum Cnidaria; class Anthozoa; order Scleractinia; family Euphylliidae; genus Galaxea; species Galaxea fascicularis. The sequence continues at coordinate 9,986,563 of OX419343.1, read as the reverse complement.
GCAAGTAGATGCATTTTGAAAACTTGGGTCTACTTGCAACTCCGTTTGGCCAGGGCTTGTGTGCAATTGCGTTGACTTGCGTTCACTTTGGTCGAGATCAGATTTACTCGCAAGTTGACGCAAGTTTATCTCCGTTTGGCCACCCAACCCAAGTCAATGCATGCAAGTTGAGTGACGCCCATTCGTTGTTATAGCAACCTATTAGCCAATACAAGATATAAGGTTACATTTTGGCCGCGCGGGACTTAGCCCGTAGCATAGAAATGGGTTTTTTTTTGCGACTTGCGTGTATTTGCGAGGAAACTTGCGAGTCCGTTTGGCCAGGGCTTAAGATCAAAATTTAAATTCTCATTTTTTGCCCCTATACATTTCCTATAGAAGTGGAGGATTTAAGGGTTCTGGTTTATTTGTTCTACTGAGATATAAATGGTTTTAAACAGCGTCATGTTTCAGGTCGAGATAATAATCGATTAAATATCCATGAATGAATTTGGCGTGATTTATTGACGTAAAAGACAGTGTTCATGTGGCTTTGCGTGTCATTGTTTTTTTGTTTGTTTTATTTTTTCCAGGCTTTTTCCTCCTGACCTGTTTGAGAAGTTCATCGATATCGGCCATTACGTCAGAGACCTGAACGCTTACAAACCTCTAGTGGACAAGATCACAACTTTTACGGTAACTCCACAAGCTCTTTGCTTACATTGGCTTAAACGTAGTCAGTTATACAGCTTAGAGCGATTTTAAATTGAGTGTCTTGAAATCGGCAACAGTGCTATTACACTGATCAGTCATGCGATGTAGACATCGCAATGAACCAATCAAGTCAACCACATGTAGCCGGCGAAAAGCGCGGGAAAATGCGCACGTGTAAACCTCGCTTGGGTTTGGTTTTGCTTCTCATCGATTGAAAAAAAATACGCGAGTTTTGGCAACCAACCACATCGAGATCGAAGGGGCTAAAGAGCAGGGTTGGCGCAGTGGTGAGAGCGATCGCCTTCCACCAATGTGTCCCGGGTTCGATTCCCGGACTCGGCGTCATAAGTGGGCTGAGTAAAGAATTTAGAATTGTAAAGCTTTCTTTGTATGAATAAATATTTAATATTATAATTATTATTTATTATTAACCGCCCCCGTGTTTTACTCCAAAGGAGGAGGATATCTCTGTCATCAGAAACAATATCCTAGCGACGAATCAGAACAAGGCACCTTCTCACTCTGTTGGTTCGTATGAAGTACTGGAACTTCTTGGGTCTGGTGCGTTTGGCAGTGTATACAAGGTGAGTTTCGCTGGAGAGTAGGGTTGGCGCAGTGGTGAGAGTGCTCGCCTTCCACCAATGTGTTCCGGGTTTCGATTCCCGGATTCGGTGTCATAAGTAGGCTGAGTTTGTTGGTTTGATGTTTTTCTCCGGATACTCAGGTTTTCCCCTCTCCTCAAAAACCAACATTTGATTTGAGTTGATTTAGAGTTCATTTGATTTACAGTCTCCCCAGTTAGCAGAGCACCTGTGCTGGGCTAGAAAGATTTGAGACTTACATAAAGTGATCATTATTATAGTTCTACAGAGTTGTCCTGGGGCACGTTTGGATCATAAAGAGGGAAAACTGTTCAAACTGTGTTGACTATTACCACCACCACCACTCGTAGTAGGGGCACAGGGATACCAGCTACATGACGGTTGGTGTCGGTTAGAAACTGACCCTTTAGTGGAGAAGGGTGGTCAGTTAATCGCCCAACCTCCACCCAACCTTTTGATGCACAGTAGAACAGACCTCAACACGGGATACATGTTCCCTACTCTCTACGATCAGTGTGGGTTATTTTCGTCCCCGTCAAGTTTTACGTGTGAGGGTAAAGGACACAAGGCGACTCTATATAGTATACGGTCACATTGTTCGAAAGACGACAGCCTTTAAATATAGTTGTATTTGTTTTGAAAGCCACAGGTGTGATATATAGAAACGGATTTTTGACTCAAGTTAGAAACCATCAGAAATTAGAAATGACCTAATCCTGCTTTGAAAGAGCTCTTGTTAGGATATGAACGACTCGTGTACCCTTGCATTTTCATTTCTCATAGGTCAGGAAAAAGAACGCCGGTCAAACATTTCTGGCTATGAAAGAGGTATGAAACTAAAATAAGTGAACTACTATTTTAGAGCATTTGTTTCCTACAGAAGTAATATCATTCTGTGCATATATTCTAACACTTTTCTTATGCACATTGCAGATGTCTGTACATAATCCAGCTCTCGGAAAGACGGCCAAAGATCGTGGAAAGAGCGTCGGTGAAATTGTCAACGAAACGACCATTATGAAAGAGCAGGTACGAGTCTTAACTGAGCAGCATTCTGCTACTGAAAGATAGAAACTTGGTAATGATGTGCATTCTCATCTCGCTCCTTAGCTGAGACATCCTAACGTTGTCAAGTACCACAAGGCTTTTCAAGAAAGTGAGTCGACATGTTTTCTTTTATTTAACTACACCGTAGAGGGTGCTTGTTTGTCCAAGACATTAATTAATGTAGAAGGCACCTCTTATTCAGGGGACACCTCCATTCAGGGGACACAAGGGGGATTTGGAGGGGGGGGGGGGAGAGAGTGGTCAAACAGCGAAGAGGCTCGAGTCGGAAGGTATGGCAGTAGTGTTACCCTTATTACAGTTTCTGCTTGTGTGCACTGATAAGTTTTGTTGTCTTCATTTTATTTCAGAGGACAAACTGTACGTCATTATGGAATTAGTTGAAGGAGCTCCTCTGGGCGAGCATTTCAATTCCTTGAAAGAAAAGGGAACAAGATTTTCCGAGGAGAGAATATGGCACATTTTTATCCAGGTGCATAAACTGATCAAGTCTTCTTTTTCATCGCCATGTTTCGTGCTTGAATAAATTTAAAACAAATGAAAAAGTCTTTATTTCAGATCCTGGGTAAAGAAGATTCTTATCTTGATGTTGAAGACATTACCTCTAAACTCAAAGACTGCACAATTAAAACAAATCGATCCAATTGCTTTAGTATCTAAATAGATTTGTTCCTAGACTTTATTGGTACACTATGTAACTATTGATGTATTTACCAGTTATGCTTCTCCTTATCATTTAACATACAATGAACTCTTTAGTTTTTAGTTTCTTTACTTAATATTGTAACGTAAAGTATGTTGATGACTGACCCGCCTCGAATAACATCTGCGGGTCAACATAAACTTAATTTTTGTCATGAAAAAATGTATGAAAATAAAGTGTAAAATGTAAGTGTGCTTCTTGTAAGTTGGACCTCTGGTATGTTAGACGCAGTTTAAAGTATTCAAATTTAAGATTACCAAGATAATAACGTTATTGATTGAGAGTCCTTTAATTTTCAATTTTCGTCAGATTGTCCTTGGACTCCGTTACATTCACAAGGAGAAGCACATCGTCCATAGAGACCTCACCCCTAACAACATCATGCTGGGAGAGAACGATAAAGTCACGATCAGTAAGATATCTTTGGGTTATCGATGCCTTTTCTTTTTTTTTCTTTGTCACTTTTACTTAATACACATTGCGGGTTTTTTTTCTTCGCAGCTGACTTTGGTTTGGCGAAGCAGAAGAACCCAGACGCAAGCAAAATGACTTCTATGGTTGGAACAATCCTTTACTCGTGGTAAGTGAAACTATGCGTAGTTTTTATCTTAGTAAGAGACCTTATTTATTTTTTATTTAAGGTAGTTCGCAAAAAAATAAAGAGAGAGAGAGAGAGACAAACAGAATCGCATAAGGTTGTCTAGGTTTCATCATTGCAATATTTCCGTCAGAGATTCAGTTCCCATCAGTTTTCAGTTGTGGCTGGTGTACTAACACCACAGTGTTATTCTGTAGGACCAAATTGAACTGGGAGATTTAAGTGTTTGCTTTATTTTTTTTCCAGTCCTGAAGTTGTCCAAAGCCAGCCTTACGGCGAGAAAGCAGACGTGTGGGCCTCTGGCTGTATTCTTTATCAAATGGCGACTCTTCAACCGCCATTTCATTCATCAAACATGTTAGCTCTAGCTACCAAGGTATACCAGTGGATGAAAGATTCCAACCTCCGTGTATACGCTTTTGCCAGCTTGACTTGGGTTTTGAGGATAATTTGATCGTTGGGTTGCAAAATTAGTTCTAGATCATTGTGATTCTCATTATCAGAATGCTCCCAAATGGCTACCGGTTGTTTATCAAAGTAGTGGTCTCATTACTCAGAGACCTTTTTCAATTAATTCCACTACGCTGATCACATGTTGACCCGTCGTAGTGTTCCCGGGCAGGATTCCGCGTTGAGTCCTGAATAGTCCTTTTACACCCCCATCTAAGGTACACACAAGCCAAGGGACGGCTTTTTTCTACTTGGCCTTCCGCACGACGTGGATTTCTTCCGCAGTTGTCTTGGTAATGGCATGAACGTCTTCCATAACTTCCATTAAAGTTAAAACTCGAATCTCACATTTGGCCAAGTAAGCGCCCCAACTCGTAAGCAACCCCGTTCTCAGTGTTAAGCTGGGAACAAGGCTGACAACAAGTGATTATTGACAGTAAACTGTGAAGTTAAATTATTTTTCATGATTTTTTTGTACAGATTGTGGAGGCTCAATACGAGCCTATCCCTCCCGGACAGTATTCCGATAAAGTTTCAGAGACGGTTTCAAGGTAATATAATTATTTGGTTTCATGCCTGTACAATCAGTGTCATGCTGCTTATCTCCTCTTAAAAGCGAATTTCTACCGGTATTGCGCCACCATTTATTTTGTTAATAGAAGGGCTCTGCACGCCCAACGTGCGCGCGAGGCACCATGGGTAAGAAAGTATTGTGGCTCGAAATTTTGGTAATATGCGTATGTACGTCCTTCTTGCCATGTTAACTAAAGGCCCGTTTAAACGGTTTCAACATTGCGCCAACTTCTTCACTGTTTAAGGCCCTGGCAAACGAGGACACATTGTCGCGGACACATGGTTTTTTTGGGCACGCAAACGCGCGGGACACAAAATGAATGTTGTGTTTCCATGCTGCGCAAACGGGGAAACATTTGTTGCGCGCGCGGGCAAACGGGGAAATATATGTGTCCGCAACAATGTGTCCTCGTTTGCCAAGGCCTTTACGCAAACGATACAGGCCATATTGACTTTTGCGGCCTGATGTGAGCATGTGTGTGTTCTAGAATTGTTGTACAGAAGTGTTCAAACGGCTTCAACACCATTCAACATTTTCGAGAACAAAGGAAAAGTTGAATTGATGTTGAATGAAAGTTTAAAACGATTTCAACTCGATTCAACACGCTTTCAACAAGCTTTCAACATTTTTTACGCTTTCAACAATGCTGGACTTCGCGTGTGCAACGTTCTTGAGAAGTAAAATATCAAACTGAAGACAGCAAGAGAAGGACAATTATGATCTTTTATCGGTACTGTTTTCTCTTAAGCCATACGCAGTTGCCCAAGTAGATCCGGACACCTTTTTCTGGACCTGCTCACCTTTCCATGGTGCATTTGTATTTCCTACAGCATTGCGTCAGTGGGGCCGGGCCGGTTCTTACTATAAACAGACTTATTTAAATGTCATGGAAAAACAGATAAGTGTGGAGCTCCGTTTTCAGGCTTGGCTAAATATACTTATTATTGCTTCTTTTTAGATGCTTAACGCCGAATCCTGACAACAGACCGGATATTGTGCAGGTAAGCTGTCTCTACTACAATCTTGGACAAACCTGCTGCAAAAATTAAGCTTCAACGCCTCTTTACGTGTAAACAATAATCAGCCGAGTAGTAAATCCTCCTTCCCCTAATTCAGTGTTATTTGCGGCCCTTAAACGTTTCCCTAAGAATGGCGGCTTGGTCACTAGCTGGTGCAGTTGTTCTGAGTCATCCCTTGTTCAAGTCCTCGGACTTTTCTCAAGTTGTAACGTCCAGTGTAACACATGTGAGTCGCCCAAAGCAAGGAATTCAGAAATCTTAAGGCCGATTTACACGGTACGATTTTTGCTTACGACTGTCGCATGCAACATCTGTAGCGCGCGCTGCTCGCGCCATGCAAAAAATCGTATACGACACTTGTCATTTAATTTACCTATACCTACGACTGTCGTATGATTTTAAAACATGATTCAAAATCCTACGACAAATTTTAGGTCGCGTGCGTCTGTGGTAGAGACGTTGTAGGAGCATTCACACGGCACAACTTTGTTCTACGTTATATTGCATACGCCAAGACGCGCGCGACAAATCGTATCGTGTAAATCGGCCCTTATTCTCTTTTGATCTCGCAGCTGACTGTTTGAAATAACTTGTTTAGATTGTTTAAGTTTTGGATACATTTTGTACAGGTCGCTTCTATCATCAGTGAAATTATGTTGGTGTATGTGGACAAACTAAGATCCAATGAGATCAGTTTGGAAAAGAAACTGGAGAGAGAAAGAAAAAGAACTCAAAGGTGTGTTACTCTGTAATGCCTGCGCAAAATCAGTGGAAATAGTAATTTTTGTTTTCAAACGTTGTGTAAAGTGTCAGAATTGAAATGATGTTACTATTGTGTTGGCCGCGGTCCTTAGTAAAAATTAGTGGGAAAAACCTTTTTGTTTTCTAGAAACTGCTAAATTGAAATGTTATAAAGACATACTTAAAGTTCCAGAATTGAAATTGCTGCTAGTTTTTGTAGACATTCGTTTATCTTTATGGAACATGGAAAAAAATACCTTATCGGTAACCAAAGACTAGTTCAAGTAACTTTTACTTTGTTTCAGGCATTACATCGAAGCAACTCGCAACATGCAGAACTATCATCGCCTCTTCTATGCTTCACAAGAGCGCTATGACAAACTGGTGAACCTGTCAAGTAGCGGTGGCGCCGCTGGCTTGAGGACCGTCGACACCCCTGAGGGCAGCGACACTGTATTTGAGGCGGCAAACGCTTTAGCTGAGCTAAATTTAAACAAGAACGGTGTTGTGAAGAACGGGGAGTCTGACCCTATATACCAAGTAGACTCTGGGATCGACATTGGAGACATTCAACCTAATGGGAGCTTGGGATCTCAGGCGGGATCTCCGGAACAAAATGGTGGCGCAAAACATGGCGGTAATTTATCACCAGGCTCCTCTCGGCGGCAAAGGACACTAAAGCCTGTAACTGGGAAATCTGGCAAAGGAAGTGTTGAAAAAGTGACTGCTAGTGCCAAAGACAAAGATAAATCTTCGGCGAGTGGCAAAAACGGCTCAGAAAAAGGGTCAAATGGTAGGACTATTGTTGAGAAAATAAACTCTGTGACGAGCAATTCTCATGTTTTTGCAGTACCTAAACCTCCCGGGCCTCGCAAAGGCCCGCGAAGACAACTTCACGTTGATTTTGCGGTCGATAGTAAAACAGGAACAACGAACGGAACGAGCAGTTCTGGCGCGACACATGGCGTGACTTCATCCGGGGTTTCTGGTCCTGGGATAAGTGACGTGTCCTCCAGAAGATCACAGAGCAGGTTTGTCCGCCTTCTTCATAGTTGAAGTTCAACGGGGTTGTTTCATTAAAAGGGAATTGATACTCCCTTATGCACAACTTTGATTAGAGCTCGTTCTCATATAACAATATAACAATCCGCCTTATTGCATGAGTGCCGGGGTAGGATTCCAGGGAAGGATCTGAAGGCAAACTAAAAACCCGAGCTTTACAGCCATTTCTCTTATTTTTATCGGAAATGATTAACTTCTACAAATTTCATGTATAAGCTCTCCATTTGGAAGCAATTACGATATTGTGACAGTACGGAATAGGCCATTTCCGAGTTCATGTCTGCCTCCTCTTCAAAGCGAGTCTAAGTGCGAAGTTTTTGTTATGAAAATTAGTTTTCATTCATATGTAAAGTAGAACTAATTACCATCACAAAAACTTCGCACTTAGACTCGCTTTGAAGAGGAGGCAGACATGAACTCGGAAATGGCCTATTACAAAATGCGCTGTATACAGTGTACACTTTAATATATTATTGAGATAATTCTAGGTGCAGTTTTAAATGAAGTCGTTTTGATCCAAACTGGGTAAAAAATAACAAAACACTGTCATTGTTTTGTGTACTTGGTTTTCAGTTCTGCAGTGGAGATGTACAGACGGCAGAGTGGTGGACAGTTCAAAGCAAGACCTCGTAAGTATTAAGCCTCGTCTTGTTGGTTAGCTTTTTATTTCATTTCATCATCTCTTTGTCTATTCCGTCACTTCATTTTAAAGGAAATCAGTGAACATTCAAAGCCTATTGGCCTGCAACAGCGTGCGAATATATGATGATGATGATGACGATATACGACGAAGATGCATTGTACATTAAATTAAATTAAATATATCGTATTGATGTTCCTTTTAGCGACTGCCGCTGCCACTCTTAGTATATCACCTCGTAAAGTTCGTCAAATAAACGATCCAATCTCACAAATTCTTAATCAGCTTCACAAAGTCATCTTCATAACACAGGTACGTGATGTAATTTTTCTGTTTGAAACGTAGAAAAAATACATAATCCAGGTTCCTTCTTAAATTAAAGCCAAGCTGGTGTGCAAATCGCAGAGGGTGATTAGCGTCAGCCTATCCGGCGTATTTCAGCTTTTGCCACGTTCTTTCCAATGGCTCGTACATAGAACATATCACATGGAAACACTGTTAAATCAGGGCTCGAAATTAACTTTTTCATCCATTCACCGACTGGCTACAAGAAAAAAAAAAAAGGTCGCCAATTAAAAAGGTTTGGCCACCAATTCCAAAAACTAGTGGCTGGCGCTGAATTTCTGGTCGCATTGGCGACCACTGCGCACAGTCTCAAGCGTCGCATTACATTTGAAGAACTTCAGGGTTGCCACCTTTTTTGATGCATTTAAAGCTGGAAAAAGTTTTCAGCTATGTGTTCAGAGTTTATACGTTATCGTTTTTGTTGCCGTTTGACCCTCAACTCAATCAATCGCGAGTCAGACCAGAACCAACTGCGGCTGGGTATTTTTAGCATTTTCTCGTGGGTTGTTGCATTTGTGGACTTCAGAATACCGCGTCGATGTAGTCGGTTTCCTTGTGTCGAATTTGTACCGCGGTTATCTTATTTAAACTTCCTTATGACGGCCTCTTGTCTATTTTTTCCAGTTACCTCCTACGCTCTCGCCGAATCCTCAAAGAAGAATTGTGGAACAATTCAAAAGAGCTTTGTTCGCTCCCCATAACAGCTCTTTTGTCAATCTCAAAAGCGAAGTGAAGAAGGTATGGCCTTTCAGCTTTTTTTGAGCTATTTTGTGTAAACAAAATCGCTCTATGTCAGCATGAAGCTCAAGAAATTCTTCCGTGGTCGGATGGTTCTGCCTTGAACCAATGAAATAAAGGTTTCTTTAGATGGCATTGTTTCAGCCAGCGGCCAATCTAATTTCCTGTTTTAAAGGTGTTTTTGAACGCATGTGGTCAGTGATGGTCAGCACTGAGACTAAGTTACACGTGCGTGTTGATTACGCGCTAAGGAACATCAGCGTGGAATGTTACGCGTCATCCATCTCCTGTTGCGTGATGTATTTATTACTATCACGCCAAGGGGTACCACCATTATGGTAGTCTTTCCGGAGAAAAGGGTTTGTATATTTAACGCATGCGTGAATGACAACAATAGGCGGAGATACTGGAGTCAGATTAGAATGAAGTATGAGTTGTGCTGTTTCGATGGATGATGAAGGTAGTAAGGTGGGGACGAAAGTATTTGAAGTTTACGGCCGCGGTTTGTTGGTTATAACAACCGTGTATTTAGTCTCCTTCGCAGACGCTCTTTTGGTTCGTCACGCAATCTTTCCTCCCCAATGAACGTCTGATTATCGGAAATAATGCAGGCGGTGAAAAGCGGCAAAACACGTTAAAAGAATAACGCTAGTCGTAATTGATTCAGCATCAAGGTAATTTGGTTGAGCGGTTCCTACTCGGGGAGCAAATATTTCGTTTCGAAGTGGACGAGTGCTTAGTTTTGTAATTTTGTTCCTTTGCTAATTTTGTCAAAACTGCAAGAACATTGTTAAAACTGGAAGAGCATTGTGTGACGAAAATAAACATATGTTTGACGGATTTGAAAACTATAAATATTAGTCTAATCAGAAGTGGTTGTTTCCACAAGTGATATTTGTACGGAAGAAAAATGCTATGGAAGGGAATCCTCAATCTGGATATTTGTTCCCCTTGAAGTGAAGCCGTTTCTATGTTAAACAATGAAAATGGTGATTTCAGATAGTGAGCAATTTCATTTGTCAAATGGATTACTTTTGTCTCTCACGTGTAAACAGGCTCAAGACATACAGCCCTGTTTATTAAATGCGATTTTCAACTTTGATCTATCACGTGCATACGTTTGGTAATAGCAAGTTCGTTGGTTAATTCCCACATGAATAAGGCAGCGCTGTTGGTTAAATGCGACTCCGGACTTTGATCGGTCACGTGCATCCAACATGACCTTTGATCAATCACAAGATTTGCACGTGGTCAATTCAACTTGTTTACAACAACATCTAATTGAATTTATTTTCTGTTACAATGATTGGTCACTTTTAACCGTTTTTTATTAGTTACTTTTCTCAACTTCAATTTTCTCTTCTTCTTATTGGCGGATTTCGATCCGTTGTTTGTCTGTTGATCGGGTTTTTTAATATTGTACAACTGTTGACGCTCTTAATTCGGAGGAGCTTGTTTTGGAATTAATTGGTGGTTTGTTTTCGAGTCGGTAAGTTTAATAATGCCCTTCTTTCGGGATATAACGCGGTGTTACGCTCATTTGCTTACTGTACACAGACGTTGTCAGCAAAAGGCCCAACACTAAAATAAGAGCGTTTGTTTAGGTCGGACCATTTTTGCTGTCCGAAGTAAAAGCATAAAGCACTTGAAAATCAGAAATTCATCGTTACGGCAATTATATCTATATTCATTATCAGTACTGTATTCAACGTTGATTCGGTCTTTGTGGTCTCATATATTGTAGTATGTTGCATAGTTCGTTTGTTTGGAAATATTTCTTCACATGGTCCTGAAACCGTATCAGCACGTGTACGTATATTTTGGGAATTTGAGAGACTGGACGAATATAGTGTTTGCGAAAGTGCGGAGAAAGAAAATGAACAAATAATAGAAAATATATTACATATCGGTTTTTGCGGAATTAATGAAACTCTCGTTTCAAAAACTGTAGGATGAATGACTATTTAATTGGCACAAATCAGACTCAAAATCGGTCTTAAAAATAAGAAAACTAAAGAAAAATCAAATGAAAAACAGTTTGCTCGTACTTCTCCGATACCATAGCAAAAACCAAAAGCGCCACAGATAAATGACTCACCATTCAACCATTTTCTGACTTCTCCCTATCTTATCAACATTTTACCACTCTTCACAAAATAGCTCAAGCACGCATTGCGTGCCTATGTTACATACAATGTAATTAACCACCTTGCACCTGCTTTTGAACACACCGACTACTTGTTGTCTCTGTGCAGGTCATCGAGGGTTCAAGAGAAGTAATTGATCTCAAATTTGGCTTCGGAGATCCTCTATTCCTGCATCATCAACAAGATACCGCGGAAAAGTTAGGTAAGTGAAAGAGGAAAGGTTCAAACGATGATGATGATGATGATGATGATGATGACAGCCTTTTTTATTACTGTGTTTTGGCAAAAAGAATAACAACAGATTTACATAATTGATATGGTAAATTATGAAATCAGCTTTTTTCCTAAAAGTTTTCTAACCTTATAGTATTTTTTTCATTTTTGTCTGCAGTGAGTGGGGTGAATCTCGAGTCCGCTGACGCACAGGAAATCGGCATCACGTACGAAATGATGCAGGTGAGAGATTGTCCTTGGTAATTGTGTTTGTTTGCATATTTTTTCTTGTTGGTCTGACATAGATGAAACATGTGTTGAATCTCCGCGCGAAATTTAATTAAGGTGCCTTTGTGTCCTCCTAAGCGTCTATTTTTTTTGTAGACACTCCGAAATATTAAAATTAATTGAGTTTGTTGCTTTAATTTATTTTGAAGAATATAATTGAAAATGTGCTGATGGAGAGCGGTTATTACGACATGTCGCCATGTCCAAGGTGAGGTAGTCACACCAGTAACTTAATTACAAAAATGTGAACGGTTTATGTAATTACAGTTGAACCTCCCGTAAGTGGACACACCCGGGACCAAGGGTAAGTGTCCGCTTACGGAAAGTGTCCGCCTACGTGTAGGTGAAAGAAAATGCACTAGAGGGCATATAATGCACCAGATCAAGTATTTTAAAGCTTTGAGACCACTTGTAACTGTATTATCCATCAAAGGGTTGTTGGACGTTGCTTTTCTATTATACATACATAAATTTAACACCAATTTAAACACTATGGGTCAGTAATAAAAGACTTGACACTGCTGCTCGTCGACTTTTTCAACTAGGTTATTTCTAAGACAGTTACACTAACAGACATGCTATTTCGGCCATCGGATTCGATTTAAGAAGGGATGCGGTAGTGTTACACCAGTAATCGTGTTCATTTTGGCTTGTGTGATATTTAGCTCTCAACCATTTAACTTCCAAGATCCGATTATTAATTCTCCTTTGTAGCCGCTGTGCGGTTATATCAAGATAAGGATAAGGCCCCGATTGTTCAAAGGCTGGATAGCCCTATCCACCGGATAATTATCTATCCAGTAGATAGTGCAATTAGCTTTCCCAATACTTATCCGCTGGATAGTGATTCATCCAGTGGATAGCGCTATCCAACATTTGAACAACCGGGGCCTGGCTTATAAATTTGTCTGCTTGATAATACATTGATATTATAAGGAGTCACATGCTAATCGGTTAATCCGGTTCTTTTTCTGTTTCAGAAATAGGACCGTTCCTTTGGGGCCTATTGGCACGGTGCAGGCACCTGGTGGAAATTTAGGTCCCTCTAAGAGGGGCCCTACCTCTTAAAACAAAGAAATCCTTTGGTTCAACCAAAATGGCGATACACAGAAAACCAGTCATCAGTTCTTATTCAAAATCGTTTCCGATGCTATACACACTGCCATGTCCTGTCTACCACAGCTGTCTGCCGCAACTGGCGTAGGTTGAAAAGCCCATTGTGATGGGCCTTTATGGAATTTCGATGGACAGTGTCGAAAAGAGTTTTTCTTTGTTTATGGCGTATGTTGAGAAGCTTCATTTCTTTTCTGCATCATTTACTGGGCTTGACAGTGTCGAAAATATTTTCTCTTGGTTTGTGGTTGCACATTGTGCTTGGGAAACGAACCCTTTTTTTAAAGTTAACTGGTGATGTTTTTTTTCAATTGTGTGCCATTTTTGCTGGAAAGTGGATTTTAGTACATGTAGATGTAAATTTTTTGTACAAAACGAACTAATTTATTTTTCTATCGGACGTTTATTTAAGAAGCGATAGAAGTATACTGAACAGAAAATAGTAGATCGTAATACGCAAGCACACGTGAATGTTTAGTGGTGTCGGAAAGCTTGGAGGGATATTCTTATTTGCTTTACTTGGCGAAAATGAAAAGTTGACCTTTTCAGTTTGCTTTATTCCTTGACGAAATCTACATAGTGTTTCTAGTGAGTGCCAGATCTGGGCAATACCTTTGGTTGGTGCTGGAGTTATTCACAATCTTTCCAGTCAATGAAAATCGATTACGGAATTTATCACAACCGTTTTGAAATCTGTGGTTAATTTTACAATCTGATTGGCTCTCAACAATACAGTTAATTCGCAAATCGCACTATTTTTGTTAGCCCTTGAAAAAACGTTTTGATTTCAAAATGGGTGGACATTGAACTTCGTGTAGTGGAATTTCGGCCTGAAATCATATTTGTAATTTCAAAATCGCGCGTATGATTTCAGACCAAAAGTGCACTCCACTCAGTTCAATTGCTCATACAGTTGATCTCTGTTGATAAAATTATCCAATCAGTGAGCCAAATCTTCGATGCTCGCCGTTTTCTCTCCTCGCCTAATCTCAACATCCCTGTGTAAGAAGTTCCTTGATGCTCTTCATTCACTCTTGCTGTGCGTGTTATACGTCATGCGTGAATTTTCTCCAAAAGCGAGAGTAGAAGTGTGATAAAGCTTTTATAGGCTGACGAATTTTAAATCTGTGCCAAGTATTTGACAGTAATTTGTCTCTAGTTTGAAGAGTAATCTAAAAAAATTGATAAGCCTGAACAGACGGTTTCAGCAAGCCGGTGTGAATTTATCTATAAATTGGAAATGAACGTGATTTTCAGTCTGTATGTTTCAAATCAATGATGGAATAAAAATTTTCCCTTCAGAGTGGTATTTTCAAATCTCAGTTATTGAAGTCCGGCTGCGTGTGGTCAGTTTACAACAGCGGGTTTGTGGTGGCGCGGTGGATGAGCGAGTGAAGGCGCTGTTGCATGTGGAAGAGGGTGGCAAAGGGGGGGGGGGGGGGGGGGTCATGATCCCGTTTCACGCACAAATTTTAACAAAATTCACGCGTCACGTATAGTTTTAACAAAATATATCGAATCACGAAATTCAACATAAATGAACATCAATCCAAGCTCTTACCCGCTGTTATTAAAACAAAGGAGCCAAGAGACTATATTCATATGCCCAGAAAGAGGCTGTGGTTCACGCCGATTTATCATGTTTGTTTCACGATGTAGTCAATTGAGATGTAGATCGCAATGTTTCAGCTGCTTCCAGTGTTAATCAGGTGATGAGTTCAACCAGCTACGCGACACCATTTGCTGTACTACGAAAATCACCGAACTGTGAAATGGGCCCGAATTTTCGTATCGCTGCCCCGCCTACTTTCTTCTACTGCCCCGCCCACTTTCTTCGATGAATCCGTAAATCTTGCTTAGTAAATCTTTGTGACTGGCATCTACTGGCACATTAAACCGGTTTCTCCTTGTGAATAGCTTGCGTAGCAGCTGATCCGCTGGACTCGCAAAGAAAGAAAGAGACAAGAATCTTGACGCTCACGTTCGCCGCTGAAGACAGGATTTCGATTTCGTTTTCCATGCTGCAGCGATAAACAACAAGAGCAGATCTCAAAGGTCACTGACTGTCACAAGTTCGGCTGCGCAAGATGTCAAAGATGATGACCTGTTGTTAAATTCTGATGATTGACCGTGACGGAATGCCATTGACGCCAAGGATTCTATGGGCAAACACGTTTCAGGCCGTTTTGAATCAGTTATTGTCGGAAAAACCTCAGGAAAAAGAAATAATTCACAAATCACGCATACCTCATAAGATAAATCACGCGTCACATGCATTCAGATATTCACGAATCACGTTTCTTTTTAAGTAGCTTTCACGCGTCACGCATAAACCCTTTGCCCCCCTCGTGGAACTTACACATAAACCGCACATAAACGTTGCACATTTAAGACACATTGTCACTTCCCGTCATGCTCTGCGCATTGTTTATTGTGTGGCTTACACGAAGTGTATAGCCACATTATACTGAGACCAAATTTATTTATTTATTTATTTGTCCACGAGAGTCAAGCGCCTGTCACGTGGTCTAAAGTAGTAAGCCACACATGTACGCATTGCGGACCTATTTTGCTTTTGTTTTGTTCAGCAGCAGACAACGCAAATAACCGCCGACAATCTTCAAGTTATAATCACTTTATTGTGACAAATACAACCTGATACACTTAATAAATGCAAAGAACTTCCACTAGGAACAATACTGACTTGCCACTTGTTCCTGCGATAAGCAGAAACTTTGACCGCGTCGCTTCTTCGAACTTGTAGTCATCACAGCCAACTGCGATCGTACGATGCAGCAGAAATTCAGCAAATTCGCTGTTGGTGTTTTTTGTCAAACCCTGTATAGCCCTTCTCCTTGCACTAGCTGTAAACTGAACCTTGTAGCCAAACTTTCACTGAATCCTCTTTCCTTCTATGCCGACCTCGAGCCTTCGGCCACCGCTCCACCGTAAAGTTCCAGTGGCGACCAAAATTGGTTTCCATCACACTACAAAGCGAAAAGTTTCGTAAAATACACGGTACGTATAAATTGCGCGATGGAGGCGGATTGCTTAAGACCTTTCTTGCCGTTACAGCGTTGGAAGAGTTTCGTGGTCCACGATTCGGTTGTTTGCCCGCGGTGGATGATGCAAAGTGACAATGGGTCCTTAGTGATAGCCTGTGTCGGCAAACGAGGTTGCGACACAGGCAAATGACGCCGCAACGGTGCTAGAAAGTAAAACCACCTCAGTTTACCCTTCTACACAAGTTATCTGGGGACGACTCGCCTTTCAAAACAGTCTGCATGCCACCTTAGTCCACCCAAAACGTCGAAAAACTGCTTTTTTCAATTAACTGTTTGGTATCAAAATCAAACGAAGAATGATCGTCGCAGTTGTGATCGCAATTGCGTAAAGAAACCTGAAAAAAAAATTCAGGACTTCAACGGGGCTTGAACCCGTGACCTCGCGATTCCGGTGCGATACTCTACCAACTGAGCTATGAAGCTACTGACGTTGAGAGCAGGTCAATTTTGGGTTCATATGTTCTCGTGAAAGATATTTAAGTGAATGATGCATATGAAAGAAATCATTTGTGAACTGCGGATATGAAATCAAATGAAGAATGATCGTCGCAGTTATGGTCGCAATTTTTGCAATTGCGTAAAGAAGCCTGGTATCCACTCAGCACCTCCCACCCTCCTCTCCCTCTAATTTGCATTCATACGTTGTCTGGTGCTACAGAGATGGAAAAGGCGGGGGAAGGGGGTTGGTGGTGGATTTAACGGTAAATAGATGGGGTCATGAAGTGCTAGCTAGCCCTTAGTCACTTGAAACCGGTAACAGCCTTCAACTCTATTTTCCCAATCTCTGGGATTTCACAGCAGAGAAGCTTCAGCAGAATAATTCCATACACATCTTTATTAGGAACTGCTTCTACAATTTACAGTTAAAGCAGATCGCTCGAAGGTAAGACACATCGGCGTACGGGGCGGGGTTGTTGCAGCCCCCCAATCGACAGCGAAAATAATTTTTTTTCAGGCAAAACTGGTTGGTTCGCTAGAAATTGATGTGTTTACTAAAACCTAGTGAACAGCACACAGCAACAGATCTTGTCTTGTCAACTTTGATCGAAATGTGATGACGATTCGTTACTACCACGACGATAAACAACTTCATCCGAGCAAATTTCGCTCAGCCCTCCCCGCCCCAGGACGCCGCTGCAGGTGAGACAGTTCTGTTAACTATTATATTGCGAGGGGAAATTAACACTGTTCACGTGACATATCACATGGCTAAACAAATGACGTACATATTAGTTCTTTGTAAATGTTAACAGTCGGAAAGATGAACTACAGTTTGCTTTGTGAAAATGACTGTTCCAGCTCATGAGATTCGGAATTGGTCGTAGCTTGCACAAAGATTTTCAAAGAATTATCGACAAATAAACAATGATTGATTGTTGACATTCGTTCCGGTAAAAAGATCTGGCCATCACCATGACAATAAATCTTTTCAAATTTGTCAGTTAGTTCTGAAAAGTGGAACCTTTTATATATTTCAAGTTACTTAGTTATTTTGGCTTGATAAAAAAAAGGTAACTTAGGTAATGACAGATCACAAAGGTAAAAGACTATAAGTTTTTTAAAGGTGAACTTTCTTAACTTTGGTCTTCTTCACGCGCTTGAATCTTGAGAGAAATTTGTTCACTGTAGATTTCTTGTGTTTAAGTTTCATTTCCTCCTCCCATGCCTCGCCTTTTCTCAAGTTCAAGGTTGAATAACTGATAGCACCAACGCTAGAAGAAGTAACATCATCATCTGAGGCCTCTTCAACAAAGAACGGGTCGCATGGCAACCCGTTTGATTGACAAGTAGTAAAACCAACAGCGGAGGGAGGAGTCAAATCATTAAAGAAGGATGCAATTAAGTTGTCGCGAGAAAGAGACGGTTCAGTTTTCTCGCTGGTTTTGATTTCCCGTGCAGTTTTACTGTTCAGATATTCCAATGAGTGCTTCTCTGTTGGTCTTCCATGATCACCCATAACTCTTAAACCGCGGTGGCTTTCCACATTCGCAGCTTTATTTTTCTCGCTTGCTTCCGTCCACGCTTCTTCCCTATCGGAAACCATCGGTGCAACTTTGTTTCTTGAAAACAGCTTCCTTCCCAGTTTGGGTCCATTTACTTCATAATTCACCCCACGTTTGGATTTTCCACGCTCAACTCTTCTTTTCCGCCGCTCGCCTTCTGAGCCGACAACATCGAAAAATTCATTTTCATTGACTGTCTGGAGTTTCTCCACTTTTGTTTCACGAACAACTCGAAAACCAAATCTGCTACTTGGCGATTTCTCTATGCTGAAGTTCACCAGGTACAGAAAAAAGTAGAAAACCAAAGAGATGCCGCGACTCACTCGCGACATCTTTGCGTTCGGTTGTGTACTCCGGTCAGACCTAATTTTCTTACTACGTCATAATCAAAAGTTAAATTCGAATAGCGCGCACGCGCAACCACGCGCACGTTACATCCAATGTGCGTAGCGTTGAATTTGATTGCGTTCCAGCCTTGAGTGTCCTTTTATCTTTCAACTCCGAAAATGGCTGTCGTCAGTGTTCGAGTTATAGGTGCACCGTGCATGTGGCTAATTCCACTCGTTCGCTCCTTCCATTGCTTCCTGCTAAACATTTTGCGAATCAGCTGAACAGTGTGTAACACTCACAGTCACCTCTGCTTTACCGGCAACGCTTATTACAAGAAGTTAGTTTCATTAGGACGTCGATCCTTCCTTGTGTCCAAGCTAAAGAAATAGTGAAACTGGCTGTTTTCACACTAGAAGACGAACAAATCGTGTGGACGGACAAATCGTCTCAGACGAACAAATTACCTGATGTGCAAACGGGACGAATAAACTTCAGTTTGGACGAACAAATCGTCTGATATTTGTCCGTCTGGAAGGACGATTTTTCCAAGACGATTTGTCCATTTAGACGAACAAGTCGACGACAGTGCGACATAAATTCACATCAGACGGTCAAATAGTTGATTTTCTCGCCGCGAGGAAATGGGTCTAGCAACAGAACGATGTTTTATTGGCCGGAAGTTTCAAAATGGCAAAGCGAAGTGTTCGAAAAAGAACAAAACCTGGTCAGAAGAAGAACTCACGACAGTCGCACATGTACTTGCGTCAAATGAAGAGCGAGATAAGCTCTGGGCTCTTGTACTGGGAACGATGGCGTTAAAAAAAAATGCTCAAACGAAAAGGTATTTGAAAAGATTCTTGCAGAACTCAAAGAAGAGCTCAACGATGAATGTGTGCAGGAATTAGACCAGTTTAAGGCGAAAATATAAAATACATATGCTGCGCGGCGGCCATTTTGCTTATAGCTAGTGCCAGTTCTCTTTGCGCTCAAATGTACTGATTTGTTCTCGTAATTCTTCTAGTTGTACGAATTTAAGAAGGACAACTTTTCAGCGTATGGCCGTATCGAATTCAAATTCGACGAACAAATGTCAGACGATTTGTCCGTCCAGACGATTTGTTCGTCCTCTAGTGTGAAAACGGCCATTAGAAAGTAAGGAACTACTTGGGGCAACCGCGTGGCACGAAATTTTTTGTGATCTTTTGTGATTTTTGCGGCTTTTTACCATGTTCTGGAAAAAAATGTTCCAGCAAAAATTCTCTCCGTAAAAATTTACTCCACTGGCAAAGTTATACATACAAATATCATCTTTCAAATGTAATCTGCCGCAGGCCGGTTCGCGTAGTATCTACTTCCCAGACCCAACGCCCACTTAACCAGTGATCGGCTCTGGGAATGAGACCGAGTTCTTTGCGTGACGGCTCCGAGTAACGCATGCGTCACGCCAGTACTTTAATTGATGAACTTACGTAAGCGACATCTCTTTGTGTCTGGTCTCCAAATCCAGACAGCGTGTGCTGAATAGGAAATGCCTTCAAAGCTCTCGTTTGTTGAGGGCAGAAACGAATATTTTAGATGTACACTGCCATGGAATTTGGTACAAATGACGAATTTACTGATTTGCGAGGGGAGGTAAGGTTGATTTTCGCGCTCTCGATCTTTTTTACACGCTGCCGTTTACCAAAATAGATAAAGCTGACTCATCTCACTTGTCGGCTCGAGACCGCGGCGAGTTTGATCGTTACATTATCTGAATTAATGAAGCTTTCACAAAATTTATGCCTCTGAAACTGATACACAGCGATCACTTCTGTCGCTGTCTTAGTTTTAAAACGTAATAGTTACATTTTATTCCGATAATTTGGCGCTTGATTGCATCACCAGTGGTGTGAGGACTGTTTTTTCGAGCTTTATACCTGTTTATACATAAACGCAAAGCTCAATATTTTTAGGAATGATACGAATTTTTTTATTTCGATCACGTTTGAACACTTCTACCCTGGGCTGATATAGCCTGTGAAATGTTTTTGGCAACAATCTTCGAACGTGATGGTCCTTAGTCAGTAAGGTAATCAAAAGTGAGCATGAGATAAATCCCTTTGAAGCATCAGTCTCGTTGATATGATAATGTGGCGTGGCTATACATAACTGTGTATTTTTTTCAGACAAAAATATCCTGTTAAATTGCCATTTAAAAGCGCAGACGCATCACTTTAAAATGCAGTATTTTACTTACACTTACAGACATTCGCTGCTTTATGTTTCCCTGTGAGAGTATTACCATTCACAGTAAGAAGGCAGGAATAGCGCTTACCATTTGGGCAACTGCTAACAAAAGATAAAAAGAAAGCTAGAATCTTGCAGCTGGGTCTCCAGTCTGGGCAGCATAATTACGACCGTTGGTTTTTAATTTTTGATCTATTACAAGAAGAGCGTGAATGGACTTCTGGGTCTTTATTTGTTGTGAGTTGAAGATTATTACACGTAGCTGCTTGTTATTCATCGCTCTCACACAGTGCGCTAATAATGATCGACATTTCCTATAAAAAATTATAAACGCTATGCATAAAATCGTAGTGCATTTTTATCGACGAGTTGGTTTAAAGTACTGAAAATACCACAAGAATTCAAAAATCTTAACAAGGAAATATCACTTCCTTGTTTCTATGCCGATTCTTCTGCCAACATGTGCAGCTTTGTACAACCTGGCTAAACATCACTATGAAAAGTTCTTCCTTTTAAATCAAGTCAATCCGTTTTAACCACACCACAAATAATGGTGATGCGCACTGAAGCAATACAGATTACACGGCTTTCTCAAGAGGAAGAGAAACGCCATTCTCACTGATAACTTTCATGATTTGGAACTCCTTTATCCTGAGATTAGGTTACCGAATATCACATATGTTTTTTCCTGTCTGTCTACATTGTGCAGGCCGGTCTCTTAGGACTTGCACCCGCTGATTTCCCGTTTTTTGACTTTTTTTTTGTCGAGTCACAACTGTTCCAAGTTTGAGTAGCACACTGAATACCAATGCGGTAAAATGCGTCAAGCTGTACCGTACCTAAATCAGCTAACTGACTCAGTTCAATGTCGAAGGCAGATGTTGTATCTTGCCACTTGAAAAGGAATTATAGGGGACATTTTTCTGGTTGGCTTGTTAAAAGATGAAGTGTATTTTGTGGGCTGATTGAATTAGTGGGTGCACCAAGCTGATTCTCTGGCGATTGTTTCATTCTCACCCGTTTCTAGGAAGAGCCAATGAATCAAAGATCCATGTCCAACTCAGAAATAAGAGATGACATTAATATGTTTCAATTTAGTGTAGGCTCTCAAGCCTCTATCACGATGAGACATTTCTGATGCACAGGCTCTAGAAACTCCAGAATCTTTGACACGGGCTAGTTTCTTTTTTTCTGGAAAACAGAGAACTCAAACAGCTGTTGACATTTATATGTCACAAGGAGGACTAACCATGAGTCAGAACTGGCTGGTCACACCAGTCCATTTGTAAAGAGAATTCTACTATTAATCAGAAATGCCCAGTTTGTTTTTCCTACACAGTATATGCATAGCAGTGATGGGTTTTTAGCGAAAACTCAGTCTTGAAAGAGGCCTAGCCTATTTCATTTTCAAAATGACGGGTCTGGCTGGCCAGGTATGACTTTTGGTAAACCCGTATCTTGAAGTTCTTGTGCGCCATCGAACTTAATGTCTGGTAAAGTCGTGTTGGCAAAACAAGCTTGTTTCCATTTCTGTTCATACTGCAACAAGTGACGGCCAGCTACTGATCGCTGTGTGGAGACACTTATGGAACCCTGAAGTACAAAATCTTGTCGATGAATTTGAGTTATTTTATGCTTGATGAAAACTGAATTTGCCCCAGTACAATGAAGTTTGCTGGACGGTTGGTGTGAAATTAGATGTTGGGAATGGAAAGCGGTAACGACATCTCGTACTTCCAAAACTGGGCTGTCTTGTCACTGTATATAGTTATGTTACATTTCCTTGATATGAGATTTTCGTTTCATAGAAGCCCGGGAACAAAACGGAAATAAGATCTGAAAGGGTAACACGTTAGTAGAAAGTCTATTTCAGCTTCTCGCAAGAAATCTAGCGGGGCTGTGCAAGGGCTGAGCCACTGTCATTGTCATTTTCTTACCTCGTCCTAAGTTGCTTCCGGTTAGCTCGAACGGCTTCAATCAGTAGACTGGAACAGGCTAGGACTTTGGTGAACAGTGAGGTTAATTTGTTTTTTCATATCTCAGTTTCTTTTTATTTGCAGGTTCTTGAAATACTGGTCAGCATTCAAGACATCCTAAAGGTAAAGCCATGATGATTGGTGATGTAGACCGTGGCCTGTTAGTATGAAAAGCAAGCGAGGAGAGAACTTAGCTGTTATCAGCGGTGGGATGAGAGGTGGAATGAGCGGTGATGTTACCAGAGATTTCAGTTTTTTCAGCTTTTGAAAGTGACTGGTGTACGCTTTCATGTTTTCAAGATGTCGCTAGGGTCTGAATTTAAGGTTATTGTCCGCTGCATGGCCACGGAACCATGGAAAGTGCTGGTCGCCTCATTGATGGTTTTACTAAGCGCTGCAGTCATAATCTGCCTCTCTCAGTTGCCGAGAAACCAGTTTTGCAAATGGGTCTTTCTTCAGAAAGGCAGCTGTGGATATTTTCGAGCTGAATGGTTAAGGATGGCGACGTGTTTAATTCATTGGTTTCACTACTTCTCCTTATGGAAGTTTGAAATCGGTAACAACTTTAAGTGTTGCCGTGAGAGTTTATGACATCAGTTTTCTTTCCATGCTTATCACAGCTGTAAGCATGTTCTTCAAACTACTCATTTACTGCCACTAAGAGGTGAAGTAGTTCCTTGTTTCAAAGGTGAACAACGGGCAGAGTCTATCGAAGTGATGCGAACTTGCACATATGGCTTTGGAGAGTATAGATTGAGGGAGATGTCTGTTCGTATATCAAAACGATGGTGCTGAGAAAAGACAAGGAATGTACTACTCGGATGGTGAAGGCACAATGGACCCCCTCAGAAACTACCTGTAAAGGTAAATATCACCTGATAAGTTTTATCATTAGTTCAAACGACCTATTCATTCGCTCCACCAGAAAAATAATTCTTTCTTGTATCGCCCCTTACCAAATTTTATTGGGTCTATCGCAGGCATCACGATACTGCAGCGCCTGTCCGGTGCATAATTTAGATTAATACCCGCATTTGTACTCTTTATCGAGATTTGGCCCCTACTCTCCACCCTGTTTCCGCGGTGTCCCCCTTTTGGATCCCACGAGTTGGAGTGATGTACGTATCCTCCCGCGCGTGCGTCTCTCGCGTCACGTGTCACTTTAGCGCCTGCTGAATAAAACCATTTCAGATGTGACGTCACGTGACGTCATTTAGCGAACTGAGGGACAAACGCCAAAACAAATCGCACATGTCCGAAGCACGATTGGAAGGTATTCTTGAATTTTTGGCGTAATGGTGAACGTTTGTGCAGTGTTTGGCTGCTCCTATTGTTCAAACAGACAGAAGGACAAAGGATATTATCGTATTCCCGCAATTGTCTTTAGAGAAAACGCCAAAAAGCAAGCTTTGAGCGTCGAACGTCGAGCTACTTGGCTCGCCAGGATACGAAGGGAAGATCTTGTTGCTGATAC
The DNA here is from genome assembly GCA_948470475.1 of Galaxea fascicularis. Taxonomy (NCBI): domain Eukaryota; kingdom Metazoa; phylum Cnidaria; class Anthozoa; order Scleractinia; family Euphylliidae; genus Galaxea; species Galaxea fascicularis. The sequence goes on along the minus strand of OX419343.1, from coordinate 9,962,498 downwards.
TACTGAATTTTACAGAGTTTGCGGTGACCATTTTATACCAGGTACGCAACTTGGTGTTCGCGTACCTGATGTGAAATTTGATTACTTAACTAGGACATAATGTCAGCCTGACACTCACAGTAAAAACATACAAAATAGAAAGGAAGACCATAGAAGAGTAGGGAGACTGGCCATACCCTTCTTATCAGGACTAGGGGTGTTTTTTGTGTCGTATCATCTATTGTTTCGTTGTCCAATCACATATCGCGCCTGGAAACCTTCAGACTCCCTCGATCTCGGGCTTGGCGCTCTTTCTCGGACACATCGTCTCAAGGGATACTCGTACCATTAGGTTTATAGACAACGAAGAAGTCAAAGTTAGTGTGAATATATGAAAATCATGTATTTGACTGCGGATTAATGAATGAAGATGCAAGAGATCATAGCAGTTATGAGCACTACTCGAGCAGAAGTGAAAATAATGCCTGTCTTCAGCATACAGTGCAACAGAGCCGGCACAGTATCAAGAGGTGGCGAATGGTAAAATCCGAGACTCGCCGAGACGCCGCGACCCCTGATATCAGGGATCCGTGAGTCGACGACTACAAATTGTACGAAAACTTTGAAAACCGTAAAGTTTCCTAATGCTATCTTGTAATTTTCGTCATATTTGTAGCTAAATGAAGTTCACGTCCACCCCTGCCGAAAATTCGGAGAGATCTAGTCCAGAAATGTGTATAACAGAAGAACAATGCAAAACAGCTTGGCTATTTTATAAATTTTCCAACAGCTCACACACAACTGATATGTTTCATCTGCAAAATTTGTTTGTTTCGCAATTTCTAAAAGCCACGAGCTAAACACCTCTTTGGAGGAAACGATTTTAAAGCATTTATCAGTCTATCACCAAGGGAAAACTGCCCAGAAGTGAGGTAGGAAAGGAAGCCTAGCTCCTTTGCACATACCAGTGAATCACAAAGTTCTTACAGGGAAATGTGGCTCACCAAAAGAACAAAGGGGCGTTCGGCTCCTTTACATCACCGATCGTTTTAACCACATAATAAGGGTGTGTTCCTGTGGAATTATTCCGGATATTCCCGGCGCGGTCTCCAAATAGCCTCGACTGAACGTTTAAACCTGACTTCCGATGCCGGCTAGGGTTTTCGTTTCGCAAAGCTTCTCGCTGGATAGTTTTCAGTCCCGAAAAGTATTTTTAAATATGTCTCCCATCTATTACTGGTTGGTTTTCGAGCAAAGTAGCCCAGTGTGTTTATAAATCTCGTAATTGTTTTAACCGTTTCCCCTTCATTGCTACTCAATAGCGAATGTCTGTTAATCAATGAACACTGTACATATGAAATACTTTATCCCGACCGAACATTTCCCGCAGTTTAGAGAAACGGGCACCAGGGGGCCTATTTCTCGAAAGACCTAATAACTTAACGGGCCCACAAACCATATTTTGAACTCAAAATCTCAATAAAAGGCAGGGTTGGCACAGTGGTGAGAGCGCTCGCCTTCCGCCACTAATGTGTCCCGGGTTCAATTCCCGGACTCGGCGTCATAAGTGGGCTGAGATTGTTGGTAATCTACTCTGCTCCGAGAGGTTTTTCTCAGGGTACTCCGGTTTACCCCTCTCCTCAAAAACCAATATTTGATTTAATTTAGAGTTTATTTGATTTACAGTATTTTCAAAACTTTTGAAACTCCCATCTGGAATGGAAAACAAAACTGCTTAACGGGCTCGAGAAACGGCTCCCAGGACACGGATAGTGGCCCACAAACGATTTCCCCGCCAAAACGTTAACAAACGCTGTGTGTGTTCCAAAGGAAAACCATTACTGTCTGTTTGGATTTTTCCCGTCAGTCTGGAAAAGTCCATAAGAATGCGCCCTCAAAAACGTATTAGGTTATTAGCCAGTCTCTTTTAACCACAAAAGCAATCGTGACTTGCTCGGAAGCATTTTCCCGCGCTTGTGGCACTTTCATGTAATTCATTACTTCGAGTTCTAATTGGCTCGTTATCTTTTTAACGTCTGTCACAATTGGTTAATGTTCTGGCCTTTGACGCTAACGTCATTCCCAAATGCATAAATTACGTTCGAATCTATTTTTCACGTTATCGAGTGTCAAACGAGGACGGCAACGGCAGTGATAACGTCATTTACGAATTTAACTTCTCGTTTTTGTAACTCTTTCGCAATCATTAAAATTTGTTTAACTTGGAAAATGCTGGCGAACACTCCAGGAACCAAGTTACTCAGATGAACGACGCCGTCACGAAGAAGCTCACGTTCTCGAGAAAACCTAAAATTTGGTCATTTCGCGTTGTTGTTTTGCAGAAGACGGTAATGAAATGTAACAAAATATAAACGCACGTGCAGAGCGATTATTTTGGTCATCAAGCCCATTGTTTTGTGGCGTTCTTGATGCCGTCGCCGTCCTCGTTTCTTCAACTCCCTAGTAGTAATCAGCAACCGCACAATGGCTCCCCGTGAACAGTCAAACATGAACAATGGAGAGTCACCAGTCAGTCGTCAGCTCGATAGAATTAAAACCGTTAACTGGCACGCATGAGTAAACTATACCCTCCTCAAGTTGCGTCCTTAACTGTTAGCAATAAAGGGGTGCTATTTTTGGACCTCGTAGCAATCACCCCATTAACGCCCTCAAACACGTGCTTCTCTTTAAGTTAAGTAAACAACGCCTTTCCTGTTCTAAGAGGTGGAAAAAGCGCGGCTGAGAACGAGATTTCCGTCTTCGAGAAAGTGTAAAAAGATTTCCACAGAAAAGGTTGTACAGATACCTGATTAGTGAGCACGGCATTAGAATTCTTTTTTCAAATCTTGAGGGAGAATCTCAGTGCAAGGCGATCTGCTAACGGTCAGTAATTCTCATTAAGTACATATTAATACCGGAATGGTCGGCAAAGCAGATGAACATAGGCCTCATTAGAATATCATAATCGTGAAGTGTATATGAAATAATTCATATTTGTACTGCGGTTGTAGATGCAAGTGAAGAGTGATCATCGCAGTAAATTTTTCCAATTTAAGCAACTGGAAAGAAGAAGCCTGATTTTTTCAGGCTTCTTCTTTCCAGTTGCTTAAATTGGAAAAATTTACTGCGATGATCACTCTTCACTTGCAATATCATAATCAACGGAGTTTATTTGCTGTTTTTTTGTTGACAGTGATTGTCAATTAGCGATGCAAAGCCTCAATATTCCGTGTCATGAGCCGATCGCCAGCGGGAGCTAATTTGTAGTATATCTCGGTTACTTTACATAATTGACACCAGGAAAACTACCAAATACGGTCGAACCACACTCGGGCAATCAGGCGAGGACACAGGAACATACGAACACTTCAGCTTTAGCCTTCCATGAGCGGGCATCTGATAGACGTCCCAGAGCTTTGGTATCCAAGAGGTAGGTTGAACTTTATAATCGGTTGTATTCGTTGTCTATTAGAAACTGTGGTTTGAGGAATCCAGAAATTAAATGGAGATTTGTAAGCTTTCTTAGTTCTAAAAGGGGGCTGAAGTTGTTTGACCCCTCATACACAGATAAGATAAACGGTGCATTAGTCCATTGAGAGTTTTATTGATACAACTCACGCGGTTTCAATTTTGATCGTTTTCAAAATTGCTATTAAACTGATCACTTGACTGAACTATTTGCTTCTAAAATTTGCTGGTGTACAGTCCATGCACTTATTATCGAGCCATTAATAATAATAATAATAATAATAATAATAATAACTTTATTTAAGTCTCAAATCGTTCTAGCTGAACACGAGTGCTCTACTAATTGAGGAGACTATAAATCAAATAAACTCTAAATTAAATCACTGCAAATGTTGGTTTTTGGGGAGAGGAGAAAACCTGAGTACCCGGAGAAAAACCTCTCGGAGCAGAGTAGAGAACCAACAAACACAGCCCACTTCTGACGCCGAGTGCGGGAATCGAACCCGGGACACATTGGTGGAAGGCGAGCGCTCTCACCACTGCGCCAACCCTGCTCCCCACACTATAGTTCCCCACATTATAGTTCATTATTATTATTATTATTATTAACCACACCATAACAGTAATACCAATAATAATGATAATAATTAATAACAACAACAACAACATACAAAGAAACTACATGCAAAGAGTAAGTGTTAACATCAAGGCCAGTGGAATACTTGCAGAAAACAACGCTACTCGGGATTACTCCATTACTCAGAAAGGTGCTTGAAAACTGAAGGCGTCACTTTAGTTCACAGGTCAGGGCGAACAGCTGGCATCTTTATGCCATCACCAGCAGTAACAATAACTTATGGAGCTGAAAATGGCCCTGTACAGTACCAAGAAAAAAAGAAGATGAGAGAATGGCAGACTGGAAGGAGAGTCCAGGCACGTGCACTACATGGTCATTTTCTGAGACAGACATGTCTATGACAACCAATGGATGAATTGGATGTGGCTCAGTTAAGAGGGGGAAATTGAAGGAGACAGAGGGCTTGTTAACCGTGGCCCAGGATCAGGCCTTGCCAACCAATGCAGTAAAGGCGAAGATTGACACACAGGCTGTTACCTCAATGTAAGCCAAGCAACAGTGTTGAGGAATCAGTGAACCACTTAGTTTGTAAATGTTCGATGTTGGTTCAGAGAGAGTACAAAAGTAGACCTGCCGGTGTCGTGAAAGCTGTCCATTGGAGGCTGTGCGGAAAATATGGCTAGGAATGTACTGACAATTGGTATGAGCATTCTCCTGGACAAGTTAAAAGTCTGAAGAAGTTAGGATCCTTTGGGATTTTCACACCAGAATGAACGCAACAACCCTGACCTGGTCGTGTTAGACAAACAACAGGCTGCTTGCCAAGTTATTGACATAGCAGTACCAGGGAATTCCAGAGTGGAGGTAAAGGAGAAAGAGAAGATTGATAAATATCAAATCTGGCAAGAGAAGTGAGAAAGCTTTGGAAGGTCAAGACGAAAGTTGTGCCGATTGTTGTGGGGCCTTTTGAACGATTCTAAAAGGATTGGTGGGGCAATCTGGAATGTATTGGTGTGAATCATAGCATATATCAGTCAGACTCAACAGTCTGCCTTATTAGTAACAGCCAAAATCCTCCAAGGCCTTCTCGAGTACTGAGGTCGCAGGATATTATACTTATACTTTCTTGCTCTATGCACTGGCTGGTCCTAGTACCGCTCTGGCCACTAGCTGGAGTTGTTCTGGGTGAGTGCCTGGTTCAACTCCTCGGTCTTCCTTGCAAATAACCAACTGGTTTGCCTCCAGCCAGTTGGGATTCGTAACTCTGTTTTTTTCATTTGTATTATTTGTTTCATTGGCCCTGAAAAGCCCCTCTAGCGGAGTGGTCAATTAAGTATTTATTTATTTACTTATTATTATATAATTCCTAAGGCAGCGAGTCATAACCCATGACCAGAGGTCCCTTGCAGTCCATCTCCTTGCTCTAGAAATTTAATGCTTAGTGGTAGTGGCAGTGGTAGTGCTGCTATATTAATTTGCTCATACTTGTTCTTTCATCGCAGGCTTTCCAGCAGTGACCCGTATCTGACTGTGTCATATAACCCGACAGGAAAATCAACCAGGTTGCTGAAAACTGCAACATCCAGTGGTATGTTAAACTGTTGGCACTCACCTGCTTGTGTTAACTTTGTAAGTTTTGTCTTTAATACCCCGAGTTTAATTAACCATGTTACTCTCCACCACAACGCCCTTGTTAAGAGGTTATAACCAGCCCTCAATCAGTTGCAATAGAACTCGAGACAGTGTAAGTCATTTGGGCTTTAATAATGTGTCTCCATGATCTTGCACTTTCCATCCGCCATACCCGTGCAACACCATGGTCAAAACCTGGAAGAACAACTTTGAAGGATGGAGAGGGAGGGGCTGTGAGTTATATCTCACAGAATTCTTAACAGCAGCTATTTTAAGAAAGAAAGGCTGTTTTCTTGAAAATGTTTCAAAATTTTTTTGCAACCGGTTGTAGCTTGTCAGGGGCTGGGATAGTTGGGGTGGGGATAGAGGTAGCGGCAGAGGGAACCCATGAGAGGTGTTTTTACGTAGCAGTCATGAGAGTAGCGATAAAAATAAACGAGCTAAGAGACACGACTGACAACCGTTAAAGACGCTCTTTTACACCTATGACGATTTATCTCGAAAATTCTTACGTCTCTGTTACGTGGGAGAGTTGTTTCTTACATAATAAGGCTGAACCTGAGATAACTTAGCTATTTTTTGGTACGAATACGCTCTTGAGAGCTTGACATATTGATCAAGAACCCAACTGAAAGGTCACCTACAAAAGTTAATGGTAAATCCATGATCACCCAGAACTGCATCCTGAGAACGATACTCACAACAGCCGAATTGTAATTTTCATTATATATTACCACGAATTAGCATGCAATTACGGACTTTCGCTGCTAGCTTTTAGGGGATTTACTACAAAAACCTTTCGAAGAACATACCAGCATGAGCCCCCTTATAAAATGAAGAACGTTCAGACTCGTGTAAAAGATAACAGTGAAGGTATAAACAGAACAGTGTAGTGAGGGAAAAAGGAAATGGGTGAAAGGAAACTAAAAACGAATAAAATACGAACGAGTTGTTCTCAAAAAAAGAACTACAGAAAGAAAAAAAATTGAAACACGAGCCGGGGAAATTCAATGGGAATCTAATGATAGGGATTGGGAGATTAGTGTGTCCGTGTTCCCACCCTGTCCCCATTTTCTATAGACGTAGCGTGGAGAAGTTGTTAAAATAACAAGGAAATTCTACCTTTTGGAAAAGCTCAAAACACTGAAGGTGACTTCGAACAAATACTATCAAAGTCTGGGGAAGTTTGTTTAACCTTCGTAAATGTAATGAAAACATAACAGATTGCCATTTGCATGCTTTTTGTGTGTTTCACGCGATTCATCAATTAACAACAGGAGAAAAAATCCCACGCGGCGACTATTTTACAGACAACGGCGAAAGACGTTGATAGAATTTGTCCGGCAACTATAATAAGGGAGTGTATCTAGGGGTCAGCAAATCCAACCATGGATCCGTGCTAATTTTTAGCAGAATCCGCCAATCCGAAGATAGTTGGGAGGGGATCCTGGGATCTTGTCAACTCTATTTATTATTCGACCGGTTTCGTCTGATCAGGCATTGATAGAGCAACTAGTTTGATTACACAATTCATTACACCCATTTTGAAACCACTGGTTATTCTTGCAATCTGATTGGCTCTCAACATGGCAATTTATTCCAAAATTGCACTATTTTTTTCACTTTAAATCGCATTCTTTGTTAAACTCATCAAAATTCAAAACTGGTTTTCCTGAAGTGAACATTAAATAAACATTAATATTGACAAAAAGCGGTGTAATTTCAAAATGAGTGTAATAAAGTGGTAATTGAACTTCGTGTCGTGCAATTTTGGTCTGAAATAATACTTGTAATTTCAAATCGAGCTCGCGCTGCGCACTCGTTTGATTTTGAAATCACGCGTATTATTTCAGACCAAATTGCACTCCACCCAGTTCAATTACCATTATAAATCACGTATAAATGAAACTAGAACGTGAACAGTGAAAACCACGCAGTAACAACTACGCGCAGGATATAACGGAAATCCTGCGTGACAAAACTGTTTAATTCTGGGGTTCACGATTAATAGTTAATAATGAGCCCCAAAATTAAACATTGTAGATATGCTGTTAACACCCTAAAGTGAACGTGCATACTCTAACCATTAATTTAGCATAAAACTATATAGGGTACTTTTCACAATCTTGTTAAATCCCCGGTTGTCTGTGTGATCAGACGAAACCGGTCGGATCAGTAAACAAGATCTGTCGCTGTACGTCTCACTAGTTTTTGTTGAAAAAGAAAAAGTATTTAAAAATTAAAAAAATAAAATGCCAAGTAAGTTCCACGATCTGTACTTCAAAAACAAACAACATCCATAATCCACGCGTTAAATATTGAAGAAATTCGTAATCCGCTGAGCCTTTAACATCCCCCAGTCCGTAAACTATCACCTCAAAATCCGAAAAACCGAGCAGTCTTTTCTTTAATGAGCCAAATCCGTTCACCCGCGAACCCAGTCAGGTCTAGTCACTCTCCCCCTCCTTCCTCGTATACCAAAATCATGGATTCTGCATTGAAGGTTTTAATAGAAATAAATGGAATCAGTTAAAAATGAAGGCTGAGTTTGGAGTCGCAAATGATACATTCGTGTAACAGCCTTCATCAAGTTCTTTTGTCATTCCATGAACACACAAGCGCCAAATGGCGGCGTCAAGACAATGAAAAAAATGAAAGAAAACGGGAAAGGAGAGGGTTGGTTTTCCCTCTTCCCCAGTTATTCCCATTCGTTTTCCCTTTCATTCACTTTCTCGGGCCAATCTCCTGGTTTGCTTATTGTCTCGCTTCATTTAACTTCCTTTGTGACTGAAGCTCTGTTGGATTCACTGATTATTCAAGCTTGATATTTAGTGCTTTGTCGGCTCATCAGCCTTTGAAGTGGCCAAGCCTCATTGACCCTGTACACAAGCCATCTGCTTTGGCAGTCAGTCAGACAGTCGAGCAATCCATCCAATAATACTCTGCCCAGCCACCACCGTAATACAAACACGATTGTCTTTGACGTCCGCTCTCCTGCTCCACATTATTCTTAAACACTGCCTCAGAGAATTGAAATTCCGCTGCCATAAGCTGCTTCCAGAGGGACACATGCTTGGCGTGTCTAGCATTCCTGGTTTGAGAGTTGGGTTACATATTAATTGTATTGCGTCATTCCACACATTCCTATCTCGTTATAAGGTCGTTGTTTGTCCCTTTCAAAGGTCAATGAAATTAATTAACTTCAACTCAACCTATAAACTCCGCTATGGCTACATGTTCTCGTTTGATTCCTTCATATTGTTTCCTTTCTTGTCAAATCCTTTTCGCCTACTAATGCGATTTAGCTCATTCGAATAACTTCCCGCCCCCGCACACGTTGAAATCACGAAGCGCTGATCATCCTCGCCTGAGACCTTCAACGTGTAACGGGAATGAGATTTGAGAGCATAGCGCAGCTGACATCACTTCTTCAATTGACATTTTCGTTCTGTTTCCTCTTTCTGAGTAGCACTTCAAAAATCATTGCTGGAAACAAGTGTTTGATCTACCGAACTACATCTAATACCTTGTCGCTGAAGTCACAGATTTTTATGAAGGACAATGCGTGCAGATTTTCTCGAAAACTGGAAATTCAATTAATGAACCGGGTAAAGCTCAGTTTCCAAAAGGACAAAAGTAAAATGTACTATTTCATTTCAACAGTTTCACTTAAAACCAACGGGTATTTTTACTCCCAGTTATATTTTGTTTACTATAGCCTTCGTTACAACAGTCTCTTACCTTCGCCCTTAGCTTCTTACGCAACACTGAACACGAGGGCAAATATCGGTTTGTAAATTAGCAAACGAATAGTTTACATGTCAATCATGAAAAAAAAGTATTCCCCTGGCAAAGCTGTATTTTAGGCGCTTCGCAGGGCCTGAAACTGATATTCTCAATTAAGTTTATGTTCTTTTCAATGATCGACAATGAAATCGATCGCCAACATGTTTCCAACTCGGAGAGCACGTGGTTTGGTCTCTTACGCGCATGCTTGACTGATAGCCCCATCTCTCTCTCATTCACCGCAATCATTCAATGTGAGAATTTTTATAAGCGGGATTGTAGACCACCTTTACCTTGTTCCGCTTCTTGTACACCCCCACTTCTGACGCTTAGCAGACTGCCTGGCTTTGCTGTGGTTCTACGCTAGGTACACACACAACTCTTTCAGGTAAAACGAATGTATATCTAGTCGTAACTCTAACGTATTGCGTGAGGTTTCCGCGCTCACAGGATCCAGAAAGGCTGCTGAGGGTTCAGTGAGCCTATCCGTAAGTTTCGTTTGATTTGAAATCTCCATATGTAAGGACTTTTCGCGGGGAGACTAGTGCAGTTTTTAAGCCATGCTCGACAACGCGCTAAATCAAGTTACCACAAAAAGCGTTGTATCGAAGATAGCAGTCTTTGTTTTACAAGCACCTTTCGTGTTAACAGAGGGGCAGTGATAAGGAAAAGGTTCAGTTTACTTTCAATGTTGCGGCTGCATGACCGACCCTCGTCATTGACAAACACTGTGGTTTAAATTTTCAATGCCATTCGCTTATAAGCCTCAAAGGTTTGAAGCATTGTTTGGGAAAGGAAAGCTGTTAATTTACAATCTGGAGATTTTACGCAGATCAATAGCACTGTTTGGTTGGTCATTCACTCAACAGCGTTGCGAACGAGCAAGTCTTTCTCTAAACAACTTGTACATAGGAGGTAATTCATTTTCGAAAATGGTCGCACGGTACCGACGCTGAAGTACACTGATAGTTTTTGACTGGACAATGAATGAGTTACGGGCTGTACGCAACGGACAGAAACACAACCAATTACAAGAACATTCAACATCACCCCGGTCCATAGCGTGACTTGCATTGTTTGCATGTAGTCTTCACCTAATTTCGTTTCCGTTTTACGCGCGAAAAATGTATCCAGTTCTTGCGAATGACCGAAAGCGTTCTTCTCGCCGCGGTTTGAACAGCGTGTTCATGCAATCAGTTTGCGTAGTGCTCAGGTTCTAACAACGTGTTTACCACGATCAGAAGACGCTACTTATGTTAGCCAAATATGATTAGAATGCAGCTACATGTAAAAACAAATATGCCAACTGGAGAGCTTATACACAGATGCGATCGCCAAGTTTGGATCAGGCGGCGGTTCGTCGGTAGTCCGAGTTGTTTGGGAATTACTTTCACTCCATAAAGAACCGACCTAGAGTTTGTTTAGGTAAATTTGGTGGAGATACTCAACTTAGTTCTCTGTCACGGTTTTGTGGTTTGGATCTATTGTTCTTCGCTTCTTTCACGTTGTTGGCGACCACGCGACACCAGGCGATGGCCGCATAAAAGCGCGTACGACCCTGTCGACAGTAAATCATAATCGTAGTTCGTTTATAAAGGGAATGTCCTTCATGAGACACTCTTCGTAAGTGCCCTCACTTATTCTTACAATCATGAGGAATCTATGGGCGGTCTTGTGCTGTGGGTTCTCTCTTCTAAATCGATGAATCGCCTCCAGCGTACAGCATTCATCATTTAGTTAGTGAAAGAAAAAAACCCGAACTGTCTCCAATTGCTTGTTTTTAAACAAAGGCAAGGAAGGAAGCTGTTCGTTTGTTGTGTAAGATGCGATAATGCAAACCTTTTGTGTTCAGCCGTAACAAATGCATGCAATGTGGATTCAGTGACTTCACTGTGCTTCATTTCGTGGCAAAAGCGATGAACAAATCTGCTCAGGTTTTGCTGCGATTCTTCTTTTCCCGCGAATATTTTCATTGAGCAGTAAAGATTCCTTTTCTCGAAAATAGGTGTGTATTGATCCTGTGTTAACCAGGCGCCTCTTTGCTGTACTAATTTGTGCGTGAAGAAAGGGGAACAAATTGTTAACACCCTTCACCCATGATGTGGGATTTCAGCCGGTTCATGTCCCTAGCAGTAATGTTGAAATTGTTCCATTTTAGCCTGGGTCTTTGTTTAGGCTTAGATGAGTTGTGTGGCGTTGAAGTTTATTACTTTTGAAGCTGAGTAATGAGTTGTACAGTTCGAGGAGTGAAGCGTCCTTGCTATCGATTCTAGCATCAGGTTAGACAGAGGTCACTGCATTCGCATAAATCACTGTTTAAAAGTCTTTCGGTGCCAAACGTTCTTCAGCTCGATATGGAGGGAAAGCCGTGGAATAATGTGAAGGTTTCACGAACTGGAAGCGCTATGTTTAGGAACTTCTCAGTTAAGCTTCCATTTTAATGGTCACGGTACTCAAGAATTTTATCCAATTACTCTAAAGAGAGTCTTAGGTTGGGAGTCTAATGCAATAGCGAGAGTTGCTAAACCTGACAAAAACATTTGGATCAGAATTTATTCTTTATATCAAAAAGGAGGCTTATCACAGAAAAGCCGGGATTGCTTATTAGCTCTGGACCTTTCAAACGGTCGCAAATGTGGGTTTTGTCCAGAGACTCGCCGATAGTTTTGTTTTCCATACTTCTGCTCAATCATTAACGCCTTTATAGCTTAAGAGAGGCGAATACGAAAAAAGAAAAAAAAAACTTCCCGAAAAAAGAACATGCCTCACGGAAACTATAGCTCAGGCTCTAGCTTTATTAAAACGATGACCTGCACTGAATATTATTCACAGAATCACAAGTTAGAACTACACGAACTTAACTGTTTTTTCGACGTTGGGCCAAGAATAGGAAAAGATTTATGGGGCACTTTTGATGGCTCAAACCTTTGAATTTGGTCGTTACAGCCTTTTTTGACTTGTGCAAGGTTCATACTGGTTTATAGTAGTGACTTGTATTCATATTGTAACTTGCGTGCCTCGCTTAGCGGATCGTAATCAATTGTTCTTAAAATATGCTTTAACAATAACAAACATCATCGCCTAAACTCGCCGTCTCTATACACAACTTTACACGTGAGAGACGTCCGTGAATTTACTTAGAAGCGCCGTGTGTTTGGTTGTCTTATTTCGTTTCTGGCCATTCAGACAACATTACCTTAAGTACAAAATTATAAAGCCTTTTGCTTTTTTGCGGCCGGCTTTATTGCGTGTTGTTTGTGCGATCACTGAAGAACATTATTGACTGATTATCAGTACGCACTTGAATCCTCCTGACAATTTTGCGCGAAATTTCATCAACAAGTTCCTACCGTGAAAGTTTGTAAAGCAGCCTTTTTGCGTTTGCCATTTTGATACCTGTCTATTCATAATCTATCTGATTATTCTTCATTACTCCGGCGTTCAACAACATTACCTGTTTCTTTTTACACTATGAGAACACGAAATTACCATTTTGATTGGAAGGATAGCTCTTGTACTTGTGAATCGATTTTCAAAGGTGTTTATCTGTACATTAGGATTATAAATTCACCAGTTGTAAAACGTGTGTCTTTCTGAGAATTACACGTTGTTATTGCTAAACCAACTATGCATTTATCTTATCGGAATATATTATAGTAGACACGAGTATGTATGTAGTAGATGAATTTGAGTTCTCGAGGACCAAACTTCCTTCGTCAAGAATAAGCGTTATGTATGATTTTATATAAAATGCACGCTGTGAATTATAATTTACAGTTTAAAACTGTTTGCAACAAAATGACAAACGCGTTTGAAAAGATGGCTTCAATAATTATATCTTCCGTGAGAAATACATCGAAAATGGTTTTAAGTACAATGTGAATTTTAACATGTGCCGAGGTTTTCGACGTGTCATTAAAACTAATAAGCTACTTCATCCCCTGACGATTACAGTCGTGGCATAAACCGACGCAACACTGTCGCGATGTTTATCGTACATTGCGACGCATCTCTATGAAATCCTGATAGCCCAGGGCTTAACTTAAAGCCCGGTAAAGGAGTTTCGCAGCGATAAGGACAGCGGCAAACATCCTACTGCTTTTGCGTGTCTTGAGAACTCTTTTTGATGACAAAATTACAACTGGATTGTCTAGCCCGACTCGACGTGTGGTCTTTCCGGCTTATCCTGTGAAATGTGCGGCCATACTATGGGATCGATTTGCGACATTAGCGTATAAATAAATCAAACATTCGTCAGTCCTAACGAGGCTTTCTTGTCTTTCAATCAAGTTCGTAGCTTTTTATAATTTGATTTGACTTGTATTAAAATTGTCGACTTCTAATAATCGGCGAGTTTGGACCACTGGCAGATAGGCTTATCACTGTTAGCTTTATTTTTCGATTTCTCAGTGAGATGTTCCATAAAGCAAGTTTTGGCAATTCAAAGTCGAAACGAAGCCATTTTTTCAACTGAACTGGTGGGTATTTCAGTTTACTGTGCGCGAAAATAATGCAAATTGTCGAGCTCAAATAATCTGCTTGCATTTCCAATTAGACGACTTTTAAACCTCGGTTCAAGTACTTTGGATTCATGAAACCTTTGCAGTCGTACCTCGTGGTAAATACGAAATTCTCAATTTCAAGTTATCGGAATTTTCGAATTAGTATACACTTCGTGTCACTGGTTTTCGTCGACGCGCTTCTGAAACCTTTCTCGTTGAGCGATTTGTATCCTGTGGAACCTTGAATTCTGTGAAGAATGGGTTTTCACCGGTTGCTAAAGTTAATCAACATGTAAGAGTATAAAAAATTCTGGAGTTCGCATTATATCGCCCTGTTAAAACCATTGTCAGACAAGTTAAACCGATTCAGTTCTGGAACCTTTGCCACAATCTTTATCATCCACGGAGTGTATGGCGACTTTTTCAACTGCGTTTGCACAAGTTGTTAATCGTGCATGAATATACCGTGCAATTCTCTCGAGTTAAGACAATCGAAGTTCAAAAGATTGCTACTTGAAAAATGTTACACTTATTTGCCGATTTTTGTAGAGCTTTACTTAACTACACTTTATTATTCTGCGAAGTGAATTCATAACCACCTCGCTCTGAGTCTTTACATTTGATAAAGCATACATACAAGTTTACCGTTTCTTGTAACAGACGTGTACAAATCAGATGACGTTGTAGTTACTTGTAGATCAATTCTGAAAACTTTCCCACTGTAATTTAGGATATCAAAGTATACCTTCAAAGTTAAACTGAATTTGTGGCTTTCCATGCTTGACTTTAAATGACTGAATACAAAGTTCTTGAGTTGAAGTGTTGAAGGTGTGAAATCAGTGGACAATTAGTTGAGTCACGTTGCAGGGATATGCCGATTTGTAAAACCTTTTCTTAAATACCGTTTTATATTCGGTGAAGTGAATTTTTCAGTTAAGCTCCCTTCCTTTACCAGTGATTGTGAATAAATTAAAAAGTTCTCTATTTAATGTAATACGCGTGTACAAAGCCGGGGTCAACTTCTTAAACCATGTTATAGATATTTGGTGATCAATTTTGAAACCTTCACCATTGTTGACATTAGTTTCCAACACTACCTTGTGTATTGTGGAGTGAATTATGCAACTTATTTCGCCTGCTTCTATATTTCCATATGTTTGAAAAATTGTCGTGTCAAAGTAACCGATGCGTACAGGTTAGTGCAAACACGTCAAACCATGTTGTAGCTAACTTCTTGATTTCTTTCAACCGTTCGTTTTGAGATCGCAGGTGTCTCTGTTTGATTAATACAGGGGATATAAAATTATTGAGCCCAGGTAATGGACTTGTTCGAGTCAATGAGCAACTGTTTTAAATGTGTTGTATTAGCATTATTGGACTCAATTCTGAAAACTTCGCTTCAATGGTTGATGATCTATCAAGTGAATCTCCCAAGCGAGTTCACAAGTTTCTGTAGATGATTGTCCGAGAAAAGAAAACATTTTCGAGTTCAGAAAGTCTCTCAACACAACGTTGAACCATAGCTTCGACACTAAGTCTTGTTGCTTTCTGAAAGCGGCCTCCTCACATTACCTTGTATACTCAAGTTCAAGTAATAGGAGTGTAAAAATACTGGACGATATCTTTTAACCATGAAGTAACTGTTTTTCTGAATCACTTTCTTCTCTAGGGTAAAATCCTGTCAAGCCAAGTCTCCGGCCATTTCTGTGCGCTAGGTTCTAAATTCGTCAAGTTTAGTGCGGTCAATGCTCTTTTGACGTCGCGATATCGAGAAGGGAACATATATATGTTTGAAGAACCTCTAGCATATCATGAACAATATTTGTTTTGAGGCCTGTAGCGGATGACAAACACTTCTACCAGTACTGGACGTGTATTGTCACAATTTGTTACATTATGGATGCCTCTTTTAATTGCCGCTTCATACGTTTTCTCCTATGCATTTAGCCGAACATTTTCGTCTTTTGGAAGCCGTTTAGTTTATTTGCTGTCTTGCGTTGAAAATGCCGCGAAACTGCTCCTAATTTAATTATGTCATTGACAGCAGTGTTAGCAAAGTAAAAAAGTCCGGTTTAAGTTTTACTACGGCGTAGTAAACATTCAAGGTACAACGGTGTCCTGTCCAGCTGGTCTCATTCAGGAATTGTGTACAGAATCACCTACACCGACTGACAAAAACTAGATGTACAATGCAACCACCTAAAACGTTTCAAACTGTACCACGCAAAGCGAATGCTTGGTCAGTTTTCACTTCAATTGTTAGTCAGTTAAAATTGTATGAATGCGCGGCTTATGAAGAACTGAGGACGCAAGTGATGATCGCAGCTATTAACACAACTTGAGCAGTAGCGAAACTGATAGAACCTGAAAAAAATCATACTTGTGCGAGAGTCGAACCCATGACCTCTGCGATACCGGTGAAGCTTTCTACTAGCTGAACTAACAAGCCAACTTGGAGCTGTTGATTTCGTGAGTTCGTTCTAAACACGGGAAGGATGAATATATGTGACTAACATATGAAAAACATATTTTAACTGCGGGATAAAGAATGGAGATGTGTGTGATCATTGCAGTTATGAACTCTTCTTACGCGGTAGTGAAATTAATAAGGCTTTTTTTTTTTCACTATTGCTCAAGTAGCGTTCATAACTGCGATGATCACACACATCTTCTGTCATTCTTTGAGTCGCTATTCAAATTTATAATTTTCATACATTCACACTCATTTATGATGAACTCTTTAGCTGGGTTCAATCTAGAAAACAGTTAGGACAACCTTGTGCAACGTGTTTGAGTTCCCATTATCAAAAAAGTAGTGTTCAACAACTTTCAGCTTGGAAAGTTGAACTTTTTGCGTGGTACAAATTAAGAGGCACCACTCTCGAGACCTTCAGCAACGCGCCAGGTTTAACTTAGACCCATGGTTAAGAGAATTGGATTTCTGTATGCCTGTTTATAAGTAGGTCATCTTAAAACTATAATGTTCCTTGTCACTGTTTCATTCCGGACGGATAGACACTGTTTACAGTAAGCAAGACTTAGCTACCCACATTGGCCAGATTCAAATCTGTTCAGTTTTGTCAAATACCGTCTGAATATCGTTCAAATACCTGGTCCCATGTTCAAATGAACTCTAGTTACTTTATTCTTGTCCTAAGTCGTACAAAATCCTCGCTAATCGAGCATCAGTGCCCTTCTCTTAAATTTGGAGAAAGTTGCCTCTTGTCAGTACTGGGTTAAAGCAGTAGAAGGAAGACATGACGAAATGGACTGCAGAAATTTATTTTTCATTACTTCATTTTATTTCAAGAGCCAAACATATTTAACCTGACGCAAGTTCATTTATAAACTTTATCTTTTGATCTAATTCGCTCTGTTGCTGGATATTTTCGAACAGTTTTGTGACACACTGAATTCAATCATATACCACAACAAAACGTTCACTTTCTTTTTATTGGAATTGAAGTTCATTTTTTCCGTCCCGGCCCAAATTATGCCGTAAATAAAGCTTTCGTCAACTCGAATGATTTAAGTTGATTCTCGAAATCACTCCTTTACATACTAAAAGAAAAGAATACTTTCATGACACAGTTGGAGACTCCAAGATTTGGGTTGACGAAATTACTTGTCGTGACTTAGGACAAGAATCTAGAACCATACACGAACAGCACTCTTTCATTTGAAGCAATTGATTATGCATTTAGATAATTATGTTAAATATGACTGAGATTTGAAACTTTTAACACTACTTCTGACTCAGTTTGCTTCTCGGAAAGGAATTAGACTCTCAGATCAAGATAAATTACCCAAAGTTTGCCTTCTAAAAGCATAGACGTTTTCAAAAATTCGATGACTTTACATCAAGTTTTACTCAGAAATGTTTCTAAAATGACTGAAATTGGGAACGAAATATGGGCTTTGTTTTTTTGTTTTAATGTTAAACGTGGTTGAATTTGAGGTTTTAACAACGCACTCTGGGGGAACTGCCGTTAGAAGGCGTATTAAAAGGCGTATTGAAAGGCGAAAAACAAGTAGTTCCGCCGTTTCTTTCAATTTCCTCTTTTTTATGATTGCGACAAGAGACATGAATTCCTTTTGCGTGGCACTTGCAGTAGCCTTATTTAAAATTGTACCTGTATTGGCAAACAAACTGTTCTTGTAAACAGCATCGCTGGACAGGTTCGCGAAAACTAACTTTTGAGTAAGTTGGTGTCGGTTTTGATTGTTTGGAAACAAACGGTGTGAACGCGGTGATGATTTTATTAGTTTTTGAGTGAGATTCAAGCACCGGTCTAAATCTGACAACAATCAAAAAACCTGCTTATTAGTATTTTCCTTTCGTCAATGGATTTTTCCGTGAAAATCGTTACAACGGAAACCTGCACAGCGAGATAAGGGACAAACGTTGCTGTTTTTTCGAGAACTGAAACAAAGTTGAGATCGGTTTCACAAGTTTGCCGCGAACTTTTGGGAGAGAGCTAACCAATTATGTGGAAATTCTAATGGGGTTTGATACAATTACCAATTAATATCAGTGTCAGTAAATCACGATTTTAAAGAAGATATCATCTCCAAGTTTTCGTAAATCGCGTGCTTTTTCAGGTGCGCGGCTGTTGTAGTTCTTGTGCCTCTGCTAACGGCTATTTCGTCGAATCCGCGCCTATTTCCTGTTACTTAGAACGATTTCACAAATATTTAATGCATGTTTATTTGGTGGTAAATGGAAATCAATCGATTTCAAAGGGGACTCTGCATCAATTATTTACCAAATCACTCTGGCGTAGCGAGAGGTGCTATAGGCCCTCGCTTTGTTCTTTCTACAATCTAACGGCTTGCCACTTCGTCTTGACTTATAATCACACATTCCTGCTGTTTTTTCTTGCAAATGTGGACGGAATCTTGAGCCCTACCGCTGTGATAGAAAAGGTAAAACTTCTGTTCCTTCCTACGGCGCGGAAATCGTTACTTCTTGTACGTCGATGTGCTGCTAAAATATTTTGAATTCTGAATAGGCCACATCCATGTGTTGTAAATCTCTCTCCACAAAATACTTTATAGCCATTTTTGCTTTGTTTACCAGGCCCGTTAGACGCTAAGCGTAGATTTCTTTCCATTCAGAACCGGCTTTCTGCCAAAGTTGTGTGCCTAGAAATTTCTTGGATTGTAAATGAACGAACCGGTAAAGAAATGTCTTGGTCGCTGCTCGTTGAATAGGGCTCGATTCGCTTGGTTTTGTAATCGAGAAATGACAACGAGGAGGATAAAACCGTCGATTTCTTGGATATTTTCCATCATTGTTTCAAGCAAATCACTTTATAGAGGTTGCAAAGATCAAGTGAACGAACGACAAGCAACCCGCTATTAGTGGGAAACGAAAAGAAAACCGCGCGCACAAAAGCTAGCACCAATGACATGTGTTCTTGATGGGATTAAATCAAGTGCCAAGTTGCTTACTCGTTTTCTTTGCGATTTACGGGGCATTTCTTTTGATTTTTGTACTGCAACCAACGCGAACCAGCTCGCTTAACTACTTTTCTCAACAGACCCTGAATCTGTTAACGCATGGAAGATCTTTTTGCCGAAGCGTGAGTTCAATGAATAACTTGTCTATTGTTACATTTGTGGTGATGAGATGGACATGTAAACAAACCGAGCGCGGCAGTCCCATTGGCCGAGAGCTTGTCAAACATCAATTTTCTGCCTGACACATGACAGGCCTTTATTATCCTGTGTTATTTGTGTACACTGCAACGCCATGCAGAACACCCTCCTCTTCCAACGCCACTGCACTTGCACAAAGGCGAAAACTTGCGCCTGGCAATAGTTTTTAGTGTCCCGGTTCGTTTGTCAGCGGGAGAGCCGCCTTGTTGGCGCTAGCGAGCTCACGATGAATCATTCATTTACTCCCGCTGAAAAAGCGTTCCCGCCGCGGCGTTCATTGGCCGATAGAGATCACGTGGAGCGCGCCGAAAAAAAGGCCGCAATATCTTCGACGAGTTCACGAAAAGAAGAGTTTGCGTGTAGGAGTTGAGAGGTTAGAGCGGAGCCAGTGTACACAGCGTGTGTGGCGGGAACTTTGCGTCACGACATACTTGCATTTTTGCAGCATTCGCGTCGCTGATCGATGTAAATGTCGTAGCAAGTTTACGCTTAGCATAGGTAAAGAATCGGCTTTCTGTGATATTTTGCGAAAAAAGCGATTTTGCGAGGTTCTCGTACCGTAGCCGAACCCAAGCAAATATGTCGCCACGTGTGTTTTGTTTACGTTCGGTGGGCCTTGCTCCTAGATTTACTATGAAGTTAAGATGTAAATTGAGAGAAGTGTATTGTACGGTATTGAGCGACTGTAGTTAGTGAAAGTTAGCTCACAGGCTCGCAAGAGATAAGCCACGACTCCTGGTAAAAACTCGGCGTGGAACTGTTTGGTGTCAGTCAAGTGATAGCCACATTTGTAAGACATATTGATAACGCACGGTCGCTAGCACCGACTACAACAAACGCGACTTGTTCCGCTTTCCAATTGAACGAACGTCAGTGTTAACGTTGTTGTTTATGTTGATTTTTCTTTCAGATTCAGGGCGAGTGGAATGAAGAGGTCCCTGATCACTGGTAGGATTGTTGGCGTATAATGAGCGATTCATTAGCTCAAGTTCTAGAGACAGCCACGATGACAACTGATCGTACAGGCAACAAGGAACGCACGCACGGTTCCAAGGACAGTGAATCGCACGCCTCACATGCTTCGCACGACACTGCGGCGGCGCCCGATCACGCAAACAGGGAACTTGCCGAAGAAGTGCTTGAGGAAAAGGAAACGCAAGCGGCGGACGCCGAAAATCGCAACAAAAACGGACAGGAAAGGGATGACAAGAAGGTATCTTCCTCGCGGATTATTATCGTAACATAACACATCCGTAGTTTCGTATCATGTGACGGTCGCTGGTTTTGGCGTACAAGCGCTGCTCAAAAGCCAGAGTGCGGCCGTTTCGCAGTGTTTAAGAAAAGATCGCGTTTATTTCAAGGTTCATGAATAATGAAATCTTCCTGATGTTTGTTGGTTTTGTTCGCGTGTTACGGCCGCTGGGATTGCCACGAATTCTCTACATTCCCGCGTTTTCAGTGTCAATTGTACACAAATTCGTCGTCGAGGCGTTTTGGAGAGGTTCGCCGGCTGATTCTTTTGCGTCGCGAGTTTTATCGCGCGAATGCGGATCGATTTTACATTAACACGGTGATTGTTAGCGCGGTTCTTTTGTGCGAAACAAACATTCGCTAAAAGCTTTATATTTCTTGAATCGCTGTTGCGGCGATATCGCCTGCGAGCCTCAATTTAAAATATCGCGTGTCCTTCACTCGTGATACCATCGAAAAACAACCCCCTTCGTTTAGAAACGCACTGGAGAAGCGTCGTTTGTAAAGCTTAGATCGCTCGGAACATGCTATGATTTCAATTGGAACTTCTCTCTACCCTGCATAAATGCAATAAAGCAAAACCAAATTTATTGTTAATCCGTAGCCAGAGGGACATTTCTGTGGATCTTTACGGCATGAGCTCATTCCCTAACAGCGATCGCTTGTTTGAAAGTGTTTTGATTCGCGTGATTTCGCTATTACAGCGGCGCTCCAGTCGATCGATTGTTACGAGTCGGTTAAATATTTAGGATGAGAAAAAAAAATTATAAAATAAAAGAGGAAGCTTGTAAGGCGCGCTGAGGAAGATGAAAGTGTCATGAGTGCACTCTGATCTTTAGCATCAAGTTTACATCATCCACCTTCGAAACAAAGCCATTTTACAACAGCAGGAGGGTCTGTTCGCGGTGATGGTTTCTCGAAACGATCGATGATAACGTCGATTACGCTGGCGACGTTTAGCACTTTGAATTTGAGCGCGTCCCTGACGTCTCTTGACACACTGGATGAGCCGCTCATGGAGTAAGCGGCCGTAAACTCGTTTATATGACGGAAGTGTGGGAATTACGACAACAGAAAAATCTGGATATGCGTGACTTGCTGTAAGGGCCATACAAAACATTGAATGATCGGTCGCGATCGAGCTGCCCGTAAATGCTAATTTACATTTGGATCGTAGCTACGTACAATGTATAAGTTTTGAGTTTGATGGGCCTTTCATCTCTACCGCCTGTAAACAAAAGCTCCTTTTTGTGCCAGTCTCCTGGGAAAATTCGCTATCTATGGTTTTGTACAATTCTTTATTTATAGCGTGAATGAGGAGTTCGAGATGTAGATGTTTGCCAAAGAATTATATGTACTATGCGAAACGACTAATTGACTCCAAATTGCGCGCAAAGCGTCCATGTTTTACATCTTGTTTTGTCAATAAGACATCGGAAGCTTGCCTTAGTCACGACAACTCTTGTGTACATGCGAATTTCGCTCAAAAAAAAAAACAGAAATCACGTTCACTTAAGCCGTGAAAGCTACGATCGCACTAATTTTGCTCTCAAAAAACTTCATCACAAAAACTCAAGAAAGATGTTCTTTTGTTTAGCACAGAAACCACTTCACAAAGCCGTTGTTTGAGAATATCCTTTATCCTTTTTATGTAGTGTATGGTAATAAGTGCTCCGTTGGTGATTTTTCATTCGCTCCCTTCACATCGGTATTTCCTTTCTCGCTTAGTAATACATCTAAAAACCTCGACATGTGTTTTTTTCACGACTTTTGTTTTGAGACGTTCTCGTAATAATCGAGGTTACATAAGGTTTTTATTTCTCGCAGCTCAATCGAACGTTATATGAAGAATAATTCATCTTGATAAATGGTCGAAAAATGCGCTTTCGTTAGAATTCGCTTTCAAAAAGGAAAAAAAGACTTCTGAACACTGTAAAATTGTTAAATTTTATACCAGGAACACGACTACAACACCAACCTTGTTTCGTTGCAATTTTTTTGGGCGCAAAAAAATAAATCACCTTAAAACATGCATGTATTTCCACAGCTATAATGGCAGTTCAAAACACTCGTTAAACTCGAAAGCATGTATGTTATGTTTGTTCCTTCCAACTTCGCATAATCCGTTAACTGGTAGTAATAAATCGGCTCAGTGATAAAAATAATTTAATCGTAAAGTACCTTAGTAAGAATTTATTTTTTTCCATCGGTGTTAAAGTAATCCGAGAATTTTGTTTCTTTAAGGTTTCAATCACAGTAATAAATCGGCTCGGTCATAAAATATGTTCGTACACCTAGTAAACGAAATCCATTCAAATGAGCAGTACTTTCCTTCAAGGCAGGACATAAACCTACTTTTAACTTGACGCGTAATCGTGGAAAACCAACCCAGATTTGTACTTTGCAATTGTTAACATTTCAACGATGAAAAACATACAATTATATTCTTTACCCGTTCTGTTTACTTTGAAATGTTGTTTATCGCGCAATGATCGTTCGCGGAACGCTCTTATCATGGACAAAAACATAAAAAAAAAAACATCAGCAAAAACATCGCATTTTTGACGATATTCAGCCACTTTTTGGTGGACTATATTTGCTCCTTTTTTAATGATTATCTTATTTTATGCTCGCGATCTTCTCTCGTCTCTCGATCTGTAAAGAAATTTCTTGTGTTTTAGACTTTTCCTCTCAAGAAACAGGGCCTTAAGCAAACAGGACATAATATTGTATACAGACTAATACCTTCCAAATGTAATTTACTAAAGTTTCACATTAAGTACCAAATCAAAGAAGCAAGCACATTACTCTAAAACATTTCTTTAAGAAGTGTAAACTTTTGAAAGGTCATAGAACCCCAATTTAACATTTCAGGGGATTTAAAAAAGCTCATCTGAATCAAATTTCTCATTTAAAAGAATAATTGGAAAGAAATGAAACTACCAAGTATTAGACTGTTCTGTGATAGGGTTACAACCACATTGTGTAAGTCTACATTCTAAATCAGAATTCAAGGAAAAGTAAGGCCACGTCATTAATAGATCATTAATTTTTTTACTCAGTCAACTTGAATTTTCAATTTTTTTGTTTTATGTCTTTTACCTCATGATTAGAACTCAAGAGACAAAATACATGTAATTGCTGTACTGTTTGAGTATTTGTCCCTTTGTAACAAGAGAAAGACCTATCAAAGAATTTATAAGTCATGAGATTCTTATACATCATCCTTTTATTTTTAGAATTTACAAATATTAAAATCTGTTGCTGTTATGTTTTTGGAAAGATTTCAGGTTCTTTCAAATTTATCTGCTGAATTATCTAACATTGCCCAATGGAATTATTTGGATGAGCCAAGATTTATACAAGTTGAAATAGTTTTTTTGTAATCAAACTATTATTATTGGTGCTGATCTAACAAACCTCAGCCCAAACCTGTGATTCATGTCACATGCTCTGGTCATTAGAAATTAAAGCAGGGCATTTGATGTGCATGTAGTTGCCAAGGAATATTTTAAATTTGTCAAAAATGTGCTACAGCAATTTTGTAATTTGTTAAGATTTATGTCCTCTTGTCTTGTGTGCACAGAATTAGTATATTTAATTTTATTGCACTGCCAGCATAGTGTTGCTCATATGGTTAACAGCATCACCCTTGGCTTTTACCTTGGCACATGGCAAAACAAACATTTGAATATTGTCTCTGATATGTTGATTTAATTAATAAATATATTATGCATATGTATTTGTACAAGGTTCCAATGAGACAACAGCAGCAGAACCAAAACCGAAAGAAGCAACCCACAAACCTCCCCAAAACGGTAAGTACCAGCTTTGCACGAATCCTTTTTAACAACAGTTAAGATCGAAGGGGGGTGGGGAGGTGGGACCTCAGGTGGGGTCTGGCAGGTATGTTTGCCAGCTTTCAGAGACCCATTGCCATTAATTTATATTCTTCTTTCTGTGGTTAATTCTACTCCTCATATTGTTCATGACTTTACAAATGTAGATTTAACCAAAGTCTTATCATTAATTTTTGCCATTGCTGAGAAAAGCAAGATGAAGTACATTTCCATTTTTTTTCCAATTCTTTAAGCCTTTCCAATTTTTGAAGAGGTGACTCATTCACTTTTATTTGTATATGGTTGTTTCATGAGTTATTAAATAACTTCTTAACACGAAAGCGATATTGAAATTAAAGTAAATAATACTACATACATCGTGTTTAGAATTGTTCACAATAGTAAAAATGAAATGCAACCTAAAGTTATCATGTATCAAGGAATTGTGAGGTCTTCCTTCATACTGAAATGTGAATTTGCAAATTTAGCCCACATCGTCATCACCCAGTCTCCTGAAGCATATGCTTATGTTTTAAGTAATGGTCCAGATAAGAAGGAAAGAACCAAGCGCAATGAACATGTCGGAATGCAAAAAGGTGCTCTCTTTACTATTGTCTCTGGGGAGCAGGGTTGGCGCAGTGGTGAGAGCGCTCGCCTTCCAGTGCCAATGTGTCCCGGGTTCGATTCTCGGGCTTGGCGTCATAAGTGGGTTGAGTTTGTTGGTTCTCTACTCTGCTCCGAGGGGTTTTTCTCCGGGTACTCCGGTTTTCCCCTCTCTCTCCAAAAACCAACATTTCATTTGATTTAGTTTGATTTGAGAATTGTAAAATTATTTAGAATTGCAAAGAATTGTAAGGCGCATTTGATCATATTCACATGCTAATTGGCGCCTAATAAGTAATAAATTATTATTATTATTGTCTCTACTACACTTCTGATTGGTTTAAACATTAAATTTTATGAAATCTTTGCAAAGCATTGGGTATATTAATCCCTTGTTTTCTAACCAACTTCCTTATAGCAAAATCTCTTGTGAGACTGAGTAAGACAGAAATTCTATGTGGGGAACATGTAAAATTGCAAACTTTTCTTGGCTATTGTTTTCAACTCTTATGATTGGTTGAAATCTTTTAACACCAAAAAACATCCTTTAAAAACAAAGTTTAAATATATTTTATTTTGTAGACTGCCTTTTTGTAGGTTTACACATTCTCTGTGTAAACATGAAAACATTCCTATGTGAGGGAAGCTTATTGCACCATAACCAAAGAAATTGCTTCCCTTCTTACCAGGATCATTACTTAAATACTAGTGCATTTTGAATCAAATTGGAATTTCCAAGAGAGGGCAACATGCAAGTAGTTGGAAAAACCTCTAAGAGCAGAGCAGAGCAGAGAACCAACAACAAACTTAACACACTATTATGCTGGTAGGTTTGGGAATCAAACCTAGGCAGCATTGCACAATCCCTGCTACCCTTGTGTCATGCCATTAATAGTGACTTAGTTGAAAGATGAAAATAAACACCTTTGTAACTCTGTGGAAAATCATTGAATTAAACTAATCATTTGATATTAAACAACCACTACTCACTTGTACTTCAAATTAAAATGCAGCAACAGCAGCAGAAGACATTCCACAGTGGACGGAACATTCGTACAAATCTAGCAGGAACATGGCAACCATATCCTCCCTGGCACGTAGGATTCCCGTCTCGCTTCACACCCACTGCGCCAATTTATGGCTACACACCCCCAGGGGTAAGAGAAACTAAGAAAACAACATAAAAAAGATCATTACTTGTTAATATTGATTTACTTTTGTTGTAGTTACAGACAATAACTATAACATCAGTTTTCAGTGAAATGTTATTGTCTGGGATGCAATTATTGTTGAGATGAGGTGATCATTTATGGAGACTCTGTCTTGAGGTGTCAGTCTAAAAGGGGCATCTATGTTGGTGCTGTCTTTGTGAAATGCAAGCAAATAAAATTGTCCATCTAATGGATCTGTCCATGTCCATTATACAGAAGCCTTCCTTGTGAGAAGTCTGCATAGAAATGAGACATTGTATAAAAGGGCAACTTTCTTAGACAATCAACCTAATTGCATCATAATTCTTGAACTAGTTTTTATCCCAGTCCTTTCTCATTTCTTTTGGAGTACACTGTGTAACATTAGGAGAAAATGGCAGTTGACCACCCCGAATATGCCACTTGCAAAAAAATTTCTATCTGTGGGAAATAGAGGAGAACTGCCTAAGGATTGAAATACTGCATTCAAATAACATTTCTTGCATTTTGAAGGAGCATTGTCACTCTATTGTACTATCACTTTAAAAAGCTTAAAACTTCCAAAGCATCAGTGGAAACCTGAAAATAATGGTTTACTTTTGCTGCCAAAGACTGTCGTACTGCGTTGACACTATAAACTCCTCTATTCCATCAAAGACGACGAGGATGGAAATGGATTGGAATTTGAAAAAAGCTTGCCATTTTTTTCAAGATTTCAAGCTATGGATTGAGAAATCACCAAAAAAAAATATGGTTAGCTCACCCTGCTAAAATTTCATTGGAATTCATCTTTTTGATTCTGTAGGAGCATTTTTTTCACAATAACAGGTAAAAGGCAGTAATTTCGGCAGAATTGAACCAAAAACAGCAAAAATCCCCGTGTCAACGTTCCTTTAAAGCTACAGGTATCTGTTACACACAAAATAGTACCTTTATAAAATTATTAAAAGGTAAATGAGCTTTGAGTTCAAAGGTGTCAGCAGCTGTTTTGAAAATGGAATCAAGTTACTATCATTATGAAGCAGGAAATTCTGATCAATGCAGGAGAGACTGTATACATATCACACGCATTGCAACAAAAGTTGCCAAGTTTTTGAGCTGCCAAATGCACAATAAATCACATCTGGAAGCAGTTCTCCAAGCAGTGGATTTATTATCTGGGCCCGGTGAAAACAAGTTGTTTTTTTCCTCATTATACCAAAATTGGCTCAGGTGATAACCTGCAGCAAAAGCCCTGTCTACAGACTCTGAGACAAGAGCAGCTTATGCACATAATGACAGAAGTGCCCCGTATATCTTGAAATTTTCACTCAGCCAATAAACAGGTTTAGAAAGCTGCAACTGTACATGTCATTTGACTGGCCTGCTGTGGCCTACAGTTGAGTGATGCAAGGCATCTCTGCATTTTTTCTGCATCCACTGTCTGCTTTAGGGTGTGACTTAGGAGTGCAAGCCAGTATGGAAAGTAATACACTTTACATGTGCTATGCATTCCCACAGCAGAACACGTGGCTGAAGTTCACATGCTTATCTTCGTTGCTTACCCTGTTGTCAGGGATGTTTAACATATCTGTGTCTGTGGTGTTTACATTTTTTAAATGCCAGTGGTTTGGATCGAGAGTAACAAACAGGAAATAGAGGTTAGAGGTTGGAAGAAGTCATGTAATCTCTTGTTTGTGGATGGTGCAATCGCCTTTTGACATAATGAGTGTCTTCCGGAGAAGTCTGAGTGTTGGCTTTACAGCTTCCAGGTATGCTTTAAGCCAGAGCCGACAAGTGGGGGTCCAGTCAGTTGTTTCCCATTTATATTTTAAGACACTAGTTTGGGTGTTTTTTGCAGTTTCTCCAAAAAAGTGGTAACTTGTTGGTTTCTTGTAGATGAAATGTGATGTGATGACAGGGACTTGTTGGAGCCAAAGAATGCACTGTAGTAACAAGTTCATAATGTCATTGTCGGCAAATTGAAAAGGATGTGGCCAGGATGGCAGTTAATTGAGGCTGACCCATAACTACATGTGGGGTGCAGTGTTCTCACAGATAACCTGGCATCTGCTGCATCAAAGCTGAAAAAGATGGGAAGGGACACAAAGTGAGAAAACCCATCTTGGGTTCCTTTTGCTCACTGCAAATTGCACTAGTTGACTCCTTTTTAAGTTTTGCTTAAAAGTCAAGGCCTAATACATTGTGCAGTTGACCAAGCTGCATCCCATGTCACATCAGTGGTTGCAGTTAATCCCTGTGAATTTGCATTTGTTTGTTAGTTATTGTTTCTCTTTTATTTCCATAAATATTGGGATATTGGCCAATGATAACCACGCATGGAACTCTGATTTTAAATACAGTGTAGCTTTGGCAGGGTTGAATTGGAGACCATAATCAAGCTCCTACAGTCACAATTACATAAATTTACAACCATAGTGAAAATATTTGAAATCTCATGTTACCCCATCATCTTGGAATCCGGTCAGAGATCCAAAATAAATAAAATTATGCCAATGTCTAGACAATAAACTTTCCTTCTTTAGTCAAAGCAGCGTGGTATACTGATTGCTTTCGTTGAGCTGATTTAATATTGTTTTTCCTGTGTATCTTTCCAGTTATGACTATTCTTCAACATTCCGATGGCTGTTGTAAAGAACAGTTAAACTTGACCTACATGTACATTGTAGGTGCGGTGACTAGAAAGGCTTCTGAAACTTTGATTTCTGTTTCTGTTGTGGACCTGCTTTGCTCAGAGAGCAGTGGCAATGAGTTTTTCTTTATTTTACTGGCTGAGCTTGCTGAATGCAGCCATGGGCTACAGAAACGATGACAACAGAGTAAATGATAGCTTAATTTCTCTAAACTTAATAACTTGCACTCAAATCACCCTCTAACTTTTCTCCTTCTTCCTTCTCCTATATTTGACAGCCAAAGCATATTATTAAGATGTAGTGCTAGCAGATGTTGGGTCTTGGGCTTTCTTTAAATCCAAGGTGTGGATGCTAAGGGCTGAGTGTTCCTTTCATCCCCCCCCCCCCCACACACCTTTTTTGCAGCTAAAAACCCTTAATTGAATGAACATTAATTTTTGTCAGTCATTCCTATGGTCAAACTCCAGAAACTCCATAGATAGAAGTCAGGTTTGAAGGAAGTATGAACTATCTTGGTGTGGTAATGATTTAGAAAACAAAAGTACTTCCAAATGTTATGATCCCTTATACTCCCACCCACCCCCTCTGGTGCCTTGTGCTGTGGAAATCTCCATCAATTTAATCCTTATTTTCTATTTAGATGCACATTTAAAGGCATTTGGCAATTTGCACAGAAATCAGGGTAAAGTTTACACCAAACTTGCCAACAAGGCTGCTGTAGACTGTAGTTAATAAAGGTGTTACAATATTGTGTCTCTCTACAGGCATATAGCATTCCTAGTAGTCCACCTCCCAGCTCATCCCAAAGAAGCTTATCAGCAAGTGACAGTCAAGATGAAGCTGAAGAGAAGCTTAGCAAAACTAACCTGTACATTAGGGGCCTTTCACCTGGAACTACAGATGAGGATTTAAATATTTTATGTAACAGGTTAGTAAACAATATTTTGGCAACTGCTTTTACATGTATACTTCTTATCAACTGCTATATTTACATTTAACACAGTGCTTGACTCATTTCATGATTGCACTTGTAACTAAATATTAAGGGCCCAAAAATGCCTGCAGATCATCCTTTAAATTAAGCACCAGTTGAGGACCATAACCAATGCTTTGCATGCAAGTATTTGCTTGCCTAGGGCAAAATTGGTCAAATAGTGATTAGGCAAATCCCAGATTAATGTAAGTGTAAATGCAGTTTAACTGTGATTCAATTAACGTATGTCCAAAACGTTTTCACCCTTTATGACACTAATTTTGAAATCACTCTTTATTATTTTAAGAAATCTGATTTGCTCTCAACAGTGCAATTCAATTTTGTCCCAAATTGCACCATGTTTTGCACATCCTTTTTTAAGCCCATCAAAATTCAAAACTGGTTTTCCTGAAGTGAACATTACAT
This sequence comes from Galaxea fascicularis, assembly GCA_948470475.1. Classification (NCBI taxonomy): domain Eukaryota; kingdom Metazoa; phylum Cnidaria; class Anthozoa; order Scleractinia; family Euphylliidae; genus Galaxea; species Galaxea fascicularis. Next base: position 9,931,978 of record OX419343.1, on the reverse strand, counting down.
AATATTAATACTGACAAAAAACTGCGTGATTTCAAAATGGGTGTAATAAAGTTGTAGTTGAACTTCTTATTGTGCAATTTTTGACGGAAATCAAACTTGTGATTTTAAATCGAACTCGCGCTGCACGCCCGTTAGATTTGAAATCACGTGTATGATTTCGAACCAAGTTGCACTCCACTTAGTTCAAATACTATTTTTAATTTTGATTTGAACTTTCATTTCATTCCACTAAAAACAGCCTTAAAGTTTTTGCTATTAATGAGTGATTTATAATGGAGTCAATCATATACTGGCTCATACAGACAGAAGACTGTAGAGAAAAAAAAACAATCCTACTTTTACAAAAAAATATAATTATTGCCTAATAGGACGGTGAAATTGGACAGTTTTTCTCTCATTTCTTTCTCGAATTTTGCTCCATATGATAAATTGGTAACAACTTGGTCTGTAATCATACTTGTGATGAAGAAAATTGGACGACCACTCATTTTGTTAATCACTTGTATTATTACAGACCGGAAAGGACTCCACTTGAGCAGTTCTATTACCATTAATCAATCACATTTATGTTATTTCAGTCTGGAAGCAAATAGTTAGTATTTTTTGTTGAATCATTATATTGGACATTTTGATCATTACATTCCACAGATATGGAAATATTATTTCGACAAAAGCTATCCTAGATAAGAATACTAATAAATGTAAAGGTGGGTACTTGTATTTTTTATTTTACTGTAATATTACTGATCATTTTCCCTTTCCCTTCTCACCCCTCCTCCCCTACCTCTTATGGTTATGTCATGAACAAAAACCAACACTTTCCAAATTTGATCAGAATACAGTGAATGATAAGAGCCACTACATGGATGTCCACTGTTAAACCTGATTATTATTGTATTATCATTATTATGAACAAGTGTGCATGATGCATAAAGGACATAGTTCTTTTTTTGGAGAGAAGATCATGAATTACTTTTGATATTATGGAAGCTTTGATAATTATTGTTACATTTACTAGGAAAATTGGTTCAGTTTTCAGTTTGCAACACAACAGTTTATGTGTATGCTTAACATCCGTAATTCTTCCAACTATCTTCCAAGAGAGAAAGCTACTATCATGAAGCCTTTGCACATGTAAGAAGCTAAGAATTCAGATGATGTTCAATTATACTTAATTTCATCAATCATGGTTTCATTTCTAATAGGATATGGTTTTGTGGATTTTGAGTCTCCGTCGGTAGCACAGAAGGCAGTGACAGCCTTAAAAAATAAAGGAATTCAAGCCCAGATGGCAAAGGTAAACAATGCTTCAATAAAACAGTACATAATAATTATTATATAATACTGTGTTCCCATCCTTTTTGTAATTCTGACTTGAATTCTTCTTGGTAGCGAGTGTCATACCCGAATGCAATATATATACACTGTCCTTTGAATTGGCATTATTAAAATATGCGGCCCATGTAGAAAAAACAATCCTTCTCATCAAAATTCTATGCTGTGAAATTACTGAATAAATTATTTAATACCGGAAATAGAAATAATTGTAAACTTGTCACTGCCAAATGTGTTTTATTATAGTTGGATATGACTCATTGTATCCCATGCATAGTTTTGAACAAAAGGAAAAAAAGAGCTTTATTGTATTGGTGACAACAATCTGTGGACATGGATGAATAATCTAACAGCTTTTCATTTTCAGAAGTGTAAATTAAGAATAATAATATCCAGTGAGCCACTTTAGGAAACCTGATGTTCTCATTTAATCAATTCTATTACTAACATTTAAAGCCACTAACAGTTTAGCTCCTGATTATGTTTGTGAGTTGATTCACCAGTATGTACCTGGAAGATCATTGTGGTCATTGAGTAAGAACCTTTTCCTGATTCCACCATCTATTTTTAAGTCATGTGGTGACTGACCCTTTTCAGTTTGTGCCCCAAAGTTATGGAATGGCATTTCAGTGGATATTAAGAGAGCCATTAGTCTATCTTTTCAAAAGACATTTTTATTCAGTTTTATTCTTTTTTTAAGCATACAACAGCAAAAAGGAAGGATAAAAACTGATGTTTCGGAGTGATCATCACTCCATTGTCAAGAGAACTATGTAACAGATCATGCAAATTACAGTATTTAAAGTGATTGAGGTGTGAAAATTACACAAATACTTTCACACGAATAGAGTTTGATTGCACGTTCAGATTTAGCTTTAAGTTTCTTATAAAAAGCATTTTGTGCACTAAACAGTCAAATTTGTTTACACATTTCTTGAGCACCTTGAAACAACTCAGCAGGTCCTGAGGGACTGTTCTGTGCTTGATTGAGCACATCACTTATCTTCTCGGTCATGTTTCTCTGATGAGTGTAACCGATTGACAACAGTATTCTCACATTTTGAAGTAACCAAAACACCTCGTAAACTCTACCATCGAAAACTTTGTTCACTCAAAGGTCTGTGACCAGTAGCAGCCTTTATCACCAGCTAAAGAGGCTGGTGACACGATTCGTGTAGTCTTGCCATTTAAAGACCAAATCTCAGCTGATACTGTGAGGCAACAACTAAAGGAACTACACGAGCCTAACAGTGCATACCACCATCCAGCCTGTCTTTTTGAGCTGGAAAATTGAACAAGAACCAAAAGTAAAGGAAGCAAAGCCACTAATAATATTGTAATCAACAGTGTGTAGTTTATAATTTTCAATGTGACCTGTGTGATGCGGGTTAGTAGGGTACACATGCGGACATTTATGTAATTGTGTTGAAGGACATATTACAGTTCTCCTCCTTCTCCATTGCCAAACACTACATGAACACGCATGGAACAGTCCCTCAGGACCTGCTGAGTCGCTTCAAGGTGCTCAAGAAATGTGTAAACAAATTTAACTGTTTAGTGCAAGAAATGCTTTTTGTAAGAAACTTAAAGCCAAATCTGAATGTGCAATCAGATTACTTGTGTGACAGTATTTGTGTACTTTTCGCACCCCATTATGTTTGCATGATCTACAGTATTTCATGGTTCCCTTGACAATGGAGTCATAATCACTCCGAAACGTCAGTTTTTACTGTTCCTTTTTGCTGTTGCATGATTCTTTTTTAGGTTTTATATTGTCATATTATAATTGTAATTTGTATTTAGTTCTTGTAGTTTTATTTTTTATGGTTGTAAATTAAAGCACCTTGGAGCTTTTGTTAAGGCGCTTTATTATATGGCTAGTGTTTGTATACGATATAACGTGCGCTCTGATTGGCTAAGCAAAGCGAAGCGCTAGGGCATTGTTCTCCCGTAATGCCCACGGGCCGATTACGGATGATGCAAATTAGGAACAAAAACAACAAAAAGTCATCCAAAGGCCACATTTGTTTTATTTACATTGAAAATTGGTGCCTCAAGAGCAAAAAACTGAAAACACGACCAGGAAAACTGCTGGTGAAACGTTTGACCTGAGTTTGGAAAAAATTAATGAATAGATTACCGTGAAGTGACGACTTGGACTTGAACTATTTTTTTTTCCTTGGAACTGTTATGTTAGCCATATAATAAACATCTTAATAACCTCGACAGTTCGGTCATTACGGGAAAATCTCAAACCTCGGCCTAGCTGTATTGACCTCGCTATCGCTCGGTCAATACGGCAAGGCCTCAGTTTGAGATTTTCCTGTAACGACCTCACTCTCGGTTATTAAGTAGTTAATATAAGTGTGTATTATTATTATTAATGCTTTATCAACTTACACGCGTTTGTTTTCTTTTCAGCAACAAGAGCAAGACCCTACAAATTTATATTTTCTTTACCTTCCCAGGAATTTTGATGAAGCAGTAAGTGTACAATGTCTCAAAAACAAATTGTAATCTTTGGGCACATAAAGTACAATGGCATTCCAAGATGGCATTTTTTCTTCAGGAATTAAATGTTAACTGAAGTAAGCATTCTGGGCCGAGTTGCTCGAACCTTGGTTAGTGCTAACCGAGCTTAAATACTATGACAACCTATACATGTAGGTTTTAATCCAACTTAACCAATCATTAGCGCTAACCATGCTTTGAGCAACTCAGCCCTGGAGTATTTGGAGTATTTGCACACAGTTGGTGTGACATTTCACAAGGAAACTTTCCACATATGACACTTTTTCACTGTAATTTACCAAGTGTTTGTTTACATGTAACAATGACAAACAATTGTATGTCTAAACAATCAGTTTTACATTCATAATATACCAAAAATATCAATCTAAGATAGAACCATTTAAAAAACTTATGGCATTCTAGAGGACAGCCCCTCAATAGGCAATGGAGTTTTTAATGTAATTAGGCTGCGAGGTTTACGTCAAATTATGAATTTCTATATTTCTAATTGTCTTCGTAAATGTGTATTTTATGATTGAATGATTTTATTCCCTGGAATAACTTTTAGCATTTCTATTTTATTTGTAATTTTTGCACACAACCCCACAAGCTTGCAGCTTTAAATCACTATCCTGTATAAATGAAGGTTGTATGTATGTATAAATGGATCGAGATAGTAACAAATAAATCAAACTTTTGAAAAAAGGTTATGAGATAATATATTTTTTCAAATTTATATGACATGTTTTGATGTTGTGAATATCATCAGTTACAAAGTGTTTGAAGAACCATTGGAACCATGTAATCTTACATGTAGTTAATTATGTGTTTTGTGTAGTTGTTATAGTAAACGTTTTTTCAAACTCTTTGTAACGGACAATGATGTTTGCAACATTGAAACATGTCTTATAAATTTAAAAAGATTGATCTTTTTAAAAACTACTTCTATAATCCTGTATTCCTACTGGAGATACTGTCAGTATATTAATAAGTACACACTGTAGTTTTCAAGGAGTTTAATGTTAAAAGAAAGGAATGTTGGAGAAGCCTTTTCTGGCACTAGTACATTACTCATGTCTGAATATTATTTCACGATTTTTTCTCCAGAAATTAGAAGGAATGTTGAGAATATATGGCAAGGTTATTTCAACCAGAATATTAAGAGATACTGATCATGAGAGTAGAGGAGTAGGTTTTGCAAGGTAATGGCATGTCTAGTGTTTTATAATGATTGAATGGCATAGTATAATTATGGTGATATAATTTATGGGCCTCGATATTCTTTTGAGGGAATTCCCTGTTAAAAGTACAGTGTATTTAATGCAATCACCTTTTGCAGTGTGCCGCCGTTAAATTTATCTTAATTTTTTCCCCTCTTAGAATGGAAAATACACAGATCTGTGAACAAATCATTAAGGACTTCAATGGAAAAAAGATACCAGGTGCGACAGACCAAGGAACCAGAAAAATGTCCTCTTTGCTTTGAGGATTTGTTTAACCAAACCTGTTTAATTGAAGAATTTGGAGGAAAATGACCAAATCTTAAGTAAAATAGGTCAGGGTTTAGCAAATAATTGAATGCAATTTTACAATAATTCCTGAGCACCTAATAGAAATTGATAGTCCCAGAAGCTTGTGCATTTGGTAGAAATTATGCAATAGAGTTTGATAAGGTCAAAAAATTGTTTATATTGGTTGGTTTGCTTTGTGCTCAACATCAGTCATGGGATAATGTTTGTTTCATCCAGGAAAATTTAAATTTTGGCCTCTGGATTGTGTTTGTAAGGACAGGGATTTCTTACATGTACCAGGGTTTGTAATATTGTGATTCTCAAGTCTATCAAAAAAGATGGTACACTGTAACAGACTGGGTTTTTACTGGAGTCCATTGGCAATTAAAAAACTGAATTGACTACCTTTACACATAACCTATTAATTACTAATATCTAAAACTAAGTAACTAACTATGGCTATGCATTTAGAAAAATGTGTTCATGTACAGCTACACACTGGTATTTCATAAAACTGGGGTTCTTTACACCAGCCTTTCACTGTACCTACCAAAATTCCTGGCAAATAATGATTCTGCTTTGGATAGTTACTACAATTACAAAGTTTGTACATGGTTTTCTCTTGCCCTTCTAGGTTGTATCGAACCACTTGTTGTGAAATTTGCTGACGGAGGTCCAAAGAAAAGACAGCAGACCCAACAAAACCATGGTATGACAATGAAAACAAAAACAACAAATTGCTTTAGAAGGGTACACGAGTGGAGACTGATGCCTGGTTTCCATATCATTGCTACGATCGCCACAATAATTACCATGATCGTTACAGTCACTTCACTCATGGAAAAAGAGACAAGTGATCACTTCAAAGATCAATACAATTTGCATCATGCCCAATGGAGCAAACGCCATTTGAAAAATGTTGGTCACTGCAATAGATTGCCGAAATATATGTTGTTTATCTCAGCAATTGCTTCTATCACTGCAGTAGCAGTCGTCAAGGTGTTTCATATGATCGCTGTGATTGCTGAACAAGTTTTTTGGCAATCGTAGCAATCAATGGAAACTGGGAATAATGGGAACAGAACTGGCATGTGATGATTGGTATTAGTGTACCTTTAGCAGGGTGGCTATTTCATTTAAGTATTCATTTGTAGTGTAAGATACAGAAAAAAAAATTGGTTATTCTGTATGGAATTGTGACTGTTTAACTTAGAAATGGCTTTATGTCATTTCCAAGTTTTAGGTGTGATGCTGATTTCATTCCTTTTCTTGATCCTTTGATTCCTGTTAAACATTTTTGTACATCTGCTTACCAGTAGATAAAGCTTGGTATCTGTACATACATGAATTACATATATGAATGTGACAAACCATCAAAACTCTACAACTAAAATTACAATTATATAAATTGCCAAATGAAAAAAAGACGTTTCATCAACATACTACAGCTGTACAAAAGACTAACAAACAATCACACAGAAGAGGAAAAACTTGCTTTGGATAATTTTGTCTTGGGTAAACTGGACAGATAGGATATTTTGAAGAGGGTTAGACTTGTCAAATTTTCAGTAACACTTCCTTACAAAGGCATCAAAATGATGTGTGTGTTCCTGCGATTCGTTTATAAGTTATTTCTGAGTTTTGGTTTTCTGTTGTTTTCTTGCACTTTTTATGAGGAAGGGGGTTATCTAACTTAATGTGATGACAAGGAAGGGAGCTACTTAAAAATACTTGAACATTTACTCTGAAAGGGTGTTATTCCACTGGCCCTTTTCCTTACAGAAGCAGGGGAGGGGCAGTTGTTAGATGTTTGCCGAGGTTATCTTAGTTTCCCTGTTGCAAACAGTTGCTAATTTTATCATACTCTTAACTCAACAGAGAGTTCATGGCCAACTAACAGACAGGAGGTAGGTTAATTTGAAATCGTACATAGATCCTTAGGCCTGCTAGACACAGAACAAAATCTTTGCGAATGGTGCTGTATCAAAATTAATTCAAGTGTGATGCTTGTGAAAAAGATCATTTTAATTCGTGTTGTGTTAAAGAAACAATCATTCTGAGGTTTGCCTCTAGACGTTTTCGTCAGGAGTTAACAGTTTGTCATACCTGGAGGCAATTTGATTGACAATTTCAGAATTCCTTTACTTCTGTTTGTTTGCAGGGAGTGCCTTTGCTAGGATATGGTGAACCAATTGTTATGCAAAATGGGTGAGTGCAATGTACAAACACAGTCATTCATAAAATGCTTTTGTCTTTAAGTTTTGGCAACAATGCTTGGTTGTGTTTTAATATTCCCCAGACAGTATTAATGATTGAAGGAACTGTGTGTGCTACATGTATGATTGGTCAAATCAAGTGCATAAAAGAGGTGCCCAACATGTACATCTCGTGTACATTATAGAGTTACCAGTATAATGTTGCAGGCTGTCACAAGTGTGTATACATATCTTTGGCCAATTTATGAAGGAAACCACAGAAAAACAACAAATATGATTTGATCCACATTTACCATATTTATTTAACTGTAACAGGTTAGAGTGTGACCTTTTCATTTGCTTTCTGCCACCCCCTCCCCCTTGGAATTTCCATTAACCTTCAGTGGGTGGGTGAGGTATGGATAGTCTAATGACAAGGGTTATCACTGTGTGTTTGCTCATTTTACTCAGATCCACTGTGAATAGTTCAGCTAGAGTAACACATGCTACAGTTCTTCCAGGGCAGGTGAGTAGAGGCCTTTTACTCCATGAAAAGCCCTAAATCCTAGTGAATGATCAGTGGTTTAAGAAGATTCTCCAACCATGAGTGTTTGCCTCTTTGTGCACCATTCTCACAGTTTCAAATATGCAAAGTAACTACTCTGTAGAGTTGACTGATTTAAAAGATATCTCCTACACCATACCAGCACCTTATAAAAACTAAATATCAGTGGCACATGTCAGAGAAAAACATCTTGTTTCCTAATAGAGAGAAATCAAAACCATATACCCATGTGTGGTTTATTATTCATTAAGTACTATTTATTTTGCCGAGTACAGTGGTTCATAGCCACTTTGATTTTCAACCCTGATCAATTTGGTTTGACGACCATTTTGTTTGTGATCTTCTTCAGGGAGCAACATTTGTGCAGACAAACATACCTTTAGCCTACCAGCTTGCCGCTGCAGGAGGTGGTAGCTGGGTACATCAACCGTACATTCAAATGCAGCATCAATTACAACCAGTAAGATTCCTGCTGCAACAAAACCTTTACCTACAATCCTGGACAAAATACCTTGGGACAGTCATGCATAACTCGTAATTATCAATCACTTTAGCATTACTTTGAAAAGCACTGCTATATTTTAAAACTCCATTTCAGTTTGCTCCTCCCCCACCCAATACAATGTTGAAAGTTGGAAAAAATTACAGGTACATGTTTTCAACATTGTAAGTGGGGAGGGGGAGATGCAGGGCATGTGTAGGTTGAATCTCACGCAACTCTTTGTTTCGCATGGTTGTAAAGAGCCACAAGTGCACATTTGTCCCAGAAAGTTTGTCCATGATTGTAGATCTCCAGTCATTTTTGGAGAACATTTCTCTCTTGCATTCTTTTTACAGATTTAAATCAGTTTGTCACTGTAGATATCTTATCATTGGAGACTTTTAGTAAAGACATCTTGTGTCATAATGTGCAGTTCGATCTTTACCTTTGCCAGCTCATTTGTTACATTACACAAACCTAAGTAAACATTAAAAATTAATGAGTACAAAAACACAAAAATTAATTTATTGTACAAAAAAAATACTTTGTTTGTTTGGAGATACATGTATACAGCTCTAGCACTTTAAAGAGTCTTCTGTTCAAGCAGCTGGTTGACAGTACCATAATAGAAACAGAGTATAAGATTGTGTATGAGTATGACTTTTCAGATTTTGTTCACATGCTTTAGACGATCACTAGTGACATCAATCTTGATTCTACAATCTCCTGATCTGCTGATAAGCAACAAGGAAGAGTAAGCATTCATGGGAGGTGACTGGTTTGAAGTTAGAAATTCATACTCAAACTTGATCTCATACTTGTACTAAAATGTAAAGGTCCCTACCTCACACCCACTACCGAGTGGTACGAGTGGGTGGTTTACCATCAGAACATCCACGCTAAACTTCTATGTACTCACCTATATTAATTTACACTTTTGCTCAGAGTCAACTAGCAGCAGCAGCAGCAACAGGAGTAACGCCCTCTTCAATGGAGCATAACGTTGGCCCAATGCAGCAAAGCTCAGTACAACACTTAACAAATCAGATGAACCAATTACAGATGTCTGGCTCACAGTATATCACTAGTCCAGTTCATAATACATTCTCCCAAGCCTCATGGCAGATGATGCATCAACATGGCCAACCACATCACCACTACATGCCACTTGAGGTACTGTAAGAATAAGACATGGTGTAAAAAGAACATGAAAATAGTCATCAGCAGTAGTTAGCCATTTAAACAATTTCACTTTTTATACAGTTGAGCCTCCACCAATGACCTCCTCTGCATAACACCCATGTCTGTACAATGGCCATTTATTTTTGTACCAGCGGACGGTCCATACATTCACTCTTATTTTCACCTCCCTACAACGGCCACCTCTCCACAACTGCAACAGCCACTAAAGCACATTCCAACTACCAAAGTAACCTCTCGACAACGGCCAGTTAATCAGTGACAGTGTATACAGAACCTCTTTTATTATAAAAGGTCACATTGACTTGAGGAAAGAAGTCAGAAATGAGTTACTCAAGGTACCTGATTTTCACAACAAAGACATCATTGTTGCAGAAGATGGAGCTGATGCAAACTTATGTTCTTACTTTTACCATGTTTTCTTAGGTTAACATTTGTTATTTTTGGTCTCTGGTTTACTGATATCTATTTTGATAGCGTTACGTATTTATATTCTACAAGCATCATTAAAAAATTCTCTTCCTTCCCCCAAAGCAGGTGTCATGTTATACATGTACCCCTACCTCCCTATAATCACCACTTCTGTATAGACTTTGAACTCAGTTAGGAAGAGGAAGTATTCCCCTGTACAGGCTGTAGACTTGTACAATGTATTATGACTGTGTGGTTTTCTTTGTGTCTATATGAGAAGCTATACAGTGTGTTGGCCAGTAAAAGTTAAGAGATGTTTGTCACTTTATATAACATTTTTTTTATATAATTATGTTATTTCAGGACCATTCAATCGTCAGTGAGGGAGATCCCTTGGGACCACCCATGTCACCACAAGCCGCTGGTCTTCCGCAACATCTTACTGACCATACTCAGTCACTGGAAGAGCACCGGATGAGTAGTTACGCATCACCTTATCAAAGGTAATTACATGTAAATAAAATAATGACCTTAAGCTTGAATTTTCCAGGGAATGATTTTGTTAATAAATTTTTAATAACAAATATTAAAAATAAGCAGAGGTAGCTACATGGCAGGTTTCCTCAAAATTGCATGAACATCCAGAGGCAATATTTCTGCACAGCCCCATACATTAGCTATACATGCATTTTGTGACTCAAACTCTATTCGTTTTTGGAACAGGGTTAGTACAACAGTGATGCATTCATAATAATTATTATTAATGTATGGGCTCTGCAGAAATCTTTCCTATCCAGATTGCAGTGACAATAAAAAGACCCATTAAAGGTTAAACTTTAAACCCTAAGATCAAAATATCAATTCTTATTTGTTGCCCCAACATATTTCCTATGGAAGAAGTGGGGAGACGTTGTGAAAATATTAAGAAAATGTATGTCCTTACATGTAATTCTCATGACCACTCTGTTTTATAAAGTATTGACATTACACTTGGAGAAATTTGATGCTAGTCACTCTTAGGGTAAAAGGGGGAAAGATTTCCACACAGCCCAACATTAATTATACATGCATCACTGTCATACTAACCCTATTCCAAAAACGAGTAGACTTTGAGTCACAAAATGCATGTATAATTAATGTATGGGGCTGTGCGGAAATCTTGCTAAAAAGGGTTATGTTTATCCTTAAATAATCCTCAAAAGTGACAGCCTTACATTGTAGTTCATTTAACTGTAAAACTTGTACTCACACAACATCTTTTTTTAAGAAATTAATAAGTTCTTAATAATGCACATACTAGTAAGCTAACTTTAGTCATTAAACAGGTTTTACTGAAGTTTATCCCACTTGACATATACTGTATGTGCGTTCACATCTTACTCCATATTCCTGTTTCTAGGTTAAAAATACATTATATGAAGCTTAAGCTTCAGTTTTCATGACAATCATCCTAAGTTGAGTGTTGAGGCCAGGTGTTGTTTTGACAAAAACTTTTTTCTTCTTTGTCAAAGAAAATGATGATGGCATAACAAACAAGGAAACTACGAATTATTTAAAGTAAGTGCATTGCTTAAATTGTCTTTAGAAATAAGAATATAAGCTTAAGGCTTGTGAATACTGTAGCTTGGGTGCAAGGATTTTGATGACTTCCAACAACGAACAATATGGAACGTTTGCAAGTTCTTTTTTTCTTCCAGGACTTAAGAATGAATACAGTTAGTTAACCAATACAACCGTTTGAAGAACTGTTTTCGTTACTGTAATATGTGCTAGTAAAATGCAGAAAGAAGCAGCAACCTTAGCCTTACCTGAATCGCAACAGTTGTGCCGGCATTTTGAGACCCAGGGCGAAGAGCATTGTGGGTCTTTTCGTCGCACATCAACCTCGTCCCCAGGGCAATCTGCGTGGTACCCTCGATTGCCCTGGGGACGAGGATGCGTCGGACATTTCTTCGTGCAATTTTCGTGTGGTCGAGCAGCTGTCGGAATGCTTCAGAACAACAGGCCTTTCTGAGTGTGTGTTGCGAGTTCGTTGTGTGAGTGGTAGGTAGTTCGCAGTCCAAACAGAACGCAGGGTTGTCGGAACAGCAACAAGGTTATTTATTCCAAACGAACGGTAGAAATTTCGCACAAATAACTCCACAGGTAGCACACGCTAGGCTTGCAAATTACACTTTGACCTCCGTCACACTCAAATAAACACGGCCTCTGCCAAATGTACTCCTGACCTCTGCCAAACTTGTATAAACACTACTGACTCAAAACATTCTCCCTTAAAAAAAAAACTACAGCGATCGGCTGATATACTTTACAGCATAGGATTCTAGAGCTTTCCGGCTCAAATAAATGAAGCAACTTTGCAACATTGAACTGTTTATTCACCTATCAGTGTCAAGCCCGAGGGGGGGGGGGGTCGGGCATAGGGTGGGGATTTTGACATTTTCTGAAAACAATTATCAAAATCCCCACCCCCGTGCAAAAAATAATTGTCAAAAGTATCAAAATCCCCTTCAGTCCTTGTTGCACCCAAGAGGAAAGCAATAAAATTCCCCACCCTGGGGCCATGATGTCCGATCAAAATCCGCACCCTGGGGATATACGTGACTGTCAAATTCCCGTGGTTTACCCGACCCCCCCCCCCCCCCCTCGGGCTTGACACTGATCGGTGCATTACAGCATCATACGTAAACGGCTTGAAAAAACTGCTGATGCAACTAATTAAATATTCACGAAGGTTCTAGACAGTGACGCAAGTCACGCAACAAGTCTTCGTAACGGTGTGGAAAATGCAGTGTAATAAGCATTAAGTCTAGTATGAGTTAACAGCTTCGCGCTGCCACAAAATCAGGTTTATCGACAACGCTTTTTCTTGGAAATCCTGTTTAAAAGTTTTTTTCGTGATTAACTGGCCCCAGTTGTTCACTAAAGAGCCGACTGTTCAAGCTATCCAGCGGATGCAAATGTACAGTGACTGTCCAGATTATATAGTAAAGGCCCTAGCAAACGGCTTCAACATTTGCTTCAACATCCTTTCGATTTTGTTGAATGGCAATGTTGAAAGCGTTTGCCACCCCCTTTCCAACTTGTTGAAACGTGTTGAAACGATGTTGAATCGATGTTGAAAGAGTTGAAAAAGCCTTTAACTTTGCTTCTACATGTTTTCAACCTTTTTTTGTTCCCTGGAATGTTCGGAATGTTGAAACGGAGTTGAAGTCGTTTGCCCCGCTCTTTCAACATCGTTGAGCAAGCGCTGGGGCCTGAAAGTAATTTCCAGGCCACTCGCTAAGTTTTGTTGAATGAAATGTTGAAACCGTTTGCTCATCCCACCGTTCAACATCATTCAACAACCTTCCAACAGCGTTCAACAAAATCGAATGGATGTTGAAGCAAATGTTGAAGCCATTTACTAGGGCCTTAAGCTGCATTATGTATGCATTTTGATTGGTTCTTTACTTATGATCTATTAGATGACAGACGCACGAATGACGTCATCACTTGAAACGTTTTCCCTCTGGTCTTCTAAAATGGTGAAAAGTTGTGAAAATTTAGAGGATATTTTACCAGATTAGGTCGTGAACGAAGACGTAGGAAAACGTCTTCCCGAGGCTGTGGACAAATTCCAAAAGCAAGAAGAAGAAGAAGAAAAAAAACCGTTTCTTTGTAGAAAAATGAACGACAGTGACACACTCGGCTATCGCTTCGTGTGCCACTTTTTTGTTCTTACCACATTTTGACGTCATCTGTGATCTATTACTGAACAGACGCACAACAACATGGAATCTATTTGTGATTAATAGATGCATTTTAGAGAGATTTTCAATCGACCATCGAAAGTAAATTGTGTTTGTTTTAGTTATGCCTTACTTCGCTCTGTAACTGGCCACCAAAACTTGTCTCACCTTTTAAACCAATAACAACCAAAAGAAATCGCGCCCAGTTTCCCGCGCTTTGCGCCGGTTACATGTAACAGCGTAGTATTATGATTGGTTCATTGCACTGTTTGCGTCTGTTGTGATTGGTCAGATTAATTGCTTTTGTCTTCTTTTTACGACACTCAGTTTAAAAGCGCCCTGTCGGTTAGATAATGACTTGGCAATTGCACACCTACCCCTCCTCTAACCCAACAAGTTATCATGAGTTAATAAGTTAGTGTTTGTGTTGTGTTAGGGGGGGGAGGGGTAAGTAAATAAGTAAGTTAATAAGTTAGTGTTTGTGTTGGGTTAGGGGAGGGGTAGGTGTGTAGTTGTCCAGATACTGACATTGACATGAACTTATCTTCTGGATGAAGTTATCTACGCTTTGAACTGAGATCTATATTTGCTTTCTTTCCATGTTACGTGACATTTTCTCCTTTCGTCCCACTGACCGCTCAAGCTCATCCTCAATTGAATACTGAATTTTTTCTCTCGTTTGTTCTAGTTTGACGTGATGAAGTTTCATACACAAAAGGACACCCCTGGCCAGTGCAGTGAAAGGAACAAGATTTATCAGGTCGCTTTGCAATCTGAGTGGGTCTGAAACTGGTGTCTATTAACTGGACTTTGTTTATATGTTTGGTGTTGCTTTTGAGTTGAAAACAAAAGGGATGAAGAAGTCTATTTTTATGGTCCTGCATTGAGAAAATTTTGTGGACTTGAAAGCTACCGGTTTTAATGTGTGTTTGAATTTAGGGCTCCGGCATTACACGAAGGCCTAGCCATTTCTCCTCTCTCTCTCTCCCTCTCTCTCTCTCCCTTTCTGTGGAGTTGATTTATGGAACAATTTAGAAATAACTGCCTGGGAATTTCAGAAGAATGATTTCCGTTTATGATCGCTGATTGATCTAAAAGAACAGAAAAATTAGGAAAGTAGTTTTCCATAAAAGGCCAGTTTGACAAAGATCACAATTTCACTCAACCTGCGATTTGGTTTTGAGCCTTGTTTCGAAGGCGGGTTAAATTTTCCGGCTTTGAGGAAAACTCTTAAGAGTATATCCTTTGATGACGAATGAACAGCAAATGGGCAATAACACCTCACGCTTCGTACCTGTTACATTG
This sequence comes from Galaxea fascicularis, assembly GCA_948470475.1. Classification (NCBI taxonomy): domain Eukaryota; kingdom Metazoa; phylum Cnidaria; class Anthozoa; order Scleractinia; family Euphylliidae; genus Galaxea; species Galaxea fascicularis. The sequence continues at coordinate 9,916,733 of OX419343.1, read as the reverse complement.
TATAAAGTGGTTGCATGTGCGGCCGAGCATCAGTCTAATCTCGCCTTCGCAATTATCCGGGGTTTATCAAGTGATTTTTACCACCTGTCTGGATTTGAAGTAAGCAACTAAAGTACTACACGCCTACGAGGTCTCTCATTCTTTGCCGATGAGTTTTCAGTTTCAGCTGAGTCAAATTTCGCAGGAAATTGTGATTTTAATCCTGGACCATAATCTTCCATCGCCATCGGTACACAGTCCATGACTGACTTCTCGAAGATTTATGTGGGGCCTGGGTACGATATGATGGTTTTGTTGAACAAAGCCCAAAGCCCCTTAAAAAGAGTCCGGTAAAGAAATAGCAAGTGGAATGGGAAATCTTGGGCCTTTTGTTTTCGCTTGTAAAGGAATTGAGGAGTTATTTTTTTACCTCACCTCACCGTGGGCGAGTGGCTTTCCAGGCTGTAAGTTTTCAGTCCCTTCGTAATGAAATATTTTCATTTATATTATCAGAACAAGGCCCCATGTTCGTAGGTTTTAGGTGGGGCGGGATAAATTTTTGTTTCCAAATGAGAAGAAAGAAGATTATTTTAAATTGCGTTTTTCCAAGAACAGAAATAAGACGAATCTATTGTGATCCTTATTTAATTTCTCATAGCAGTTATCACATTGGGCAGCGGTCAAGGAGAACAGTGTAGAAGAGCATGCGCACGAAATAGAATGCAATAGCTTGTTTTCATTCCTCTGTTCGCTTGACCGCATGCTCAAATGTGATATGAGCTATTCTCGACTTTCTATTTTATGAGAAACTCGCGGTGATTTGTACAAAAGCTGACGCAAGATTTTGAAACACGGGTGCTGCAGCTTAAATCGTAGCGTAGTCGATACAAATTAAAGTATGTTCAGTAGACTTAAAAGAAAACAAAGGATGGCCATTTGGAGGGAAACTCTCTCACACCAGTTCAGTGTTCACTCAATCAATTCTTTGTCAAAAGAAAAATTGTTGAAGAATGTCTACTGAAACGGATAACTGATACGATAACCACTCTTTCTGCCACGTAATAGTTACTATGGGTTACAGTGGAACCGATCTGGAATTTTCCGTCAGCCTGTAAGTAGGCTCTTGATTGGGTTTTCCGGGGGCGAAAAAAAGGACGGCGAGCGAAACAAGCCGAGTGCGTCCTGGGAAAGAAAATTTTTCTCGCGCTAGCTCCGCTTGCCGTTTTTTTTCTTACCCTAAAACTCAATAGGGAGCTTGAATTTCCCGCCTTTATTCGGATCGATCTAGATCGAAATCAACCCGAAATTCTGCGACCACAGATCTTTTCGTCGAAAGACAAAAAGGCGTTGTCCACATTAAACAAAGTCGATTTGGTGACGCTTTTCATCTTCGTGGCCATGATCGACGTGCATAACGCGTGCATAGCACCATTTCGGCACGGAGTTTTCGTTCTTCGGTGACATTTGTTTGGAAAGCGTTTCAAAGAGGCCTTATTTGTACAGTTTCCGTTTTCCTCCCCCTGGCCATCCTTTGTTCCTAAAGTCAAGCGTTCATTTTATTTTTCAAAGAACAAATAGCAGTAACGGGAAGCATTTGTTAATTTTCATTGTACATAGTGGGATAACGCAGCGCCGTCAAAAACTTTCACGTTTATCGATTTCTTTCATTAGTAGGATGTCAAATTCCTGTACAACATTTGCTTGTCTTTTAGAGAGCCGTTTTATTTTCTTCCCATCGATCACTTTCACAACCTGAATTTGAACTTGTTATTGAAAAAAGGTTGCCCGGCTTTCTTCAATGCATACAGTTGTGTTTTAACGTTTTCTAGCTTACATATTTGCACCACACGGGCTGAACCAGAAGAGTGTGCATTCCAATCTGAACATTTATTTAATGAATTCCAAATGAATTATCTGCAATCTTGCCTTTTACACGGGCGTTTAATCATTGTAGTGTGAACTGTGCTATTCTTGTGACTTTTACATACAGTCGAATCTAACGTTTACGCTCCAGCAGCCCAGTTCTGAGGCCTTCTTCGCTTAATTGAAGCCTGTATAACACTAGTAAAATATCGGGACCTAAGCGATCTGTTAAGGTAACCGATCGTTTGACATGTACCTCTAGAAATGTCATTTATTGTATAACCTGTACGTTATGCAACAAGTTACACATTGGCGAGACAGGGAGACGACTAGGCGACCGATTCCGCGAACACCGATGCATCTGATCCAGTCGCTCGTCATTTTAATCTCTCTGTCTACTCCAAACAACACATGGCGATCTTTGGCCTTTCCCTACGTCAGGGTTCCACGAAAAGCCGCAAGAATTAAAAAAAAATGGCGTCCCTAATCCCCACGGTAACGCTTTTCACGTTGCCATGTTACCACCAACAACGTAGCTCCATCTCCTCAAAATAAACTACACACAACCCATAATTCCTTTCTTCGCTCCGACGAAGGACTAACGCTCGAAACGTCAGCTTTTAGGATCCCTGTTCGGTGGTCAATTTACATTATCATCTCCGTTGATAAAACCAAATTTTTGTGTACAACTCCCCCACCGACGCAGCCCCACAGTTGATTTAGAAACTATTCCCTTTATTTACACCTAGGAAGAATCCATGCATGCACCAGGCTTCGCGCGGACATTGAGGCGGAGAAGGCCTTGGCAATGGGCTGCATCATACCGCAAAATGGAACTTAGCTTAGGTTTATCAATGCAATAAATTTTTAATCTTGGCTGCTATGCAGCCGTCACTTTGTAAGGGGACTTAAGTCTCTTCTGGAAGGTTATTATGACGTTGGACAGTACTTGACCCTTTATTTCCAAGATCTGATTGATAATTCTCCTTTCAAGTCGCTATATAATATCTTGTGCATTAGTTAAGAGACTTTGGAGGTTATATGAAGACAACACCGTCTGGCTGATAAGTTTTTTTATTCTCGTCACCTCTCTGCATGATAATGTATTGATATTAAAAGGAGAAGTTACATGCTGATCATTTCTGGGAGTGGAGGGTTAAAGTGAATTGTGGAGTGCGGGGAAGGGGTAAAAGAAATTACCAACATTAACGCTATGACACCGGAGTTCCGCGTAAGTAATCACTAGTTCGGTAATGAAGTCTGTAGTCTGAAGTAGGGTTGACATTTAGATAGTGGCAGCATCATTTTGTACAAAATAGAACCAGAAACTAAAAACGGTTTATTGTAAAAGCAAAGGAAGAAATCGAGAAATGCTAACATTCTGATAGTGCAATTCATTCCTCCCACAAACTTTCAGTCAGTAGTATCTTAGGTGCGCTTGCTATAGTCTTTAGATTTGAAATCTGATTTTTGGCTGAAGTCTTTTCTTTTGTGTTTTAGTTACTGTTTTAATGTTTTAATTTTAAGTAGTTGCTTGTGTAGTTGAATCAAAATGACAAAATAAAGAAGAAAGAATTGATATGGAGTAGTTGTTTTCTTGTTTGTGAATTAGCAAGTGCGCATGCTTGTAATCCGTTGACTGTCCAGGTATTTTATCGCCCATGTTCAACCAAATTGCCTTACGTGCTTATGTTTTATTTTGTTGTTTATTTCGACTACTTTTTAGTAAAGACAAAAACATCTCAAACATGGCCTGAAAACACGAAAAGTAACGATGAAACGAAGCTTGATGGAAGTGGATTCTGTTTGCTATAGTAGACTTCGGCTGGTGATCTGTGGACAAAAATGAGGACGGCGAGCCAACCTCGTTCCCAGAGTCTCTCCTCTTCCCGCCTCCTGGAGCGACCCTGGGAACGAGGTTGGACGGCGAGCCAGACATGGTCCGTAGACGCGTAAGGGATCGTCGCAATCGAGCCCGTAACTACGCACACTGTCCCGCTCCCCGCCAAAAAAAACAAACGAGCAATATCAGCTTGCCTACGTTTTAATTAAGTCCCAGTTTCTAACCTGCGACATTTTCAACTATTCAGCCCTTCGTGGTTCGTCATTCAGTCGCACACAGATTCGCGCCCCTTTTGAATAGTTTGATTTCCGCAAAACGCTGGAAAACGACCAAATGGAGTCTTCTCGCGTTGCATAGTTGATTGCATTATCCTCTCGCGTGACATTGTTTCTTGCGTTACTACTTAGCACGCGCAAAAAAAGTTAACATTGTAATTTGTGTTTATGACGCAAGATGATCATTTTCCGAAAGAAAATGCGTTGGGTTATCCCACTGGGTTAATTCAATATGAAAAAGTTGAAAACGGTTTGCATGTTGTTGTGCTTCATGACTGGAGTTTGTGAAGGTAAGAGCTGACTTTTCTTATTGATTTCAATGTTCAAACACGCATCAGACTCCTCCCGTGAGACGCATTTTGCAACATGAGACCAACATAATACCTTAGTGAAAATAAAATATGGAAATGAATTCAGATCTCGTTATGCTAATCCTGATCTAGTCATTATTTCGGAAAAAAAACGAGTGAGTTTTGTGTGGTCAATTCGGTCAATTTCGAGTAAAAACTGCAACATGCAAACTTCCGGGTCTTAAATGACGCATATACAAACCTTTCATCAGTCAGATCAAGTTTCTGATCAATTGCTTTGTCAAGTTTCAGCAAAATCGAACTTACCTGAGGAAATATTGGAGAGTCTGGCAGCCACCCAGGAGGCTTCTGCGCTGTCACCCGACCCTTCACTTTCAGCTCAGCCTGAGTATGATGACCAGGCAACAGCAAGTTTGACGAGAGGTTCCAGAAAATCGAACATCGATGATGGACCAGAGGAAGACAGAAAGATCTTAACTGTCTACAGTTTTGCTACGAGGGGAGCTGCTAAAAGACACAAAACCAAAGTGTCTGCACCTTCGTTGGGAATAGATCCATCGGCTTCACCTTGGACACAACAAAGGGGATCACAGAGGGACGATCTTACTAAAGGCAAGGCTTTTTTATACACTGTACAGGCCGGGTTTTGTTTAACCACCAGTCCAAGTGGCTTAGTAACGGCGTTAACGCGTTCTGATCAATTTCTGCCTGAAGTAACAACCTTCTTGAAGAAGGATTAGAGAGTTTCTCAGCCCATCAGGTGGCTGCGCTGTTGTCCTACACTTTACAACCAAGCCTGAAAGGTTCCCCAAAGCAATCATTAGGGACCGTTTATTTTTGTATGGGGTATGGGGAGGAAGGGGGGAGGGGGGTGGAGCTAGTGGGATCTGAGTGATCACTTGCAAACTGTTTGACTTCCCCGTCCCAAGCTTACCAGTTTTAGTCACATAACGCCCCCTCAAATAGGATGACCCCTCTCCAGAGTAAGTTACACTAGCTATTTCCCACTTTCAATCTCTCCTTAATCTCCACCCCCTTTTCTTTGAATTTTTGGGCAGTCTCACCTTAAAAGCCATTTTTTGGTATGCACCCCCCCCCCCCAAAAAAAAAATTCCCACCAGCTCCTCTCCTATTCCATAAAAAAAATGAAGATCTTCACTGTCCGCTAAGAGACGTAAAGCTGCAACAACCGCATCAGATGCTCAGTGAAACTGGTGCAGTCACTGCAGCTTTATATCTCTTTCCCTAACACGGAAATGTTTTGTGAGTAGTGACAATTTTGGAGGTCAGTTAAACCCCGGAATGCTCTTTAACTTTTGCACCAGATGGGCACAGGATGGCATACAAAGACGGAGAATGTATTTACAACAGCCAATCAAATCATACCTTTTCTTTAACTGCCAGTTGGCACCAAATAAAAAACTCAAGAAAGAATTAAAGTGAACAGCAATAATAAGGATGATTGATCTTAGCTCATTCTTCGTTACCTCTCTTGAACCACCGACGTTTAGTATAAACTACGTGCATTTTCTTAACGCGCACTTGAAGGCCAAATTATTGTGAATTTTTATAACCGGTTTAAGTAGGAATGAAGCCAGTGGATAGCCTGTGTAGCTGGCGGTTTTGAGCGCACGGGCTAGCGGCGAAGCCGCGAGGGGAATGAGGCCCATTCAGGCTCCCATTCCCGTTCCCATTCCCCTCCCCATTCCCGTCGCGGTTTTCGCGTCTCCGTCACTCGTGCGCCCCCAAACAGACAAAACTGCCAGCTACTCAGGCTAGCTAATGGAGAAATGATTTTAATAGATATAACAACCATCTATTCTGTAACTGATTTGCATAAAAACAGCTCAATGCTACCATTGTCACTTACGTCAAACTCATCATCATCGTTATCGTAATCGTGATCGTTCTCATTGTCATTATTATCTTAAGGTGGAGTCAAGTCTAGATCTTCACGGCCAATGGAAAAAGCACCTGCTCAACAGGTTATTGCAGATAACGGTAAAGAGATCTCACACTCAAACTCTAAGAAGAAACATTCATCACAAAATCATCCTGCCAGATTCCAAGCCGATAGCGAGCCCGCGCCGTGGAGTGGCACTGATTCCAAGGTGCATAAGGCGAAGAATGCAGGACACTTCAGAGTCAAATCAACGGAGTTTCGTTGGAATGTTGCCCGTGATTTCGGGCCTCAAATTGAGGACAAGAGAAGGATCCGTGTGAAGAGGAAACGGAAAGAAGAATCTGAGCGGACTGAGAAAGAGCAACGCGGTACTGATCCACAATATCAAAACGAGTCACGTTCCTCAATAATTGTCGCTGCGGTCTGTGCTGGAGTGTTGATACTACTATGTGTGGTAACGGGACTAGCTCGTATGTGGTATGTTGCATTATAAATTATTTTCTCTCAGTAAAGGGCAATTCCTTTAAGGAATTAATTTTCGTTTAATAAATCTGGAGTCGCGAAAGCCAGTGACTGGACTGACTTTAAACACAAAGCACAACAGCAAGGAATTCACTGAAATGTTGTTGTACATTTAATCGCCTTTTGACCACTTAGCTTATTGATAACACTAAGTTTAAAAGGTGTTGACCTAATTGGTTCGTTTACTGTAAAGAGACACTGAAGATTCAGGTTTTGGCGCCAACTTATCTCAAGGATTAATCAAATTTTTACCACCATCTAACTACAATCTACGGCGCATTCAGCGCAGTTTCTTGCGAGACTAGAGGTCATTGCAAAAAAAGATTATGGGTTACCGCTCATTCATGCCGGACAGCTGCGCCTACTTTGTGGAACTTCTTGCCTCGGCATATCAGAGCCACCAATAATATCCAGACTTTTAAAACTATGTTCAAGACACGTATATTTAGAAATGTTTATACTTAACTTTTATGGGATTTTTAGGATTATTGTAATTTGTAATAATTTGCAATTTTCATTTCATAGTATTGTGATGCGCATTGGATATTTTTATAGAAATGCGCAATGTAAGTTATAAATGTTATTATTATTAACACGCACTTACCTTCTTCCACTATAAACGTTGATTAGTCAACGTCTCTTTCCCGTCTTTTGCTTGGGTGTATCTTTACCTCAGTCAACCTGTTACCGCATGACGTCATCTACTATCTAATAACCAAGTCGGCATGCGTCCGACGATGATACATAACTTCTCGTTTTTTAAATTTAATTTCATTACAGCAAAAACTGCAAGAAGAGGTGTTTCCAGCGAAAGAATGGCCAAGATGAAATGAAGCTCCCGTCGACGAACGATTTCAGTGAATATATAAGCGAAGAGGAGATCATGTTTGAGAAGTCCATCATGGAGCAAGGTAGAGAGCAGACTAAGAACAGTGCGACGATAAAGCAGCAAATGAGTAGACCACCTGCTTATCAGCTTGCGGCAACACAAGGTGACGTGCAAGAATTGTGGACACTCACAGAAACACCAACATCTACTCCCTTAATGGCGGTGACTACAGATGTTGAAGTCGTAACCGCAAGAAACAAGGATTGTACCATCATTGAGATACCAGAAATGAGTTCGTCTGACACTTCATTTACTTGCTCTTCGCTTTCGGATGCTTTTGCTGTTCCTGAGATGTGTGACCAATCCTCTTCGTTGACAAGTGTCACGGCCATGTCGCTGGCTTCTGATGTGGAAATCGTGATTGATTCTCCAGCTTCTACTAGAGCCTTGGTACCCTCTTCCACCGTCTGCAGCCTAGGAGAAGTAGTTGAGCCAGTCACACATCAATCCACCCTTGATACTCATACTTCAAGCGGACATCAGACCTCCCAGGAACCGTCACCTACATCACACCCGACCACACCTAAGGAATCCCCGAGTAATCATATGTTTTCATCCACCTCAGGTGAGTTGACAAGAACTGTCTCTATGAAAACCGACAACAGTGCCCCATCGACTCAGTCGTGTAAGGTTCCAGTTGCCCCAAGGGATGAAGTGGTGATAGCTATTGAAGATGATGATGACGAGGAGGGCATCTGTGAGAGCGTGAAAACGGTTACCATAGACGATGGACACAACATCGCCAGCAGGACTGGAGATAACAACGAAGAAGTGGTGATATCTGTTGAGAGTGTTGTGACAGGTAGTATCAAAGAAAGTGCGGCTAAGTCTTTGGAGAACGTTACCACGCCTGGAGGTGATCTACTACCTGGTGCTGATGGTATGGGAAAATTTAAGGTAAATTCTGTTATCGATGGTCTTGTGGAAGAAAGGTCTAGCGTTTGGGAGGTGTTTGACAAGGCGGCCGTGAGTGAAGTTGGAGATGATATCCCTGGCAGTTCAAAAGTACGCGATGACGGTAAAATCAAGATGGCGGAAGACGAAATGATGAACAATAATAAGTCCGGCATAACAGCGAAGGACCAAACAGAGGAGCAGATCATCAGCCAAAGTATGGCCAATGATATTGATGGTAAGTGAATGATGCATATGAAAGAAATCATATTGATGGTGATAGTATTGCGCTCGGTAGTCAATATGCCGAGGAAATACCCATTGGTCAAGAAGGTACGGAAACGGCTGAGGTATTCGCATGGGCAAGGACATAACAGCTTTGACACTGGCGCCATAGCAGACAATGCCATGGAATTAACAAGCTTCAATTACTCGAGTAATTCAAGCTTGGAAACTCCATTGTATTGTCTGCTATAAGTTCCCTATAACTGATTGTTGCTTGCTTGCGATCACAAGAAAATGTAAGCTTCGATCAATCTACTTACGAATAAATGAACTGAACTTGTACTATGCACATAAAAGTTACAACGGGGTACTAGGTCAGCTGTCACCAGTACGGTTGTAAACAAAATAAGACATCCTTGACTATATAATGGAACCCTTGTGTGACTTGCAAACAAAGCCCCCTGAGGTACTGCCCTTTGTGTACGGTTAGGAAGGGTTTCTCCCACCCGTTTGCAAGAAAACGAAGCTTCAATAAGAGCCCAAACTATAACTAACTAAACAAAATACATAAAAACGTCATCTGGGGTACGAGATCACAAAAATGACCAGATAATCAAATATGGATTTCAGAAATCTACCCTTGCTCCAGCGGAACACAGACACAAGTAGTACGGGAACACCATGACCGAGGCGCTGCATTTGACGCAGCTCTTCGATTGTATCTGCGGAGCTTGGAGCCAACTGGGGACATGGAATATGAAATGGATTATGAAATGGAAGAGCGCGACGCCAGAGATCTCGATGAAGGTTCTTTTAAAGGCATCCCATGGCCAAAAGAAGAGGAGTGGGGCGTAAGAGGAACTAAGGCAAGTTTTAAAGTGAAAGGACTAGCTTTGGCTTTTTTAGGATTTTTAGAGAATCGGAAGATTTTTAGAAATCTTGGGGATTTTTTTAAAAAATAGGATTTTGAGATAATTTAGACATGATTTTGAAGATAAAAATTTTCTATTTTCCTTGCCGTTTTATTCAGAATTCCGACGAAATGATAATCTTATGCCTATTGTTTGCTATTTAGTGAGTGCAACCCAGCCACACAGTGGTATTTCCCTTTTCTAACGTTTTCCATCATTCCAATGAAAGTAAGTGGTCAGTCAAACGTCCCTTTTTAAGCGGTGGGGGAGGGGAGAGGGGCTGAGGTTTCACTTTAAAAATTGAAATGGATGATAGAAGTAAATGGAATAATTACACATTATGGAGTGACTTTTAGAGACTTTCGTTATAGATTTTTAGAGCACTTTTACATCCAGCTTAAGCCCTGAGTTGACAAGTTTGAAACTGAAGAATGAGATTATTTAACATAGAAGAAAGTGCTCTTTCTAGATACTGACCTACACTAGAAAGCGCTACCCTTCTGTGTGGTGAGTCTCAGCAAAGTATCGTAAAGATGCATTCGGCCAGCCCTAGATATGTTGCACAATGTGGAGGTGGCAGTCAGGGTAGACAGAACAGGAATTTTTAACCGTCCTCGGTTATCATCCCATAGATTGTTACATTCATAAACTTCAACTAACTACGACTAAGGAAAGACCAAGAAATGTGCGGCAATTTGTGCTTAGTGTTTCGTAAATCTGCTGGAGTGGTCACTGACACACTGAAATGTTATGTAATCATGGGCATATCATTGTTTCTTAAACCCACAACATATGCAGAGCATAGAGCGGTTTTCAATATAATTGACAGTCGAAAGCAGTTACTCTAATTAATCACAACAGACGTAGACAGCGCAATGAACCAATCAGAAGACGAAGCGCAGGAAAATGCGCGCGTGCAAGTCGCGATTGGTTTAGGTTTTGCTTCTCATTGGTTGAAAGCGTGGAATGAGTTTTGCTGACCAATCACAGAGCCAAGCAACGCAGAACCAGTGCAAACGCAATTGACTTTCGTTAATCAATTGAAAACGGCTCTATATAAAGGTGGTATTAACGTTTTATGCATACTAGGGTACAAAGATAAAAAATCCGGGGAGACGTAATATGGTTGAATCAACTGCCACTGAACAGCATCCGACTCCGCCACGTGACGATCACCCGCACAAGGAAATTTCTACTTTGGATCACAAGAAAAATCCTCAAACTGACTGCCTGTGTAAATACTGTGAAAAAAGACGAAAGAAATCCCGTGGCCCTAGATTCTTCAAGCTACCTCGGTAAGCTCTTACTTTTGACAATCTTAGGAATTTCTTAATTCCTATGAGAAGAAAATAGATCGATAAAGTTGATTCAACTGGGAAATTTACCAAGGGTGCCCAACTCTGTATTGGGGCTGACTTTCTAATGTCGATACAAGTTGCGACGAATGTTTTTTGTTGACTGATTTCAGACTAGTGTTTACGTTTAGTTCAAGAGCGCACTTGAATTTAAATCATTCAGTTTACCCGCGGGTAATGTTAGCATTCAGGGGCCACGAGAGTGCCTTCAACTTGTTAACAACTTCTTGTAAAAACTTTGGCCAGAATTTCATTAGCTGCCAACTTATGAACTGGCACTGAAGTTATCAAAAAGACCGCGACAAGGTCGACGGATTTAGGGTTGTCAAGGCATAAAGCGCGGATTTTTGGAAGGTTGAATGAGTGCTGAGGAAGTATGCCGGCTGCATTGAGACCAATCTCGTTCCCAGCGCTTTTTCTGTCACGTTTCCCGCCCTGTTCCCCGGTGAGGGAAAATCGCTGGGAACGAGATTGCATTGAGGCGCCAATAAGGGTGTCGGAACCCTCATGCGGTATTGTCAGAGATGAACCTATGAAGTATCCAAAACAAACCATTTTTACGCCTAATTTATCGGTGGTCGATCTAAAAGTAATACAGCCTTAGGCGAAGTTCCTCAGTCTGGCACTTGAGTGTAACTTCCCCCCTCCCCTCCCCCCTCCCCATCCCCGTGAATACCTGCTCTTTTTTAGTTCTGTTCCTCACAAACTCTCTCTGAACACTCATCGTTGAGACTGCTCACAAATTTCTGAAATATTTTCTTCCTGACGCCATCACGTCTTTATTTCATCCAGACAAATGAACGAACCATTAGAAAAGTGATTAAAATGTAAATGAATTTTTTTTTTTCATCCAGACAAATGGATGAACCATTATAAAAGTGATTGGAGATTTGGGGACAAAAGCCAAAAAAATTCATGCAAGAAAAAAAAATGAAAAAAGAGAAATGCAGAGGGTGTTCACTGCCAAGAACATTCCTGCATAAACAAATAACAGAAAAACATTTTCGCGTAAGCTAAAACTACCCCCCATCACTTTTCTTATGGTTCTCCACTTCGAGTGAGAGGAGCGGCTGATTGAACTCTCTCGTACGTATTTTTCTGCGTGCGTACAGGAAGACACTGGTGAAGTCACGCCGCTGCAAACTTTATTGCATGCCGTCGTTGTTTCATCGGACAAGTTTCCTTAGACATTATTGCAACACGGAATCCTATCCTAAAAATGCACTTCCAGAAAGCCGTGTGCAACAATAATTACAATTACAAGTGATGCTATAAATTGGAGAAGTAAAAACTTCTGTAGTTTGAATTGGCTCACAATGACACTTCTTTTGTTTTGCAGTAAATTGGCAACCTTGAAATCAAAATCCCAAGCGAAAGTGAAACCAGAGTTCGAGGACTGCTTAGCAGCAGATGATGCAGGATCGGCATCTGACACTTCTTCTGTTGCGTCGACGATTTCTACCGAGGGGAGATCCGTCAATTCTGCAATGACAAGTCCTCCACCTGTAAGTAAACAATAAGTTTATTGACGGAATTTGTGACTTTTTTTTTTCACTTTTTTTGGTTCTGTCTCCCTCGTTCCATTTCTGACTCTAAGCACAGATCCTAAAGCGCTCGCTAAACGAGGTAATAATATTGCAATATTGCGGCAACAATTTGAGCTCGCACGACTCGGGCATGTTTCTACGATGTTCCCCGTTTAGCCACCAGTAGAAACATTGTTGCGGCAACAAAAAGATGTTTCTAGAACGTCTCTCGAGTGGTATTGTGCATTAGGCGCTTTGTTCTCTTAAACACTGTTGTTTAAATAACTCTGAGGGCAGTTTTGAGTTTGATGTGTAACACTGCGTCAATGGTTTGTTTTTCTCTTTCAGGTTGTCCGCTGGAACGACTTTAATAAGCATCGCCCAAGACTTGATTATTCAAAGCCGGGGATGCACTAACTTTTTCTGCACATTTATCTAAACACCGACTTTCAGAGAGTTCCTTTTTTAATTGGAATTTACCTTCATTTACATGGAAATAAAAATTCTGTTATTGACTGAACCGCGGACTAACAGCTATTTACACGGTGAAACGCTATTCATTCGGCCGGCAAATCCTCCTTACCATGAAGCTTGTGGAATTTCTCATACTGAGTTACCGAATTGATCCTAAACTTTGTAAATAGTAATACACCGGAGATCCTAATCTTTGTAAATAGTAATATCCCGGGAGTAATATACGGGAACAATAAAAAACCTAACGGCTTTAGCGCGTTAGGTATTTCCGGAACCAATGTAACGGTCTTTGTAACTTTAGCGCAGCGCTGGCGATCCAAGGTTTGAAGTTCATAATTCATACGCTAAACACAAACGGAAATCACTATCGCGACGGTAGTTTGGATAAATATGTGATCCTGTGATCCAAGTAAGCATAAAATGTTGACAACTTTGAACTCAAAATTTCTCTTAAAATGTTGATTCCTTTGAGAGGAAATCTCAGACACTCGAAAAAGTGTTTCCTCAGATATCCAAACACCACGAAGTCGGTTAAAAAACTCGGCCTTCGGCCTCGTTTTTGTGACCACTAATATCCACTGTGCTATGACTTGTTCAACTCGTTTCTCAGTGTCTGGATATCCCACGAAAAACTGTTTCTCGTGTTTGATATATTACAACTAAAAAAATATAAGTGCCCCAAAATGGACTTTCCTTTTCTCCTTTGAATTAGGGCCCTCCTCCTCGACTCGGAATTAAAAACAATCGCCCCGGGAGTAATTCGATCACTTGTCAGCGCTAATTGTCGGCGGCTGTTGTTAATTTTAACTACCAGTTTTTCAACGTCCAAGGACCCGGCTTCTTATTTCCAAAATTATGCTTGTTATATTCTAAGTAATTATCTTTAGATATCGCAGTACGCACTTTCTGTTGGAAAATTTTAAGTTTAAAAGGTTTGTTCTTTTGTCTTCATGTTTGTAGAAAAGTCGCCAGCAGTGCTGCGCAGCTGGTAGCCAACAGTTTTTCTCGTGTATTGACTCACTTTCATCTCGTGTTTTCTAGACTAGCTACTCTAGTTCATTCGCGTTCTATAAGTTTCTCAATCCATTAGGTGTCTGTTTCTTTTTCGACGGTTCAAACAGATCGGATGGGTTAATTTTTTACAGACTCTTAAAAAAGACTGGTTAACGTATATTGGGCTCTTCAAGTTGGGATTAATTAGCCTTGGCCTTGGAATTCTTGTGAAAAGGAATTATACCTAATAGGAATTGTGAATAGGAATTAAAATACCGAACTGAAGGTCATTAGTTATAATCTATTTGAATAACAACGACACAACTGATTAAATTAGCTGGGTGAAAACTGTAGAATTCCATTGGCTAAAAAGGACAGTGTGACGCTACAATATTGACATTATAATATGCGAATGCACGTAAAGGCAGTTATTAAATTAGCCTTCTGACGGTGCTGAATTTCGTCCCACCGCTCTAACTTTTGGCTCATGGACGAGGTGCCTAGAAAGCTTTGAACAAAGGATGACTTGGAAAATATACCTTTTGAGGGATATAGTTTTGTTCTCTCTGCACTTTTATGTCCTACTTTTCGTTTCTTTTTCACTGAAAGATGTCACGGGAAATGCGGACGGTAAGCATTTTTCTCCCTC
>OX419343.1:9787267-9901921 GCA_948470475.1 Galaxea fascicularis | reverse complement strand
CTGTACTTTTAACACTTATTGTCCGCAAAAAGGTTTGGCTTTGGCATTGACAAATAATGTGACAAAGCTATGAAAGGCCAACATTTTTGGACCTCTTTGTGTTGTTACTGTTATCTATTCACTGATATTTCCAGTCATACACTTTTTTGTCGATCTTTCTTTTTATAGGCCCTATTAAGGGCCTTAACTCATCGTTTGTACAAGAACATTTTTCCAGGTTTATCAGTTACGACTAGAAAGCGAGAAGCAGACTTATTATACGTTATAAATCAGTTCGTTTTGTGAAACTACTTATCACCATGACTAAAATTGCGTTAATTTTTGGTTTTACCTTTTTTCAAAATCAGCTGGAAACCATAATTGCTGTCATTTCACAGTTAAATGAATATGATTTCGATAACGATGCGTTTCATTTATTTCGAAGTTGATATAGTGAGGGACACCGGCCCACTTAACATTTCGGCGCGACCCCAGTGGCTACACATTTAGACAATTAAGAATTCTTCGTCTGGAACCGTTTGGTTAACTTAATTAAATTTATTTGACGGTGACTGTGGAAACTTGGCATTATTGCTGGCATGTTTGTAAATTTCATTGAACGGCGTCCCAAACTTGGCGTCTAAGTCGTCAATTTAATTTCCGGAGATTAAGATACCGGCGGATAGAGTTTTAGCCGTTTCGTTTGGTATGCCTTAATCAATTTTACACTGGTTGCATTCTCCATTATGATTGTTTCACTTGTTTAACGTTTTGTGTCGTTAACAAAGGTAAGTCGTCTCATGTTACCAAATACACTCCCAAGTCTATTTTCAATTATCTCCAGGTTTTAACGATTTTCGTGTTTGGCGAGAGCCGAGTTCCATGTCCAATGTTGACTTTCCTTGTGCTCGTAATTCACGAAACAAACCGCCAACCTTCATGGTTAATTTTGACTCAAATGCGCATGTCTTAAAATATCGAACTACTTCTGTTTCAGGGGAATGTCGGGAGCTGGCGTTCCCAGCGTTTTTCTTCTTCGCTAACAAACGTCTGGTGAAACACAATATTAGAACTGTCGACGTTCGGAACATGGGTGCTTGCGAACTGCTCTGTTACCGAGAACCCAACTGTGTCAGCATCAATTTTCAAAGCGAAGCAACAGCAGAGGGGAAGTTCAGATGTGACTTGAACAATGCAACCCACAGGGGACATGATGACGAGTTTGTGGACACAGAGGGATACTTCTACCGCGGGGCACAAGTATGAATAAGAAGCTAATTGAGGCTCGTGCCAGTATTTCTGGCTTTGGGGTGTACCTGTTGAAATCAAAATTTCTTATAAAAGACCAGCTTCGATTTCCTTGAAAGTGGAACACCTTTTCTAGGTATGACCAAAGTTTATGTTCTCATTAGTTTCCAAACAACAGCTGTTACACTAGCAACGGTAATGTAAGACCGTTCGATTTTGAAAAAGCTCAATTATCTCGAAATCTAGTCAGACACTTCATAACGAAACTTTGAGAGTACCACTACTCAAGTCCCAAGGCCAAATTAGAAAGAAAAGTCTGTAAGAGCGTTTTCAAATAAATTGCAAATAAACTCTTAAAGGCTCGCTTTGTTCATTTCCGAGTTTTTCTTCAAGCTTTAAGAGGAAATATTACCTATTTCTTGGAAACAAATGAGAAAATAAACAGCCATAATTCGAGAATATTGTTATGGTTTCGAGGAAATCGAAGCGTGTCGTGTAGGAAATTTCGATTCAAAAGGTACTTCTTAGAGCCAAAAAAAACTGCTTCGAGCCTCCTTAACCGACGACTGGCGACAGCTTCGTCGATGAGTAAGGCAACGCCACAGACAGAACAATCTCTTTACATCTGGCTCCGGCTGTTTAAAGGGCGGATAGCTCTATCCAGCGGATAACTCGCTTTCCGGCGGATAAAATGTATCAGTTCCAATACATTTTATCCACCGGATATCGACTTATCCACTGGATAGAGTTATCCGCCCTTTGAACAACAAGGGCCTGCAGTTTACATTTGACACATTTACGTGGCGTCGCCTTCAAAACAATAACATGAAATGTTCGAATTTAAGGTTTTGTGGACACCGTCCATGGATGGTTTCTTAGTTGCGAATAGGGGCCTACTTTCTTGAACAAGTTGGTGACAGTTTCAACTTACTTAGTTTGTTCCTTTCATCTGCTGGCCCTGGGACCCACTCCCGATCGGCCACAGTTTCCCAGGACTGCTCGGTGAGCACGTCCTGCTTTCGTGCTTTCAAGCTTTCACACAGAGTTTCCATTACCGTTGTTTATAATTTTTCTAGTTTCTTCACCCACCGCAACAACATCGATGTAAGTTTTCATCTTTCTGTTATTTTTTTGTTTTCCTTTATTGTATTTTATGTTTTATGTCTTCATTCCTCCGTTTTCTGTATTTTTATTTTGTATGTAGTTTTCACCACACGGCACACGACACGTTTAAAAGTTTATATAGTCTTTCTGCTTTGGTTGACACTGCACTAAGAACGCGACAAAGTTGCAAGAATAACTTAGTTTGTTTATTGTTGCTGCCGTTTTGCTGTATAAAGTTCGTTTCATTTGTATTTCGTTCAGTTTTTCTTAGAGTCGAGTATAGAGTCTTTCCACCCAATTGCTGATGTCTAACTGGGTATTTTTTTTTTTAGTTTTTTGCAAACAATGCAAACAATTCTCGTTGTCAAGCCATAGCCGGATGAACGCCTTTGAATTCTGGTACGGTTGCAAACAGCTATTTGTACTTAGAAGAATATTTGAGGTTCAAAACCTTTCCTTTCATTTAAGAGTGCTTGTGACATAGTTCAGTGCAAGAACAGTGGTACCTGTCAATCTGGATTTTCAGAAAAAGGATATCGGTGTCTATGTACCTCTGGTTTTAACGGTGAAGACTGTGAAATAGGTAAGAGAAATGAATAGAGATCAGTTCCTGGTAAATTTAAATTATCTCAGTTTGTTTTTCATTTCTGAAGTGAGTTGCAGGAGTACACGAAAAACCAATTGACCTCACCACACAAAAATACTTGTTTTGAGTAGTTCATTGGTCTACCGATCAATCAATGAGCACTAGTGGTAGACTTACCTTTTTTTTCTTTTTCTTTTGATAGTTGTTTAGAACAGAAGCACTAAATTATTTTGACGCCCAGACGGTTCATCCCATCTTTTTGGGTGTATTTACACGTTTTTTGTTTGGATGCCTTTTTTTCGCTTTATAAATTATACTTGATACAGTGGAGCCCGGCCATACGACTACCTCGGTGTTACAACCAGTTTTTGTGAAAGAAACACCGTTAATGTGGCCACTCCGTGTTAATGCTACCAATGGTCACGTTGTGAAATCTTATATAACGTCTGTACCCCTTTAAAAGGTTACCTCGTAAATACGGTAGGGGACAGGCAAAGGGGAAATCTTGGGAAGCAAATCAAATGAATGTTCTTTTTATTGAGTTCGTTGACTTGAAAGGATAGTATGTATAGAGGTCTATTAGCAGTTCTTTTAAAACAAATAGCTAGACGGTGATAAGGCCACTATCGTTCCCTATTGGCAAAATGGCTGATGTGCGGACTGGAAAAAAGTGGCATCAAAACAGTGCGTAGTGCATGAGTACATCTGTTTTCAACCTTCCTTCAGATATCGACGAGTGTGCGGCAGGAACGCACAACTGCAGCGAAGATGCCACGTGCAGTAACACAAAGGGAGGCTACAACTGCAGCTGCAATACCGGGTATACTGGAGATGGACACATTTGCACAGGTCATTTTATAAATGTTTATTACAAAATTCACGCTGATCGTCATCTCTGTTTTCCAATAGTGCATTTTCATTATTCCAAGATCCCATTTTGGGAATTTGGGGGAAATTCCCAAATTATATATACCCAATTTGCTCACTTTTGCTAATTTGGGATTTTTATTGTATTTTATTATGCCCTAAAAAACCCAAAATGGGAATGTGATATTTTATCCTGTGGCCCATTCTACGGCCAGAAACGAAAACAAATCGTCAACTAAAACGAAACTGAAATCCACTGACCTCTTGAAAAGAATTGCGTTGTTTTTTTACTGCAGCCTTTGATATTTGTGTCGCGCAAAACCCATGCTTAAATGGTGCCGACTGCATTAACAATGGTGAGGGAACGTACACCTGTAAATGCGAAGTTGGATACTCAGGCAATAACTGCGAACACAGTAAGTAGTTTGACTAGATTCCTTGTTTCCTATTGTTTTTCGTAAAACTCAGATTCAGCCTGCCTTTTAAGGCCCGTGCAAAAGCGTATTGGTTACCAACAGCATCAATCATTGTTGGGTCTAACATGTTGGGCGCGTTTGAGCACCAAGTTGGGTATTGTTTGGATGCATGTGTTTCCAGCTGTTGGATGTTGTTTCAAATGGCAATGGGGGAGCAGGTTTGGCCCAGTGGTGAGAACACTCGCCTTCCAACATTGTGTCCCGCGTTCGATTCCCGGACTCGGCGGCATAATTGGGCTGCTCCGAGAGGTTTTCCTTCGGGTACTCCGGTTTTCCCCTCTTATCAAAACCCAACATTTGATTTGATTTGAGTTGATTTAGAATTCATTTGATTTTACGGTCTCCCCAATTAGTAAAGCACCTGTGCTCGCCCAGGAAGATTTGAGACTTAAATAAAGTTATTATTGTCATACTGCCAACATCTAGTGCGGTGTTTAGACGGACGTAACATGTTAGACCCAACAATAATGGAAGCTGTCAGCTAGTTTAATAATACCGAAGTCATAACACAACTTAAATACAACCCTTTTAAAGTGCAAGCGAGTGGCTTTTGATCATCATCATCTTCGGCATCATCAGCATCATTATCAATTATTTATTACACGACTTAGACCGTCAGTGGGCCAATAACTAAAATCGAACAATAAGATTGCTCTACTGCCAGTCCGATATTCTCTAAGTATTGGACCGGGTATTGTCCCAAATGATCCCACGTTGTTCCCGCGTTGTCTTCAGTCGTGTAATAAATCTCGTATTAACCAAGCTTGCTCGGGACCGTACTGGGAGAATATCGGCCCTAGGTCTTTTTTGTACGGACCTCGCTGCGCTCGGTCCGTACTGTCAAGACCTTGGGCCGATATTCTCCCAGTACGGCCCTCGCGCTTGGTTAATAAGATATATTCAGACACGTGAAAAAGCGCCGGACTGACACTTCGAGGCTTCCGGACCAACATTTTTTTCATTAGAGTTCGAGTTGTCGGCGTAAATGTGAGACAAGGGAAAGCTAAATCAGTTCGAGTTAGTGGGGAGTTCGAATTAGCCGCGTTCGAGTTAGCGAGGTTCTACTGTATGGCAGGTTCTACTAAGTATGCTGAGAACGCCTATCTTTAAGCCTCTGTTAGGCCCTCTGTTACACGTTGAAACTTTTAGCTAAAGCTCGTGTGCAACGGCACTGCGAAACAAGTCTCAGCAGGCGTTGCACCGAGTGTCGAAAGTAATTCCCGTTTGCCTTAGTTTTACTTTACTGCGCTCTGCGATTGGTGGGAAAGAATTGCGCCACTTTCTCAGCCAATGGGAAGCAAAACAAATCGCGAGTTCAACGCGCGTATTTTCCCGCGCTTGGCGCTGGTTACGTGTAATTTCTTCAAATTCTGAATGGTTCACTGAGCTTCTTCATCTCTTGTGATTGGTCAGAGTAATTGCCGGATATGGTTTTGCTTGCAGAGTTTTTGATGACTTCAGAGATTTTATTGACACAAACATCCTTCTCCGATCATCTTCAGCAATATTTAGTCCCTGTTGGTTACAGCTGGGTGTTGTGTTATCGCACCACTGAACATTCCCAAGACGTCAGCTTCTTTCATAAACTCTGTGATGGAAAGCCTAACACTGTTACTATCATAAGGAAAGCCAGATATGTTTTTGGAGGGTTCACGGACATCCCTTGGGGTATGATAGTATTGGTGATTTTTGTTCGTTACTAGTTCAATTAAAGGGAAAACAGAAAGGCATTTGGGGTTTTGATTCTCAAAAACCAGGGTCTTAAAATAATTGGTAAGATCCTGCTAGTTCGTGCTCAACATCTGCCTAACTTCAGCTGACCGCGTATTTGAGCAGTGACGTTGTATAAAACTCTTAAAAATATTATTCAGTTTTCTGACAACTGTAAAATCCCCTCATCCACCTACTATTTGGAAATAACTGAGGTGAAAACCAACTTGTTTGCCAATTTTTAAGAATATCACAGAAATCGTAAAAAAAAAAAAAAAAAAAGACAGAGTTTGTAAGGTTTTGGGGGACTCTGTCACAAAATTAGTGACAATTGTACAGATTTTGAACCATGTTTCAAGGTCCATAACTTGGTCTCTGTTCAGTTAACTTAAAAGAATCAAACTTGGTCAAACTATCAATCTCAATGTTTTCTTTTATGTGATGGTGTCAATTTATCGATTACTTCAAAATTTGAAACACGCCCCAGTTCCCTGCGCAACTTTTGAACGCGGCCTATTAATTTCTTTACTACGGGCTTTGAAACTTAAAAGGAGTGTAATATTTTAGAGTCTTAACCATATTTATCTGACAGGTCACATGTTAATTAATAAAGAACAAAAACACTACACTTTTCGTTATCGAAAACAGTGCCAGTGGCTAACGTTTATCAAGATGCAAAACGATGCTAATCGATTTCTTGAAATTCGCGTTGTTAGAGAGCTTAAACATCGACGACGGCAACGGCAACGAAAACGTCGATTTCAAAATGGAAAATGCTGGCGATCTGTCCAGAGTATAAATTACTTTGAATGGCGTCATGCGCTCACGTTCTCGAGAAAACGTTAAACTGAGTTTATGAAACGAGGACGGCGACGGCAACGAGAACACCACAAAACAATAGGCTTAATGAGCAAAAACAATCGCTTTGCACGTGCAGTTTACTGCAAAACAACAACGTGAAATGACCAAATGTTAGGTTTTCTCGGAGAGTTGTCCAGCATTTTCAAAGTTGAACAAATTGGAATGATTGCGAAAGAGTTACAAATTAAAACAAGAAGTTATATTTTTAAATGACGTTCTAGCTAGGTGCCGTTGCCGTCTTCGTTTCTTAAACTCCCTAAATTGTTTTGCATTAAAACGCACGAGCAGAGCAATTGTTTTTGCTCACTAAGTCTATTATTTTGTGGAGTTCTCATTGACGTTGCCTTCCTCGTTGCTAATAAGATCCCTATTTTTGAGGCTATAACGTCACACGCGAGTAAATTTCTGTGCATTTGCTTAATAACATTTCAGTTCATTTATGCAAACAGTAGTTTACGAATAAGGCTGAAATATCCCCAATCATCTCTGGAATAATCAAAACTCCATTCCCATTTCGGATATTACTTTTAAGTATACATGTATACTAAAACAGTGGAAAGCGTGCATTGTTTTAGTATCGATATACTAAAGCAATTATTCACCTCAGTGTCCTTGTATATACAGCTTCAACCTTTAAGTTGGTATCTTCTTCTGCTTTAGATTCAAGTGAGAACTATGGCCATACTTCCAATGCGTTCATATTTTCTCTTCACAACAAGGAGGGTTTAGCGCCATTTCAAGCCAACGTCACAGTCCCATCACAAGCAATTTACAAGGCCTCGCATTACGGCCCAACATTTGGTGGAGGGCACGACATTCTTGTTGGTGGAAAAAACCATCCGCTTTCGGAAACAAAATTTGGCCACTCCTATTCTGTTCCAACTGGAGTACAAAACCTGAACACAATCTTGGCAGGGAATGACACCTTCATACCTGACGAGGTGGAAGTGTTTTATCTTGCTGCTTCCCAATTCTCGCCGCACGGACTTTGAACGCTTATCGTTACCCTAATGGATCATTCACATCATAGTTGTACTCTGTAATTTAAAGAACTTAACCAACGTTAGACTGGGTAAACACTTCGCACAATCATCAGTCATTTCCGAGCTTGATTACTGCGCCACTGTTCCCCCGCCTCCGCCCGCAATTTCTTTTGAACCCCTCGATACGAGGGGTTCAACAGTGGCTGCTACTATTTTGTCTGTAGAAGCTATGTAAATAACTTCAAGTGCTCAAGGTTGGGTAGCTTCGAATTCCTATAAAGGAGAGAAAGAACTGACACCTCCAAACCCCTAAAACAAGTGTTAAATTAATCTTTGCTGCACAACCAAACAAGCAACCACCATAAATCAAGGATCTTTTCAGGGCGCTGATGCCACGCAACTTAACAGCCTTCCAGCATTAAGGGACTGTAACGTTTTGAATTTATATTGTTGATTAACTAAGCTATTTACTTACAATAGGGCAGGCAGACAGAACGTTTCCGCCCGAGTTTTTTATCATTTTTTTTAACCTTTTAGTTTTGCTAGTATATTTAAACTCAGATAATCGAAAACATAGTTAAGAAAATCTATTTTCTCTAATGCTTCCCTAATTATGAGAACACAGTGTCCAGCAATAATCGTGATCCTCATCATCATCATCAGCAGCAGTCATGGTTAATAATGGTAATAGGATTGAGTGGAATACAATTCAGTCTGTAATCATACGAGTGTAAACAAAATCACGTGAGTCCGATTTGTTTCATCACGAGTATGATTTTTAATGTCACCCAGCAATTAAGAGTTTTTCTCTAGTCCCAGTCTGTGACGAAACCGCGCCACAAAGGTGGGCACTCTCTAACAAACAAGAACACTAAGCATAAACAAACCCGAGAAAACACGCAACAATAATACATAAGTCTACAAGTATTTCAGTATTACAACAATTACACTAAAAATAACATGCTTTAAATAGGATTAGTAATGATAATACAAAGTAAAACTCATTTTTAAATAACTTTACCTAGAGTAATTTTAAAACCTAAACGATAACAAGAACACTAATTATTTACAACTTATTTACAGCAGTTCACTGTCCAGTTCCTTTTCGAAGTTCTTGAAGTCCGCCCGTACCGAACTCTGAAACCAACTCCACAAAAAACCAAAAAGGACCAACTCCGCAATCGTACTTCTGTTTGGTTCAATACCACTCTAACGCACTTACTTCGTTTTATCTTCAAAGGCTTTCAGCACTTCTTTCAAACACGAGGCTCCTAATCTTTCAGCTCTTCACGACTCCTACGCCTCCACTGACAAATGGGTTTTGTCAACTTGTTATGGCCGGCGCCTGCCAATGACTTCTTGGCAGTGAATTGGTTTCCCTCTACTCTTCTTCTTGCCCTCCGGCTTAGTAAATCAAACACTCTTTTCCTTGCTTCAAAATCTGCTCCACATGGCGCCGGTTTACTCCTTACATTTATATGTTTATGCTAATTCATTTACAATCGACACTTATCTTACATACATATTGTTTAAACATGATTCCTCACACTCCTACGGTAACAACGCTTTGCTAAGCCAACACTTAAAGTACAATAAACTTACTGGCTATTCTTATAATTACAAAGCACTTCTAATCACTAGCTAAACACTACAATAATAATTATCACTAACACGAAGAATTGAAAAACAAAAATGAACTCATCACACAGTCCCAGTCACTTCAGTTATACATTTAAATTTAAGAATGACAAAAGTAATACCCCAGCTGTACTACTGAATATTCTTAAACCTGCATCAGAGATTCACTCATATAATACCTGGTATGTTGCCAATCAAAACTTCTTTAAGCCATCAGTACGCACTAATTATGGTATATCCACATTTAAATTCTCTGCAATAAAAATCTGGGAATATGTCCCACAAGAATTTAAACGTCATACATGCTCTTCAAAAAGCAGTATAAAAGATTCTTGTTGAGTACTCAAAACTGACCATAGTTTAACTGCTAGTCAGTATAAGGTAACGTTGCACAATATGTAGGACATCATCTTCTTTTCCTTTATTCTAACTTGTATTTATGGTGGTCTTTGTTGTCTTGCGATAATAATATTGTATTTAATACATAGCTATTAATTTCAATTTATTTAACATGCGGCCAACGCCAACTTATATCTACACATGACAGTGACCAACTTTAAAGCTGATTGGCTACATTGGTCACTGTACACGACTAAATATTGTTTTTCACTGGCTAATTTCTGTTTATTTTTATTTCCGCATTACTGTAAACTATGTCTATTAACTTGCCTGTAAACAGTGTAAAATAAACTTGAAACGTCTCAAAAATTAAAACGTTACAGTTAATGGCAAACAAATAATTAAAAAAAAAACGTTTTTATTAGTTCTTTTATCAAAAGTCATCGATAGAAGACAAATTGATTAGGACTACCCTTTCCTAAATAGTTGTGGTCTGTCACATGACCTACAACTATTGTTTACGAAGCCAAAATTGAGATACTTGACAGGAATGCTTGGTTGTCCCAAAGTTCGTCCTTGGCAACTTGAATGCATTCAAAACTGGACCACCCCGTCCAAATTCATCGAGACCCTTTCCTTAATTGACTTGAGTACAGACCGAATTGAAGGACACGAAGTTCCCTGCAGAGGCCTGTTACCAATTAATCGTATCTATAACAAAATTCGAGAGAGAAATTAGAGAAAAACTTTTCAGGAAAAATATAGTTAGATGCGTAGTAAAGAAAATATTAAAGTGCAATTGCCCTCTTCCAGTGCGCGCGCGCGATGGCGCGTACTGTCCAATTTAATACACTGTCCCATATGGGCGGAAATCATAGCTGGTGATAGCTAATCAGATTCTACGATAAAGGCTATTTATATCTTTACTATTAGAATCTTCCTTAATATTGTCCCGCGCAAACCGGACGCTATTGCACCTCTTCAGTGCATCGATAGCGGTGAGCCTTTCTCTGTTTATCAGTCTAAAGCGACAGTCTCTAATGATAAATAAGCCTCCATTTCTTTAACAGAAACGATTGAAAAAATTCTTGTGTTCCTTTACTTCACCGAACAAAACAAACATAATATGGTAAACGAGTGGAGGCAGCCTGATCGAGGAGTTACGGTAGGTGGTGTACTCATTATCTGGAAGTTCCCAGGTTCCGGATGATATAGCTGAACTGTACATGTTCATCCGTAGTCTTCAGTTGAACTCTTGGATCACGCCTGTACGTTAGCCAACTGGTAAGCCTCTTACCAATTGGGTTTTCAATCAAGTTACCTTTAATTTGGATTCTTATTATCCTATTAAAAGAAGGTCGAACTGTAATAATAAAATAATAATTATAATGCTAGCTGAGCTAATATTAAGTTACTAAGTCGTGTTTTAATTTGCTTACGACTGTCACGTGCGGTTAGCTTACCGCACCAATCACCACTGCAACATAAATCGGGCTGTCAAAATCAGACCTTTGACATCTACAGGACAGATGTACACAACACAAAAACTGACGCAGCACTTTCAGACCTATTTTAAAATGTAGATAAAGGCGAGTGCTGTATCCGATTTGGCTCATACTACGTGCAGCGTGCGCAAAGAAGTTGTATTGGACCGTTGCATTGCTGCGAGAGTCCTGCTATCTAAGTCGGCCGTCAGAAAACCGAGTTACAGATACAGTTGCTTGTTATGTTTTTTTTCGGGCGCAAACTATGAGCTTTCTACTTACTTAAGCAATTTTATCATAACAACAGCAACGACCACTGGATAAACAAACAAAAACGCAATTAAACAAACGAGTGCGGCGACAGCATATCGAGACGACAAAAAACTGCTGACGTCCAATCCTCCGATGAAAGTATTTCCGAGCCAGCCGGAGCTGCGAATATTCCGCGACAGCTTTTCGACACTGAAGCCGCTTGCTGTTGCCTTGGCGATGTTGGAGTGGACTTGTTCCTCTAACTCGTGCCAGTTGGAACAGTACGCGAGGGCCTGGACACAAAACTCCTTAGCAAACTCGACGCAGTCCTCCAGCAGAACGCTGTAGCGGTGAGGAGCGGCCCTCATGGCGGCAAATTGTAGACCGTTTAAGCTGGCACCCTTGAACCTACCGATGTGAAAACAGCGTTTAATTCTTCCCTCAATGTCTCTGAAGAGCGAGCATTCTTTACGTATCTTATACCAGCGCAGCTGTTCATTCTCAATGCACAATTCATATTGCCAGCACAGTGTCAGGGAGGGAATATCAAAGAGAGATTGTACGACATCGGAAAAGTCTACTAAACCCGTATCATCTTGGCCCGTGGGTACACAAAGAATAAACCCATGCCAACTTTTGTTAACACAGATGAACAAATCCATGTCCATTTGGCCTGTAGAAGCAAGCTGTTTGATTCTTGCCTGGTCTTGCGTCTTGTAAGCTTTCACGACTTCTGGTTCAAAATCAGACAAACTATTCACGTAATAGGCAAAAGGATCGACGCTGCGTAACGACCTTTCCATCTTCAGTCTGTTATAAAAATAAAATAAAACTGCCATTCAGTCATTCGCCACGTACCCAAAATCGATGAAGTCAGCTCTACATTTACCGTTCCCAAGTCATTGTTGGGTTACAGCAACGTCCTCAGCTTGGAAGCTACTTAAGGTAATGCACTGTAATTTGAATATTTTTACTCCATTTATTTGATGACAATCACCGGTACGAGTAGTTCAACCGTGAAAAATATTTGTAGCCTATTGGATGAGACGAAGAAATCGGCTTATGAGTCCTGCTCGCGCATGAACTAATTTTTATAAAAAAAAAATAAAGTAGCGTTCCTAATTTGTTAAGACTGTGGAAGGTTTTAAAGGATGATCGTAGAAACTGCAGTCTGTGATTCTATCAACCATTACACAGTTATCATGACAGGTCAGGGAAAGACTCTTAAGCGTCGTTTACACGGAAACGGTTTCCAATGGAAACGGTTTAATGACCTCGAAACTGCATCGAAAAGGACACGGTTTCCAAGTGTTTACACGGAACTCACACGTCATGGCGACCTCGTTCTGAGGCCCTTGCGCTTCGTCAGTTGAATCTCGAAACCAGTAAAGAGTTTTCCTACCAAACACGAGTTCTCCCATGCCGAATCCAGAATCATCGTTTTGCTTTTCTCTTCGATACTCTGGAGCGAATCGCTCCACTTTTGAAAGCGTTTTGAAAACGACCCGGTTCTGATAACGAACTCGACCGACGCCGTGTAAACGAAAGGTGTGCGGTTACAAATCAAACCGCGTCCGTGTAAACCGTGCCTAAGTTCCAGTCTCTGACGGTAAGGCCAGTTAAAACTCCACATAGAAATATAAAACATAAGTAACTTAATTCGCATTCGCTAGTTTCCATGACCTCGGGAATGAAAGAAAGATGGCTGTGGGTATTCAGTGTACGACAAAGTGCTAAACGTGATAAATAAAATAAAATAAAATGAATCACTTTATATTTGAGTGTCAACACTGTATGTAGCACACAAGGTGTGATAACTGGGAACTTAGACCGAACTGGAATATGGAAAAATTGCTTTTTGAGGAAAGGGTGAAAACCGGAGTCAAACCAACAACAAACGTAATCCACATATGACGCCAAGACCGGGAAAAGAACCGGGGCCACATTGGTGCTAGGCAAATAAATTAATGCAAGTGGTGGAACAGAGAATTAACTCTGAAGTGTAAATTAAAGTGCTAATAGAAACCCATGAAAAACCCACTGGGCGTTAGCCCTAGTAAAGGGTATCAGGGAACCACACGAGGCAAAGAAAAAATTCTTATGACCTCGGTGGGAATCGAACCCACGACCTCCGGATTAGATCTACCGTTGCTCTGCCGACTAAGCTACTAGGTCGGACAGAGAAAGTCGGGGGCGATTAAGGTGGCAGAGCAACGGTAGATCTAATCCGGAGGTCGTGGGTTCGATTCCCACCGAGGTCATAAGAATTTTTTCTTTGCCTCGTGTGGTTCCCTGATACCCTTTACTAGGGCTAACGCTCAGTGGGTTTTTGATGGGTTTCTATTAGCACTTTAATTTACACTTCAGAGTTAATTCTCTGTTCCACAACTTGTATGTGTTTATAGTGCTACGCGGCACAACATATATATGTATATGTTGTGCCGCGTAGCACTATAAACACAAGTGGTGAAACAGAGAATTAACTCTGCAGTGTAAATTAAAGTGCTAGAGAAACCCATGAAAAACCCACTGGGCGTTAGCAACCAATTGCATTAATTATGACAATGTATGAATATGTTACGCCTTCTCCTTACATAAAATACATATTAGGTTCGACAGACGGTACACCGTCTGAATCATGAGTGGAGCGGCGTCTCAACCGGGCCTAAGAAAATATTTTTGTCCCCAGATTTTTGTGAAGGTTTTTAGCAGTTATTGTCAATTAAAATTGATTAATATTTTGAAACACACACGCTCAGTTCAATTTTCATGTTTTGGTTTCCTGTGCTCTCCATGAGAGAAATTCAGTATAACCTAAAAGATTGTCTTAATGCAATGTTCAAGATGCAGTCAAAACACACGACTGAGTGACAGCATACTGATTCTCGATTATGAAGCATCTGTAAGCATTTTAAAGGTGTAATGATGAAGTGAGCCTATGGAACGCTTCTCGGTCAACATTCAACGACTTTCTTAAAGCGTAAGTTTTATTAAATGAAATGTATCCTTAATTGAACTTGTGTTTGCGTCCTGACGCTGACCCCGAACGGATTGAAATTCTGGGAAAAGACAGATGAAACGAAGTAGTCTCGGCTATCCCGTCGGTTAGTTGTCCGGCGAGCGAGCCTTACAATTAATTCAAAATCTTCATCATATCAAAGTCAGTAAACGAGTAAAATTCCATTTCATACTGTGAATCAAGAGAGGATGAAGTAATTTTGTCGACGATGCATTTTGTTTTGAAGGCGATAGCTCGAAACGAGTTTACGTTGTTTGCGTCAATGACTGTGCACCTAGAAATCGTAAAATACATCGCTCTATCTTCTATGCAGATGAATAATTCTGCCTGTGTACAGCCTTCTGAAAGCCTTTTATGTCAGTATTATAATTATGAAATCATGGCAATCAAAGCTACAAGACTTACTCAGTTGAATTGATCTGATTAGCCTAGCTCAGAGTCCAACCGATGGATTCACGCCGTACTCAGTCTTCGTCTTCGAGTACAGCTACCTCTGCAGATCTCTGGTTTGCAACAACTTTGGTGTCTCAGAAACAAACCGCTTTATGACGTGTCCGGCGAAATTCGTTTGCCAGCATCACTCTCAGGTACGTGGAAAATTTCTACAGTGCGTGACAGGACTTGTTTTTATGAAATAATTATTTCTCGGAAAACCAGGAAGTGTTCAGAGAATTCAACTGATCGTTCCCAGGGTCTCTCGTCTTCTCTAATTGTCTTTACCTCTCGGTTGAACGAGTCGGATGAAAATAAGGTGAGCTAGAAAGGAAATTTTCTGGAATTCAATTTAAATTTTCTTGTTCTAAAATTCTTAACTTCGTGTTTGTAAGTGTATATGTACGTGTAAATGAAGATCCAGTGTACCGACCATCTGTAAGGCTTCACTTTTTGGGTGGTCACTCAAGAGCAATTTAACCATGCATACTTTCTTTGCTTTCCTTTTTCGAGTTGTTTCTTATCTTCCTATTAAATGAGTTCTAAAACTAACGTCTCGTTCGATTCGTCCCTAAACTTTCTTCGTCTTCTCCGTGATACTACTCTGGGTTGGTCAAAATACACTGACTACGATAGCGTTTCGCCTCCTCACAAGATTCACCCCCCTCCCTCCCCTCCCCCTTCCCATGGTAGTAGCGTAGGTCTTTCTGTGTCACTTAAGTCCGATTGAAAATATTAGTTTCATTACCTTCCAGGGGATTTGCTTGACATGTGCTAGCAGTATCCTTTCTTTCCTGGATGGGATGGCGGATATGAGCCCTCGTTGACCTGGCGGGCGATGCTGGTGAAATACGATCCAAGGACGTACGTTTCTTCTTTTATCTGTGTCACCGTTGTTACTGTTTTCATCATTGGCATAAAGATGAGCTTGCATGGTTTGGCATGGATGAATAAAATCACCGCATGGTCTCATTAATTTCTACATTTTCCTACTTATAACGTCTAAGGAATGAAAAAATGGACATTGAAATCGTGGAAAGGTCAAAATATTAGCCTCGGAGTGAAATCGAAGTTATTACGATCGATTGTGATCTCTATTTAATAATACATTCTAACTGTAAACCCGTACAGTCAGTGTAGGATTCTGGTATTGTAGCTCATGGTATTGCCATAATCCAAGGGTCGTCATCACTTCTGCTTAATTTAATATCAAAACCCAAACGAATAGACACGAAACTCTAAAAACCATCTGGCTTCATGACACAACAAAAATCAAATACAATACTGAAATAACCACTTGCATTCATTGCCAGCTATCGTGATTGCGCTAGTAAATTGCGGAAAAGTTGCTCCAAAAATTGTTTTATTGCCAACAGGCAGCGCGGCGTTGCTCAAACTTAAACATGTCACTGTTATTTGTTGAACGGTCCCTTGCCAAATGCAGTGTTTTTAGCACAGGCACTGAGTGGATCTCTGCTCTACTGCCTGATCAATACAAGAGCCACATCTTGAATCACCGTTATTCAAATACGGACCTATACATAGAGGCAAACAGCAGTTTGACTTGAGATTAGACTTAATATGCAAATATTAGCTTCCAAGGCCCAGAGAGAGTACTACACAAGTGATTGAGAGGAAGAGAGCGAGACCTTATTGATTTTATTCAGTTTATTGATCACACTTGGAAAAATTCAGTAGTGACCATATCCCGAATAAGCGATTAGGTGCTTTGCCGCCAATTTTTCTCCACACATCCGCTGGTCAGTGCATAAATAAAACCAATGAAACAAGGTACATGTACATGTACACAGAAGAGGAGGAACTTGTTTTTGATAATTTTGACTGGCATGCAGATAGCAAAGAGCTATTTGCTTTGATGAGGGCTGTTACACTTGTGTTTGACCCTACAAACACGTATCAGCTGTAAAATGTAACGCAAGTGTCACGCTTCTGTTGTAGAGCTTTCATTTCAGTGACGTTTTTGTGCATGGTTCACCCGCGAGTAGTTTATATATTCGTTTTTACGATTGCAGTGGCTCAACTCGTTGCTTGACTTTTCCACTTGTAATTCGTTTTTGCGGAAACATTATGATATGCAGCGAGCCTTGGCCTCGGTGTCTCCATTCTAAACAAAAAAATTAGGACGCCATGACCAATGAATGGATCGGACGGAGTTTTAGGAGATTTTGAAGCATTATAACGAAATAAAACAGTTCATGTACAATTCACTTTCGTTTTCGTTCACTCATCATTCACACATCATTCACAATTCACTTTCGGTTTGAGAGTGAAACACAATTGGTAAGATTCGTACAGTATTTCATCAGACGCAGTGTCACGCAATGTCACTTGGAGAGCTCTTCCGGAGCATGAACTGCGGACTGTTTTAAATGCAAATCGTCTTCTCCTGAACCAGAACGAGTTGAGCAGGTTCTAAGAGACAATATTGCAGTGAAAATTGTTCTCTATCTTGAGTTAAGATTTCACACTTCTTTCATCAGCCGAATTTTATACTGGCGAAGTTCAACGCAATCGATAGCTTGGTTAATTTCCAAGCAACTCACGTGTACACGTGTTTTATGGTAATCTTGGTGCGCGAACAAACATATCTTAGACGATGTCTTCAAAGAACGTTGTCACCATTGGCAAGTTAATTCAGAAATGTCTTAAGGAAGCCTACTTTCTACCACAGAGGCCTTCGTCTTATTTAAAGGGCTATCGATTCTTGAACGATAAGAAATTTCGCTTGTACGATTGTCCGCCATCTTCGCGGGATTTCTATCGCTTTTTGTATCCATTCCGACATCTTCCAGCCGCTGGAAATGAAGTTCCTATAATTATGGAGTGCCAGCCCCAAGCATATTTACAACAACACTGGAGGCAGTGGCTTCCCGCTTTTCCATCGCCCGTTATAAAACCTCTGGAAGACGCTCTGAGAGACGAAATTCCAGTTGTAACTACGGCTGCGTTGCAAGGTATCCCAGACCACAAACAGAGCATACATCCGGACCTGTTATACAAACTGCAACTCAAAAGTTCGATCCTCGATGTCGGTGTGCCCTTTCCCAGACACTTGGACGTAAATTCAATTTCCTATCCTTGCGCGGTTAAAGCCGACCTGGGTATGGGCGGACGGGGAAGCTGGTTTGTTAACAACGAGAATGAGTTGTCAAACGCTTTGCATCAAATGAAAAACGTATGCAAGTGGAAGGATGGGATTGTTATGCAAGAATTTATCCCAGGGGTAAAGGAAGTTCCCAGCTTCCAGTTTTATCTGCACAAGTCGGGTGATCTATTTTGGCTGGGTACAACGTCCGGTGGATTTAATGGGTTTTCCTGGACTTCTGGATCACTGGATTGGGACAAGCAGGAGGAATACAAAAGCCTTGTTTTTGAAGAATTCACTTTACCTGTTAAGAAGTACCTTCAAAACCGAGGTTACTTTGGTTTGGTGACTTTTGAGGTTTTAATCACAGACCATGCAAAGTACCTGGTAGACGTCAACCCAAGAATTGGTGGCGACACAACTCATTTATTGCTAGCACGCCATATGGCTCTAGACATTGGTTTGAAGCATTCTGCAGTATTCTGCAAAAATAAGCATGGGAACATGACAGCTCAAATGTTAGTTGAGATGGCAAACAATGTCAATGGCAAAGGGGAGGGGAAGATTGTCATACTTTCTGTTATGGATGCTGACAAAGGATGTGAATCTTATGTGTCTGTTTTTGCAAAGACACCTGAAGAAGTGCAGGATCTTTTCTACAAGTTGAATGTTACAAGTAAAGTTATATAGTTGAAGAAATATGTTTTGGGGGCAAGAGTCTTCTTCTTACAAGTATTGGGAGTGTTTCTAGGGATTAATTTAATAGACGTACATTGTACATTTATATGCATGTGCCAGCTGATGCCTACAGTAAATACCAGTTCTCTCCATTAAAAGCATGTAGTCCCTGTATGTCATAATAATAATTATTATTGATTTCTGGCTTACTGGTAATATTCTTGTGGGTCATGTTGATCCCCTTGCATATGCAAATCACTCCTTATGTTTTTGATGGGAGAGTTCCCCATGCACCTATTAAGGGTGCTGGATAGTATGTGAAAGTTTACAACATTCCAACATGATCCCATTTTTCTGGGAACCATGTTGCATTTTTAGAGATAACTTGGTCAAAAAATTGAGACAAAGGCTGGTGAAATTTGGCAGACATTTTGTAGACTCTTGTGTTTACAAACTTAAGACCACTTGATCAGTACCACCCTTCTTACTGGGCTCCTATTATGTTGGACTTCATCTTGGTCTTTTCAAAACTTCCTTTTCAAATTGCCTCCATTTTTAGTGGTATGTTTTAGGGAATGATTAATTTAATTGTTTATTGGTTGCAAAATAATATTGTGATATCATTATGTATAAGTACTACCAGGATTTTACCTTGTAGTGTCATTATGAGGTTAACACACAAGCTTAAGCAATTCCAAATAATTATTATTTTGTAAGCAACCATTTACTAGTGAGATAAAATAGGGGGTATTTATAATGCCATGTACAAAACATCCAAAAACATATCCAAATTTAAAGGATCCTTTAAATTGTGACCGGAAACAACACTGGTCACAGCTGATGAATATATAGTCAGTTCCAGTTTTGGTCATTAAGCTTAAAATTTTCCCTGTTATGTGTGGTGATATTAGGTGATCAGAGGGAGAGGATTGGCATCCAGGAGTGAATGAAGTTTGATCTAAGTAAAAAGACACATGATCTGGAATCAGACCTGCATAGAGTAACACTTATTAGGGGTTAAAAAGAAACAAGAGAAAAAAGTTTAAATATGATTCATCCCATAATGCTTCTGATATACATGTGTTTGCTCAAACAACTTTTAGGGTCCTCAACTCTGACAGATTGCTTCTCTCAGTGCATGGTATCTTAGTTTCATAGCAAAAACACCATACAAAATCTAAAAAAAAAACAATCAGCTGTCAACCCTATTAAAGTCACTGGACTTAATTTGAGAGGGCCTATCTTCAGAATGATTTTAGTTTGTGAAGTTTTTTTTGGGAGGGGGGGGGGTTAGGGGGTGTAATTTAAAAAAATAGAGGGAGCTAATGGGCTTGCTTTTATCACTTTGCCTGGTGGTTGGGGAAAGTACATTTTGGTGGGGTTGGAAGCTTTGACAATGCATGGGTAAGTGGCTAATCTAGTAAAGGGTATTTATTTGACTGGCATGCAAACATGCCAAGTAAAGTATTAATAAAAAAAGTAACACTGACAAATGAATGGGGACTTTGTGTTCCCCATGACAGCTCTTCACATTTTTGAAATTCCATTTTGCTTGGGAAATAAGTCAGTTACTCTTAAAAAAGTTCCAAGAAGTTAAAAAAGACAGCTGTTTACTAAAAGCATTTTACCACAGTTACACTCAATAATTATTGTTCTAGGTGTGCTGTGAAATTCATTCTCACCATTTCCCCAGCCATGTTATCTATAAGCATTATTTATTCCATTAATTTGTCTAAGAAAATAATTAAAATTAAATCAAATTATGCAGAAAGCATGCTGAGTCTTAAATAAAAGTTACTTTGTTTTGAAACTGGGAGAAATATAACTGCAGTCTTGAACTTTGTCATATTTTATACAACCAATGAAAATGTACACTCTGTCACATGCAACCGGTGTGTTGAGTCTCACATCTTCCTGTTAAATGTCTTTCAAAATGTGGTGAAAGCATTATGGCTCTCCCTTCATTGTTAAAGGTTTAGGCCATAGTGGCACTGTTGTGGCCATGGAATCGAGAAGCCACATGAGCAATAATAATAGTTGTAAAGCTAAGGTCAGTAAACATTGAGTAAAAAGAGATATCGATGCTGTTTGTTTTAAAAACTTTACAAAACTAGTGCCGGTGCTCAGTCTGAGCAACCAATCCTTTCCTTGTCCCAAGCCAGTGTCAACAATGGTGGATCCAAGGGAGGGGACCAGGGGGCCAGCCCCACCACCACCCCCATGTCTTCCTATGAGACATTGCTCTCACGTCTTGAACATAAATTGTTTGAACATGAAATATGATCATGAGTTATCTCGGTAAGTAAAGGAGGTTTGCTTGCCGTGCCCTGTGGTAAAAACTTCGAGCCAAGCAGTTTTGTTCCACTTAAATTGATAGTCCATTTACTGGAAAGTCTTGATCTGATCACGTGACCAAAATGCATAAACATTGTAAAAATAGAAATAACATCAAAGGCGAGAGAGCTGGTAGGTCGGTACACTTGCCGTGACTTTCGATGAAGTGTTAAGGGGGGGATATAATTATGATGATAATAATAATAACAGTAATAATAATAATAACGATAACTATCGCCAAGGTACAAAACTCTTTGTATTGATTTTTTGAAATTTGCGTTACTGTCAGGTTTATGACATCATAAGCACGCAAATTCATACCATTTCATCATTATCATTGCAGTTATGTACCTTAACAACAATTGCTTACATAGACTTGTAAAGAAAGCTGGAATATCTCTGATTGGCAAAACAAATAGAAAATGAACAATTTTCTCCAAGTCTTTTTTTTCTCTAAAGTGTGGTTGGGGTCTGGGGCAAGTTGCACATGCTTAATGACAATTTATAAATTTCACATGTTCACCTTCGCATGTTTCACCAATATAGAGGCAAAAACACCGTAAAAACAGTGTTTTACAAATCCCTCAGCAATTG
The DNA here is from genome assembly GCA_948470475.1 of Galaxea fascicularis. NCBI lineage: Eukaryota > Metazoa > Cnidaria > Anthozoa > Scleractinia > Euphylliidae > Galaxea > Galaxea fascicularis. The sequence continues at coordinate 9,880,231 of OX419343.1, read as the reverse complement.
CAACAATGCTAAGTCTATAGTTAAGTTATGAACATTGTAGTATGGTTAATGCATCAGTGTGATTAAGCCTTTCCATTAGTCATGTAGTAATGTAAGTGAAGTGGTATCAATAAAATAGTAGTTATAAAAAAATGTCAATCAGACGTCCTGTGTGCAACTTAAAATTAAAAGACAGCTTTTGCAAACCAGACGGTAGAACCAATAACCACCTGACTTCACTCTCGACGCTGACCAAAGAATCGCGGGCACCTGATTCGAGATTGGTCCCCAGTACTTCCCAGGTTTTCGAGAATACTGATGTGCATGGGTCGAAAAAGAGTCTACAAGCTTCTACAGCCCCTTTTGAGCACAGGCTCAAAGTTTAAGAGTGATTGTACTACCGACTTTCTAAGATGGTAAAAGACTATGGGGTTTTCAAAAAATGGGCAAGAACGTCATGGTAAGCCAAATATGTAAATCCGTATTCCTCTATTGTCCTGATCTATTGTCCTGTAAATGTACTTTATTGTCTTCTTTTATATGTGCTCTAAATGTGGGCTAGCATGAAGTTTTTGCCAAAAAATGCCTTCCAAACACTTAACGGCAGGTTTCTTTTGCAGGTCACATTCCACAGGTCAAAGTACAGGTCACGGTGCTACAGATAAATAAACAAGCCCAAAAGTGTCTCCTAGCCCTAATCACTATCCAAAGTTTCTTTTTAGATCGTGATGAAACTGTTTGGCGTAGTTACCAATCGACAAAACAGTGACCTGTACCTGTGACCTGTGGAATGTGACCTTTAAAAGATACCTGCCAAACACCTAACAGTATTTTCTCCAGAAACAGTAAACATTATTAAATATGGCCAATTTAACAGCAAAGACTAAAACTTATGGTCAAACGACATCAAACACTAAACCCCATCAAGACCCCCAGGGCAGTGCAAATTCAGTTTTGGTTTGGATGAGGAGGAGCAGAAGAAAACGAATTTGGAGACCCAGGCCCTGAGAGAATATTATGGCGCCAGTGTCAGAGTGGTGGGTGAACGACAGAAGTTTCTTCCTTTGATGGAAAATGAAAATGAATCGATCTCTTCCTGGAAATCGTGTGGACGGTCGAGTAAGATGACGTAACAAAATTGGATCCAGTCTTGCCGCCAAACATGGCCCATCAGCTGTTGACAATATTCACAGAGGAGTCCTGGATACTAGAGTGAGCGGACGGGCAAATCGATTTGAACACGCTACGCGCTGACGTGAATTTTTTTAATTCGCGAGGAAAAAGTTGCGGTTCAAAACTATCCGTAATACAGGGCCTAAGTAAACAACTGAAGTAAACAAACTATAATATACTAGTATGTTGTTTTGTTATTAAGACGTAAACAAAAACGTTTTGAAATAAATCCCCCGTGGTAAAACAACGATATTTACAACTGAAACTTTATTGGTGTTACTCCGTGATGATGTTGAAGGGCATAAACTGGTAACGTGACATTTTACGGAGAACCTCAAGCTGTTGATCGGTTAGCACAGAATGTACATGTCACAAACCACTGAAAAAATATATGGCAGTTTAATGGCTATCGAAATAAAGTTTTCTTTGCCAATATTTGGTCGCCTCCATGAAGACAGCACTGGCACTTTGAAGATTGGCGAACCAATTCAAGCACGTGTTAGTATGAAAGACAGAGTTTGTTACTTTTCCCGGTCACATGTGGCTAGCTCGGATTTCACTTCTAACTTTCGAGAACAGAAGATCTGTTTTTGCGGTTCACAAATTAAAATTCCATTCGAACGTTTCCAATCAGTTTCCGAAAAATCCAAATAATTACTGAACACTGCCGAATATTTCCGACAGTGGTCCGAAGATGGCCGATTACCTCTGGTGAGATAGAGCCCACCAAAGCATCTGGACATTTTTTTAGCTAGAAACGAACCATAAAAAATACTATTGACATGTTAAAAAATCATTACGCATTATTTCTGAAGACAAACATCCCTACAATTTCGGACCATGTCGGTTGTCGGTCAGTATTTCCCTGTCAGTAATCGGTAATTTTAATTTTTTACCGTTTTGTCGGTAGTCAGTTACATCAATCGCCGTTTGTCGCTAGTCGGCAAGTAAATGCCCCGCTCATGCTCGAAGAGGGGGTACCGGAGATTTCTCTTCGGTGCATTAGAAAATTTTCTTCTTTCATATTCCAAAAGCTCTCCATTTTTTTTAATGTTTTCGCATACGAATGCGAAGGTAACGAATTATCGTTAATTATCGTAAGAAGCAAATACACTTTTCGTGTTCCAAGTTCACATACGCTGCGGCTTACACAAGGACATAAGCCGCGGGTTTTGAACCGGTTTTACCGCATAAGCCGCGCCTTATGAAAGACGCGAAACCGTTCGCACGGCATCGCGGCTTGTTCGTGCCTTATGCAGGGAACTCGTATTGTCCAGGCCCTGAAGACTATACACAGTGTGTTTTGCGTGTTTTCTCTTTGCCGTGTTGTGTTTTTTTTTCCTTTTACCATGTTCTTTTTTCTTTTGCCGTGAATCTTTTTCTTTTTGCCTTGGGTTCGGTTTCTTTTGTCTTGAAAGTTGTGGGCCACCGGCCGTACTTCAAGGGGAAGCGGCTGGCTTTACATTTGGTAATGCTGGCGCTCATCTGTCCATAATCGTGTCAGAGTACTAAGATTCACTCTCAGAGAAATGTTCATCATCACTCATCGTCTTTAGCCGTGACACTGAAAAAAAAACTGCAACGTGTCATCTGTTTGTTTTTGCATCATTCTGAGTAATGGACCCTTAGGACTACGGGAGAATAATGCCCCTGCACTTAGGCAATTAGAGCGCGCATGATATCGGCCACAGGTAACCAGCCATACTGATGAAGTCTGTTACGTCATCTTATCATAACCCATTTTCCCTAACAGATGAAGATTTGAATATTGGTCGATGTATAGTGCGTACTGCGTGCTTAGCGGACGCATTCCTTTGCACTGGTACTAGTTTCCGCAACTCAGAATTCAGCCCGTTTTACCGCAGGCCACACTTGAATGAACAACAAGCCGGTCTATTCGGTGGCCAATTACCGCCCAAATGCCTTCTTTTTAAGTAATCTTTTCTTCAAATTCCCATAGCTGGCGGTCTGTCAACAAAGAGATAAAAGTTTATTTAACTTGCCAAAGGTACTTAGTGATTCCGGTTTTGTGAAAACAAGGCCATTTGAATACGACGTTATCTCGAGTACAAACTGACGCCCACTCAAGCAATCGAATAGCTTGCTTTCTCTCCCATCAGAACCATTCGAGTTTGGACCAGGGCAGAGTAAGTTCATTTGAGGACATTATAACCAAGGTTTGGTGTGTAGATTCCAACGCTGTGTGTAGCTTCGATTCACTTTCAAGTGGCGTGGGAACGCTTGGCGTTCTATAGCGCGATAATGGCACATAGCTCACCCAATGAGATTACAACCCAAAGAAACTTTCAAGCGGACAGTTTATCAACTAGCACAAGATATGCGGCGGCCGATTTGACGCTCGATCCGGTAGCCTTAATTCAGCTTGTGGTCTTGTTCGTAACCCTGGTGGCCGGCTTCTTTGGAAATGCCCTTGTGGCTGGAGTTGTTGTATTCAATCGCCAAATGCGGACACGAACTAACATTCTCCTGACACAGCACGCAGCAACAGGAATGGGAGTTTGCCTTTTCTGCATCCCATTCATGATAACAGCGCTCATCAAACAATCCTGGATCCTTGGCGAATCGCTTTGCAAACTCAACGCATTTCTGGTACCTTTCTGGTCCTCGTCTTCGATCTTTACGCTCACAGTCATCAGTATTCACAAGTACTTTTCCATTGTTAAACCACTGAGGAGGATAATAACTCGAAAACGCACTTTATTGATCATTGTTGTAGTTTGGCTATCCGCACTCGTGTGCTCCATTGGCCCCATTCTTGGATGGACCGCAACTGTTTACAAACCTTCAGCGAGCATGTGCGGCCCAAGGTACCCACACAACGCTCTAGAAGTATCCCATACTGTTTTTCTATTATGCGTTGTGTACATGTTTCCAAACTTAACCATGGTATTCTTGTACTGGAGAATTATACGGGCCGTGAAATCGCATTGTCAAAGGATTCGTGATACTGCTATCATTGACGATCGAGGTATTTTAGCGCAGAAAAAGATCATAATCACACTTTTGTTTGTTTTAGCTGCTTTTGTCGTCTGTTGGACGCCTTTCTTCATATACGGGATTTTGACTCTGGTCACGGACGCCAGTCGGTTTTCCCGCCATTTCTTACGCTCGATGTACATATGCGGCTTTCTGTATAGCGTTTGCAATCCTATAATTTTAGGCGCGCGAAATCCACGCTTTAGAAGAGGATTTAGAGAGCTCGTTACCTTTCGAGGATTTAGGAAACCTTCTCTGACTCCTACGGTTTCCAGTCCCCAGAAGTGTGAGAGCGCAAGGCGTCCCTCTTCGGATTATTTGGCCGAAAAAAGGTGTTCAGTTTGGTTCATGTCGAGTCAAAATTCGTTGTTGAGTTTGGAGCCTGAGCCTACTCACAGACGTCGAAAGCTGAGGTGGATCGAAACAAATCTGTAACAGAGTAAAAGTGAAGCATTTAACCTGTCAAAACAGCTGATAAACTTTGAGTCAACTATTAACAGAGGTCAGGCCGTGATCGTTGGCCATTAATGTTCATTGCGAATGTTTTTGTAACTATAACCTGCAATAAAAAGTGCAACACTGTTTTTGTTTCAAGAGACAAATAGAATATATTGTTAGATTGGCAACATGAATACACCATTTTGATAATGATCACTTCCGAGAGAATTGTGGGTAGATCCACTCCTTTGTGGGGGCAAAGTCAAAGAGGAGGCAAATGGTCAAAATTAGAATTTCAAATTACATCTTTTCCTTTTTTTAGGACTGGATCTACCCACAATTCACTCGGAACTGATCATTAGCAAGATGGTGTATTGGAGACGTATTAGCCTCCGTGTCGCGCGTTCGAAGGGGATTTAGGGGCACGCGGAGCGCGAAGGGTGTGATCACCCTTCAAATTTCTCGTTTTTACCAGGAGCCCATTACTAGGAGCGTACAACTGCCCTATATTCCTGTCACGGCGTTTTCACAGACCGATTTATTTTTAGATTGCATTTGCCGCGAATATGGGACTCCCTCAGGAGCCCATTCTCTCGTGCGAAACTTTTCCTCGACCATTCTTTTGTTCTAAAGTTTCTCTGCGAAGCTAAGAAACTTTAGAACAAAAGAAAGATATGATGATGATGCGGTATCACGTGTACCTTTTTTCACGGGAAAGATAGTCTAAAAATAAATCGCTCTGTAAAAATGCCGTGACATAGGCTTAGTATAGGAGTTGTACGCTCCTAGTGATGGGCTCCTGTTTTTACCTAGTACTCTACTTTGAACGCCTCTTAGGAGTAAGGAGTAAGTGCGCATTAAAGTGCCCCTGTGATTCACGTTTTTTATTTCTGCCTTATTGTGGTACAGAAATGGCATTGGGTTAATTCTTGTTTATAACTGAAAAAGAACATTGACAACAAACCTTCTAACCTAATCATTTTCGGCTTTAAATTCGTCTAAAATTTAGCCGCCATTTCTAGAAACACGCTTCAACTGAGCCCGCAATTGAACAACAGTTTTCTTAACCATGACGTCAGAGGCTTTAACTGGTCTGTTTTCATTGAGTTTTCGTACGAAATGCCTAGCGTCTCCCGGTCAAAATGTCCGATTATTCCAGTGAAAGCAGTCGAGAACAATCTTCCGAAGCCTCAGAAGAACGGTGAAATTTTCGCGTTGTGCCTTTGATGTCACTACCTGTAATTTCCAGGCAGGCCTCCTGAAATTTTCCCACTGGCTTTACTGTGGCGTAAAAAGATCAAAATCGATACCCTTTTTCAGACCAAAACAGCTAAAAAACCATATCCTTTGGGGCGGCACATACCTATATAGCTTATATAGTGGAGTACCCACCTCTCGGAGTGTCAATAGGCCCCCTCTTGGTACACGTAAACTGTGACCAGCCAGATCACCAATCGAAGTCAATGTCCGATTGACTTCGATTGACTTCGTGTACCAGATCAAATGCGCTGGGTGTTTGCTGAACCAAACTAAAGCAGGCACTACTGACCGAGAGAGAGGGGAGGGAGAGGGGAAAACAAGAAGGGCGAATAAGCGCGACCGTAGCCCGAATTCTCCTTTTCCCCTCCCCCACGTACGCCTGCATCCATGCCACGCAGGCTAGCACTAATCAAACGATGCGCGGGTTTATTTTTGTTCAGTTAAGGGGGTATGATGCCCTAGACCACCTTTTTCTTCAAAATCAAATCTAATCAGATGAAACCACCATCATGTAATGAATAATCATGAATGATGACAAAGAAAATGATTTTTGAGTCTCTTGTTGCCATGGAAACTGAGCAAGCTTTTGTAAGGTGTCTTAAAAAGTGTTTCAACGCAAATGAGCAAAAACACAAAAATCACTAAGGCAAGAAACATTTTTTTACAGACTATGTTTACAGTGATCTTGGTTATGAACCTAAACTGGTGGATGACTTTGATTATTTGCAGAGAGATAAATCTTAAGACTTTCACGTTGCAAAAAAAAATAGGTCCGCAATGTGTGGCTTACTAGACCACGTGACAGGCGCTCGACTCTCGTGGACAAATAAATAAATAAATTTGGTCTCAGCATAATGTGGCTATACACTTCGTGTAAGCCACACAGAAAGTTGTTTTTGTGCCTATACCTGCTATCAATGTTTGCATGCTATACAAAAACAATTCAACAGATTAGCTTTATTCTAGTTCACGACCCAGAAGATTTATCAGTTTCCAGCTTCAGCCCCAGAAAATAATGTTTTCCATTTACAAATTCCATGCAAGCTTTAAAGCTCAAAACTGTAAAAATTGCTGGAGCAAGCTTTTGCCATTTTTTCCCAGAAATTTAAGTGCAAAAGTGTTTGTCACGTGTTAAAACAAGGGGAAAAAAGAGGTATGACAATGCGCATTTCTCCAGCAAAGTAATAGAATAGAAATTGCATGATAACAACGATAGCTCCAAAACAGAGCAAGAATGATCAAAAGCCCCTACCACGGGCAGGCTTCTTACGTCAAATACCCCCCCCCCCTATGCCACCCCCCTCCCTCCAGCGGCTTAACATTGATAGGTGCATTAAATGGAAATCTTACCTCGCAAATGAACAGTATGAACAAATCTTTCCCTTCAACTCAACCTTTTATTCACAGAGTAAACGTTACAAAACACCTCTTCTGCTTCCAACTTAAATAGACAAAATGGCAAACAAGAACTCAATTAGCTCCCTTTTTATCAGCAACCTCAACCAAGCAGCAAGAATCTGACCCCGTTGCATCTTGGGGAATTTGGCACATCTTTGAGCGAGAAAATCTACCTTCAAACAATTTGTTATTTTCTCACCACGTCTCTGACCAGGCTTGAATCTTGCACCAACAGTTGTCAAGGCACTTTCAACTTTAGATGAAACCTCCGAAACTTTTCGGGCCTATTTCGGGTGCCATAATTTCCTTCGTATCTTGAAAACGAAGGCGTTTCCAGACATGAAATTTTGCAACAAAGTTACCCTTTCCTATCTTGAAATCATAGTAAAAGACCAGCTTTTTAGAATAAGTGGATCAAAGTTTTAGAAATGGCTTTTCGGGCCCGAAAAGTATTCGGGAGTTCGAGAAACGGGCCACTGATGAGACAAGGCTCATTTGCTCTACAGCCCATTCGCCCTTGTCAAACGGCGGCCATGTTGTCCCAGGAGAGCGAAAAAGCTTTGTTTTACCACGCCAAGCCTCGCCCCTACGGTTTCGACTGCGAGGCTTGGCGTGATAAAACAAAGCTTTTTGGTCTCCCGGGACAATATGGCCGCCGTCTGACAAGGGCGAATTGTCCATGAACAACAAACTGCCAGTAGCTCGAAACGAGCATTTGAACAAAGTTTGTGAATTCAAGTGTGCCGAGTGTAGTCACCAGCTGCCACGTGACAATGTACATGCATACCATGCCCAGTCCCTCTATCACAGTCCTTGTCAGAAATAGATTTTGTTACTCTTTGGATTTCGTTACTCTATAGATTTCGTTACTCGCACGTGATTTGTACTCTTGTCTAGTTATCCAATCGGAGCACGATGTCTTGATTGACATCTGATCTCGGATTTTTATTTCGTACATGTTGTTGTAGACTTGGAAGGAAAATCTGTGAGAAAGTTAGTCGGTGATCTGTTGAGAAAATCGGTTGGAAAATCTCTAAATCTGAACATCAAGAATAAAGTCTTGTGGAAGTCTAGTGGTATCTTTTTCCTCTCTATCAGTCCTTGGAGAAAGAAGAGTGTTAAGACACTCCCCCTTTAACTTTAAGCAAAAAAACAAAGATTTACATACATTTCCTAGGGTATCTCTCTTAAGCCGCTTTCAATTTGTCAGTTATTAACTGGCAGTTTCTCAAATTTTGAAAGGTTTGTTGTACTTATTCATCAATGGGTATGGGGCTTTAAGGATCGGCAGTGAATTGCAATATTTTAAAAATAATTAAAGAGTTGGTGAATAACAAAAACATAGACGCTCTTCTTGCTTCTAAAATAGCTTAGGAGGTTAACTTGAAAGTGAAGGAAATATTGTGCAGCGCTTTGAATTCGATTCGTTTTTATTAGACATACCACTATACAGGCGTTGCATTTAATTCAGTGTTTTGTCAAACGCCTTTGTTTCGATCTCAACTTCCATGCCTGTCTGTAGACAAAATTCTGTTAAGATCCCGAGCAAGGCTTTTGTCGGAGATATTACTTTCCTTACTCTTTATGGCCGAGCAATTTGCAAATGAAATTGTTTCTTTAACAGTGCGCAGAAGATGCTCTTGCGAGACGGGTTTATTTCCTGCTAGAAAGAATCCGTAACCAGCACGAAAGAAAAATAGTAATTTCGAATTTACTGCGCGCGACTCTAAGTTAACGCGCACTGATGATATAATTGATTATGACATAAATGAAATCATCGACAATTAACGAAAGCTGTGTCTAGCTAAAAAACACTTTCATGGAGAAAAGTTCTTGTAGAATGTTGACAAGAATTGTTTGTTATTTCTTGTATTTTGTTACCTGCGGTCTTTTGGAGGCTGTATTCAGTAGACTGCATACGAGAGGTCATGGCGGACAGGAGGAGGCGAGTAACGGTATTAATCTTGACGCTATCGCAGACCCGGAGGAGGAACAAAGTTACAGAGCAGCTGGTGGCAGCCAGTCTGGCGGGAAATCCAAACGCGGAACGATTTACGATGTAAACGTGAGACACCTACCAATGGTGACTAGATGTGGGTGCTGGTTTCGAAGCAACAAAATTGTCCCCGTACTCCTGCCAGCTAGCCCTGAAGGTGTGGCGGATTTGTACGCGGCAAATGCAAGAGACAATAGAAAACCAGACAATGGCACGACAGATGACAAGTCTAAAGATGCCTCCAATGAGATTGCTTTAGATTTTTCTGGGATGAAGGATAGCTTCTCGATAAGGAAAAATAGCTCTCTCGCGTTACAGAGCTTTGCTACGTGTGCCCGATTGAATGCAAATTTCATGCGTGAGACAACTTGGAAGGCAGCAGAGAATGAGCAACGGAACGGCGAAGGTTGCTCTACTTCGGACAGCACAGGGATACCACCGTCAAGGCGATCGTTTCTGTCAAAAATTTCGTTTGCATCGAATCTGATCAAAAAAACTAATCTAGATAGGAGAAAGGAAAGAGTCGTAACTGCAAATTCTGAGGGAGAGCCTCGAGCAAGCAAGGAACAGTCTATCGATCTGTCCAAACAAGAAGGAAAAAAGACAAAAGTGTTTCCTCAATCCTCACTCGAAAAGTCCCCGCAAAAGAAGCGAAGTATCCGTACGGTTATTACGGCCGGAAAAACAAAGAAGAGAGCTTCAAATTCGCCCAAATCAGGCGTAATTCAGAGCCTAGAGGAGACGGACACGAACATTTTCGATCGAGATCTCTACATGCAAATCAACAAGCTGACTGTCTCTCATGACAACTGTCAGTCTTCGTCACGTGATCCTTTCTTTGTCCCGGAATATGTGCCGCAGCTGAGTGAAGTACCCACTGCGTATCTTACGCTCAATTTGGGGCAAGACGGCCAAGAAAGCTCCAATAAGAAGAATACTGAGTCTAAGAGTATTTTCTCAAGACTTCGGCTAAAGAGAAAGTGATCCTTTCTCGGCCTGTATGGCTTATTGCATAAGTTCGAGACTCGTGCTGTTGAAGGAATATTGATACTCATGCAGGGTGTTCGGTAAGCAGTTTACAAGTTCCGGAGTACAGTTCCGGAGCAGTTTACAAGCGGACGTCAGACTTCAGAAAATTGCAGGACTTCCTGTGAACTACCAGACTTTACTATCGGACTCAAACGAAACCCCTGCTCATGCGCAGGAAATCATGCAGTAGAAATTTCTTTAGGAAGAAGTCGAGGTTTTGTTTATGATCATCTGATGGATTCTCAAGCAAAATTTAAAACGACCACAAATTTTACGAGGTTTAGAACGTCTATGGATCTCCGAATTTCGTACCACATCAATCAAAGTACTAAAATTATTAGCGATTCATTTTCGTCTAGGTTGACGCGAACCATTCTTTTCACTCAGCTGTAATTTCCTCAAACTCGATTTTCGCCGCTCACTCGGGTCGCAGGGGCCCGTTTCTCGGAAGTCCCGCAAACTTTTCGGGTCCGAAAAGGTATTTCAAAAACTGCGATCTTTTACTATGATTTCAAGTAACAAAAGGGCAGATTTGCTGTAAAGTTTCATCCCTGAAAATATCTTCGTTCTCGAGATAGGTTGGAAATTATAGCACCCGAAATAGACCCGAAAAGTTTCGGGAGTTTCGAGAAACGGGCCCCAGGGGACAAGATCCTAAGTTAAGATGTCTCCTGAGTATTGTGCTCTTACAATAGCCCATTGTTTTGATATGCTAGAAAACAATAGTTAGGAGCATCTTACCTGAGGAGGGCTTCGTGAATCTGGCCCTAGGGTTATCAGCGGCTGTGAATCAAGCCGAAACACTTAACAAGTATAGTGTTGTACAAGTATATCCCTTTCAGTTATTCTTATGTTTTGGAGACTTAAGCCTCAAATTGCTCTCATTTTTTATACACTAACGGTAGTTACTTTACCCGGGGGGGGGGGGGGTACTTGGGTCAATTTTTGCTGGTTATGTGCCGCTGGCCTCTCAGAACCCCTACCCCAATATAGTCTATTCTGTGGCCAATTATAGACCCCATCTTAGTCACTTTTGGGAAAATGTAATTTTCGCGATCCCAGCTTAGTCACTTTCTGTTTATGCCTCTACCTTAAGTAGGTCCTCCTAAAATGAATTGGCACGTTTGTTAAATTGAATGTAGAACACTTTACTTTTCACCTAGAGTACAAACATTCTGCTATATTTGCTAACCGTTAGTATTTACAAACGTACCGTCATAAATAGTTGAAATGCAAACATTCTTCTTTAACGGGAACGTCATAATGGTTTCTTACATGGATAAAAACATTATTTAGAACCTACAGACCAGAAGATTCATACTCCCCATAAAAATATTGGCAAGACCGTTTTATCGGTACCTGTACAACTGTCACGTTGAAAGCTATTAAGTCCCGGGCGAAAGAGAACAAACGCTTTCTAATCCAAAAGAAGATCCAAGTTGTGTTAACTTCGATGGACGATAACAACGCAGAATAGTCGGAAAATAAATACTCTAGTATGGATGATTTGTTGGACTTTGTTCTGGACCCAGGGGTTCTGCATTATTGTGCAAGTCGTTAATGTTTAAGTTGTGATTCACGAACGGAAGTCAATGCGAACCAACTGTTAAATATTAAAACAACAGCACGAACCATTTTTTAACCGCGAATCTTCCTACTTTTAAATCCCTGCTTGCCAGAAATTTCTTATCCCAGAAATCCCGAAAATGCGCGACCCCATTCTAGTAACTCTACAAAAAATGTAACCCCATTATAGTCACTCCAGTCGTGAAAATGCGACCCCATCCAGCGGCACATCCCCGTTAGCCTCTTATAAGGGAGTACCCCCCCCCCCGGGTTACTTTGTCGCCAGAATGAGGTACATTGTGTTACAAGTATTTAATATACACGAACAATAAAGTTGAAATTACCGAGGGTTTTGCGCTTTTTTAGTAAAATAAATGGGATTTTGGTTAGAGAGTAACCATGAATTTTATAACTTTATCTGTGTATATAGATTCCATAAAAAAAACTAGAATTTGTCTTATTAAAACTACAGTCTGGGCTTGTCCTTAGTTGTTAATTTTTGGGCAAATCTCAGTCTGTTCTTGTAAAGCTGGTTCTCACAAAAAAGAGGCGTGTATGGCAGAACGAACACATTGCATTCATATTTTTGTAGTTACGTTTATTTATTTGCAATTCAAATTAAAAATACATGACAGCACTCAAAAGCAATGTTACCGGTAGCCATTACTGTTCCTGTAAAAATCATTTTTACCTGCCATTTGCGGACTCTGCGAAACAGATCGAGTTCCCTGTGATCATGTATGCTGCTACCTCACGGGTTAAAGAGGCGACCCTTTCCTCACCGAAAGAAACCGCGTTAAGAAATGTCAAAACCACGCATTTGATCGTGGAAATGTTTTCATGACTTACTGCAACTCCACCATGTAAACTGACAAAAAACCGGTTAGTGGAACTGATATCAAGTGAAATTTCATCTTGGTTCGCTTGTTTTCGGTGAAACTGTAGTAGTGAACTTGTCGTGAAGAAAGGAAGATTGTCCGGTGGACCTCATTTTACATTGCACGTCCAGTTTCAACAACACAGCCGAGTTATATAATCTGAAGAAGACGTTTTCAAAATGTAAATAGAGTAGAAATATAAAGTCTTACTTGACCTGAAGCTTCAAGGTAACCTTTATCCAACACAACTGAAAGATATAGGGCGCGCAATGTTCCACTGAACTAAATAAAGTCACAAAAACATATACACAGCCCATTCAACTGCTAGAGCTAAAATTGCCAGAATTATTAACACCTCGTTTCCTTCTCTTCGTCTTGTACGAACTCCCAAAGGTCCCCATGGAATCAAGTCATTTAGGATCAAAAGTCCAATTATAATGACTGTCGACACGAAGACAACTCGCAGTGTTGGGTGATCATAATCAAAAAGCACGTTCTCCATTTCCGTAGGATTTCTCGTGAAGGCAGATCACTTGAAACGCTTCTACGGGTCGTCGACTCAGTTGTATTAATTGTAACTTTTACTGTGTAGAATCTGTTGCCAAATGCCTCAGTTATCCAAAAGATTGGCTAAACAACCAGATATATAATGCGTTTTAAGGCAGGATTTGTTTTTGGTCCGTCGCTTAAATCCGATGTGTTGGTCGAACGGAAGGCGGCCGTCGATCAAAAGATTCACTCGAATGATAAATTATTCACGGCAGAAAAAGCAGAGATTTATTAAAATTCATGATTTGCGAAAATTGAATCACGCTTGAACATAATCGCTGGTGAGTTTTTTTGTTTTCTTTGGGACACCCGTTAATTGACGACTAAATTTTTGCTTTGTGTAATGCACTGAATAAGGTTTTGGCTTTTCTTTTTGTTATATTTGTAGAAAATGCGTTTGTTGCAAAATTCGCCGTAGTCTAACCTTTCTTTCACAAGAAAGCGTTTTCAAATTTATCCGACGAAAAGTAACACTCGTACTGTGACGTTCCTCCATTCGTGCTCCTTTCTCCCACGAAGTAGACTAGGGGTGCTTTCCATTATGCCAAAGATTCCGGAAATTTCGGTCGGAAATCAAATGGAAAGGTCCATTTCGGTTTCTTCTGACCGGAATATTCGGGATCACCTCTGGAGGTGGTCCTGATATTCCGGTCGGAATATCCCGACCGAAATGTACCGTTCCATTTGCCCAGTTTCTTGTTCCCAGTGCCACTCTTCTGTCAGTCGCTCGACCATCATGGCCGACGTGGCGAGGATGCAATCTTCTTCTTGTTATCAATGCTCAATTTGTGGATAAACAACGACAGATTTATCGGAGTTATTAATGCATTCTTGTTCGGCGATGACTGGTATGTGTCTGCATAGCGTTGATACAAAAACATGTTGAAAAATTTGTTGTTTCGTGTTATTCGTGCATTTTCCCGCGTTTTTGTTTTTCAGTGGTTCAAAAGTCGGGGTTGATCCTTTGGGAAGGTCAGGAGGTATACGCTTTCTACCTCTATTACTAAGCGGAATTCGTCCTGCGTTAACTACTTCCCGACAGAGCTCTTCAAATGTGGCTCGAGTTAGTCTAAAATGGCTTTGAAATTCGGAGACTATACAGCGGTACTGTGGCCTCAAAATAGCCGAGTACACGATTCAGATCTCTACGCATAAAGCTAGATGCAGCACCTAACACTAACAAGTCATCGGACTCTTCAACAAGCTCATTTAGGATTTCCAATTCTTCAGAACCTTCACCAATGAGCACAACACTCAAGTCCTCCATCTTTGTTTTGTAAAGGACCGCGCGGGAGAATGGGCAACAGGTTTCGTCTCTCGGAATATGTCGTTCCATTTTTCAGCGGTTGGTCCCGAATTCTCTGACCGGTCAGTTTTGAATAATGGAAAGCACCCTAGATTTATACAGGGCCATAGCTAACATAGGGGCAAGGGGGGCAGTTGCCTCCTCCGCAAACAAAAATCGAATTTTTTGTTTCGTTTTCTTTTATTAATTTGTTTTTCTAGAATCAAAATTTCAGATTACTGACCTTTACAGTTTTCGATTTTTGGGGCGGTGATGCCAGTTAAAAACGTCTAATATTGGTGATCAATTTAACCTTTTAATCCCTGCTCAATTTTTTTCTTTTACTCTGTGTTCAATGTTTTCTGTAAAGCTAAAATTACCAGCAGCTGGTCGGCGCAACATCGTGTGTATACCATGTAACTAAACACCTTAAGAACGTTTTCAGGCTCAAATCGAGAAAAAGATAAGAACGCCGAGCCTAAGCTCCAAAATTAGACGTTCTGATTTAAAAAAAGGTGTAGACCATACGTGACCGATGGCAATATAACTTTTGTATAGGAGTCTTCCAGTTGCTTTCGGGGAAGGAGCTGCATGTGTCAGAGTTGACTCAATTTGGACGCAAAAGACTTCGCGACATTTAGAGCGTGATCTGACCAGGTCAGTAATCTTATTGTCAACATGCACTCCGAGAAGTCGTCCTGAGGTTGTCCAGTTTATTTAAGCAATAGACCACAAATTTCTATGGTGTAAAGCCTGATAAACCCCGCGAGATGTTGGAAGAACACGAGAAGAATTTCGAGTGTTCTTCTAACATCTCAAGTGGTTTATCATGCCTCTAAACCACAGAAAATTATGGTCTATTGCCTTTATATAATAATTCAGAAAACGCGCGAAATTTCTATGAGTTAACTGGCACAATAAACCATGGCTGATTGACCAATCAGAGCGCGCGCATTGATTTGGTCATTATTTAAAGTGTCATTTCCGAGATGCAAATGCTGGATGGGTCCAATGAAAGGTTGCCGTTACATGATCATTGCCTTGCACTTGTCTGGGTGTGGTGCCGATAGTTTAATGTCGCACCATTTCTTCAACTCTGCTAGGGCATTATTGAGTCTATTTGTTAATGCGTCGATAGTTTCTGCGACACAGTTCAAACCATTTACGATTTTACAGTATACAGTTGTTATACAAGATGTTGGTACTTCAACATCAGCCCTTAGATGGTTCACTAGCTATTTGTCCGAAAGAAGCCAGACTGTACGCATAAACTCTACACACTCTAGGATACGTTACGATTGACCAACGGAATCCCGCAAGGAAGCATTTTGGGGCCATTGCTTTTTACCATTGATCTACCAACTGTCCCCAAAAACTGTTCATCGGATTGATACGTAGATGATACTAAATTGTACATGTTGTTTGGTGTACATGACTGCGATAACGGCGTTTCTGCTATGAATGAAGACCTTTTAAGATTTCGCGACTGATGCTTTGATTACAGTTTGTCAATAAACTCGGAGAAAACCAAATTAACCATATATGGAAGTAGAAGATGACAGAAAGACTTCCACAATTTCACCTGTCGCTTTTAGGTAAAGAACTCGCACCTACTCAATCCTTAAACTTCAAAACATAAAAGCTTAGGACAGCAATGCATTTGCGCTATAAACTTTGAAGGCACTTCTCCAGACCAACGCGAACCGCATTAAAATTTTCAAGTTGTTAAGTTAGTGTGAATTAGTCAAAAAATTGAATGTAAGAAATGAAGATGCACTAAACTAGCCAATAAGAATAGAATGAGCTGTTGCTTTTTTCAGAGCACCTTTCCACACACCATTGTTACACTATGGCTACAAGACAAGGATAGCACCTTTAGTTTGAGCGGTAGAGGTACACTTTTGGGTTTTGAACAATCCTCGTCTGAGGGATGGCCAAGTCGGCCGCGTGCCCCTTTACCCCATGAAAACACCTCTCTATCATTATTAACTGCAACCGTAAAGGTATCACCACAAGAAACAGAAGTCAACTTCTTGTCCTCCAAACCCTTTACAACCTGAGGTTCACGGGACGTCCCTTCCCGTTCATAACCAAGCTGTCCAAAAGAGTTGGAGCCAAACGTCAGGCATTTTCCGCTGGCAGTAAGTACTGCAGTGTGTGACGTTCCCATGGTGACAGATTTCAGAGGTTCGGCTGTCAACACCTGTGCAGTGACTGGCATCAAAGTTTGCGATTCCTCGACAGTTTGTTCGTTGCCATCTAACGCCAGCTTGTTGCATCTGTTGCTTCCGCAAGCTAACAGTCTGTCATTAAGAGACAATACAAAGGAACAGTCCACGCCACACTTAACAGCCTTTGCAGTGAAGCCAGGTACTATACTGACAGCCTGTGGAAGTGCATAAGACTGCTGGTTACCAAGCCCCAAGCGGCCATTGTCCCCTCGTCCCCAGGAAAAAAGTTCGCGGTCAGCTGTTACAACCAGGACATGAGCAGAGCCACAAGATACCTGAAAGAGGTACAATGGATAACTACTTGCTCTTTCACTCTCGGTTCAGTATATTCTACGTTATGGTACACAGCAAAACATTAGCTTTGAGCTTAGGAGATGTGGGATTAAGGGACCATGTAAAAGATTTTCTTCTAACATGGGTTTCAAAATTAGTGGTTGAATCAAATAACAATACTTTAGTTTTTGTACAAGGTGCTCTTAGAACTCAGTAAAATTCAGTAAACTCTTATCAGGAGGAAAAAGTAATTTGAGTATAACGGTTGTGCCAATAATAATTGCACTCAACTCCCTGCACCCATCCAAAGGTTGTGTCTTTACCAAAAAGTTAGCACCAGTGACGCCAATGGCCAAGTACCAATATTAAAAAACACAAATATTATTTCTACCCACTCATTTTGAAATTTAAGCTTGAACTTATTGTATATGCATTTGACTGCCATTTACATGCACAGACCTGTAAGTCTTGATTTTGTATTTACAGTAAAAGATTAAAGCGTCCTTCCATCACAAAAACATCTAAAATTTACCATTTACTCCTCCCAGCCCTATCCGCAGAAAAAAATGAGACAGTTACATTAAATCCAACAACACAAAGATGGAATTCTGGGCTCTGTTTCTCGAACGTTCTGAAAGCTCCATTTCTAAAACTGCAAATCTGCCAGTTATAAAAAGCTGGTCTTTTACTATGATTTCAAGATACAAAAGGGCAAATATGTTACAAAATATGTCTTTAGTTATATGGCACCTGAAATAGGCCCAAAAAGTTTGGGGGTTTTGAGAGATGCACGCCTGACCCTGCATACAGAATACTCAAAATTGGCAAATACTTGTAATTACCACTTATCTGGACTTCTCTTTCCTTACCTGTTCTACTTCATTTCCGATCAAAGCTTCCACTATTTTTGCTTGAACAACATCATTGTAATTCCCATGTCCCAATGAGCCATGCATTCCACTTCCAAAGGTCATCAGAATTCCCCTATCTACCACAAACAAGAAAAAATTCATGTTACTGCATGCACATTCGATGGCTGAATGTCCCAGGGGGGAGGGGGTACTCTCTGGAATTCAGGGTAGGGGTGTACCACCCAGTTCTCCAAATCCTGACCCTATTACAGACCAAAACATGCCATTTTTCACACCCATTTTCAAACCTGGCCTGGCTGGTAAAATTGAGCTTGAATGATATATCTTGGTTACCAGTAATTTTCTTAAAGTAGAGTTAAAAAGAGAAATACAGTTATATGCTCTGATGATTCCCTTGAAAACCACGCCCAATTTCAGACCAAAATGGTCAAAATCTATACCCGTTTTCAGACCAAAACAGTTTGAAAACCATACCCTTCGGAGGTACAACATTCTGTAGTGAATATAAAGGACTTCCTCTATTATGAATGACTTACAAAGTCATTAAATTGTTTTAAGTGTACTGCTAAGCACAGTACATGTATGCACATGAGAAATGGCTGATACGTCGTGGCTCCCACAGGGCAGTGTTACCACATAAATAAACCGTCGATGTACTTAACAAATTTATTCGATTTTTAAGGTAAAAACAGAAAGAACTTCTGGGTTTGCACACGATAAAAGACTGATACAAACTGACACAAAATTACAACAATGAAGATAGTATAGCAAGACTAATCTAACAATAACTTTCAACTTTCAATCATAGGCTAAGATGTGGTGATTCCTATCTCAAAGGAAAAATGTGGCTGTCTGCATGGAAACTAAGTAACACAATCATTAAAAAGAAATAAAATAGCAATAATCACGCATGATGTTCAATGATCTACTGAAGGGTGACAGCACATCTGTATGTGTTTTGTTAGTGGAACTAGTCAGTTAGTCTGTTGTTTGCCTGTTGTTGATGTTGTTAAAAGGTCATTTATGTATGTAAGGTAAGGGAAGTTGTCAAGGCACCATTCAAGTGGTGCCCGTAAACCACCTAACTAAGTGAAGTATGATCACCCAGGTGAGTGTAGTTCTGAGGACTGTTTAAGGTGACATTGACTGATGTTTTGACAACCTGAACAGAAGTCATCATCAGAGTCACGTGATTTCTGTAATGTCAGTAGGTGGACCAACTTAGTTACAAAAAATATTATGTCATGATGCAATATCATCAGAGGCCCTGAAAAAATGGCATTTTAATACCTGTTAAGCATGCAACAAACAAATCCCCACAGGAGACCTGCACGATTGTCACTCCAGACTGCCCTTCAAGAAATCGAGGCACCCAGAGAGCCTCCAACAACTTCTCCTTATCTGGAAACAGATCTGGAGAAACATCTGCTGCTTTCTTATTGGAATCCCAGATGATCATGCGGCCACCACCTGTTACCCCAGTTTTCATTGCTCTGCCAGCAGCGACTTGGACCACATCAGAGTCATGCTGTGGAAGCAACAGTTTAGTGGGTGTCACTATTCCTCCACCCCAATGGTACACTATGTACTGAGGCTCAGGTGGTTTAGTAGAAAATGATCCCAAATCTGGAAGTCCTTCCAGGATCACAGATGCTGAGTTTGACGAACTTGTGCGGTAGATCTGAGAGCCTGTTGGACGGCTGCCACTTGATGATCGCCCACGTGTTGGTGGTATGGCAGCTGGAAATAACAGTTACTGAGAGTAAATACACTGTACATGGACAACACATAAATGTTGAGTAGTAAGGTTATGACAACCAAAATTAATGATTTAATGTTTTGCGGATATGGCAAGTGAAATGGTGAGTTTTTTTTAACCAGACACCTCACCAGTTCATCACCATATTACAATACATGTAAATATGTTAACAGTCCTAGCTGGAGGTGGCTGTGAAGGGATTCATAAGAATATTTACTGCTCTCACCAAGTTGGAGTTAAAGTTGGAGGACACACAAATAGGGATCCAGAACAATTTGTTAAAGAGTGCAGCAGCTCTTCAAATAAACATTATTCTCTTTCTAAAAAGGGATGGTATTACGGTGTAGATACAGGTAGCAGAACTTCTTTGAAGGGGAGGGGGGGGGGGGGGGAAACTTACAGGCTGTAATAGGGGATTTAGGGTACTTTGCACTGTGCAAATACAAGGGACCTTCAGATCTGAGTATGAGTTTGAGTTTCCAATATTATTTCAAACTATTCACCTCCCCTGAACCCTTGCTCTTCCTTGTTGCTTACCAGCAGAGCAGGAGATTGTAGAAACAAGATTGATGTCACTAGAGCATGCAAAGCATGCAAACAAGTTTTGAAAGGATGCACTCATATTCAATCTTGTACTCGTACTCAAATCTGAAGGTTCCTAATAACACACCAGTACTTAACCTTATGTAAATATATATCAGTGGCATATTGATATGTGACAACTGTCCTGGATTGGAGTGTAAGTGGTGGCCAACTCAAAAGCATTCCCTACTTTGGTCACCACACACATCCAGTAATCCCGACCCTAGTCCATGGTATTCTTGTAGTCTCTAAGTGTAACTTCTCTACTTTTCTCCCATGTAATTGCTTTGTAAATAGTGTGAAATACAGTCATGTAAATGAACTGAACCAGGAGTCTCGCAGATACAGATTGAATCTCCCAGTAGATCGAATCTCCTGGTATGAGAGATTCCCCACATTAAGTTTTAAAACTAGATCCTTTCCAAAACTCCAAATCATCCAGCTTTTTGTGCTTACATATTGTAATGGTTCTTGGCTTTATTTTCATGCTTCTTTCGTGTAATTGTTGTAATTTGCAAAGTAGCAGGCTGAAGCTGCAAACAAATAAATGCACTGACTTTTGATCCTCTTGGTGACTACTATGTAAATAAGCGACAGTCTGATTGGATGAGCAAACAACCAATTAAACTCCCTGACAGATAGAGAAAGGACTATTGTAGGGTGGTGGGTGATGTCATTAAAGGATTTTTCAGGGGGGATTGATCAGATCAGGTGGGTTGGGTAAGGAAGCTGGCAGAGAAGAAAAAATCTCCAGATTTGAAATATCTGCATCTCTGCATTGGGTGTAGTACACTGTATTAATTACCAGCTATCCCTGCGACAGGCCTTGGAGTCCTGTTACATGGAACTCGCCCTACATCAGTGCGAAGATTAAACAGAGCATTCACCAAAAGGGGCTGTGCCATGATCTGTGGAAGACTTGGTCTCTTAGCTGGATCAATCTGAAGCATACTCAAAACAAGATTTTTGAAGTCCACACTGTACCTTTCAGAAATAGGATGAAAATTCCCTTTTATAATTTTTAGCACTAAAGCGGGCAGATTGGAGGCCTCAAACGCCTTTTTCAATGTTGCTAGTTCATACAGTACACAACCAAGCGCCCAAATATCGCTTTTCTGATTGTACGACTTGCCCTCGCATAGCTCAGGTGAAATATAACACGGTGTGCCTATTACAGAGTTCGCCTTGCTTTTGCTGCTCAATATCTTTGATATACCAAAATCGCCGATCTTCACAACTTTCCTCGTCTTGTTCAAGAGAATGTTCTGCGTTTTTAGATCTCGGTGAAGAATATTCCGTTGGTGAACGTGATGGATCGCTAACACGACCTGCACAAAGAGTCGTATAATCTCCTCTTCGTCCAAAAGCTTTCCCTTGCGTTCTTCGATAAAGTTGTACATCGTGCCTCCTTGCGCGTACTCCATTACGATCATCAAGGCCTTTTCCTCGAAGAAGCTTTCAAAATAAGCAATAATATTTGGGTGTTTTAGCACTTTTAACACTTCCACTTCGTTCATTGCCGCTTGTCTTTCTTCCTTACTCATCTCTTCCACCGGAATTTGCTTGATAATGAACAGACAACCGTCAGAAATTCTTCGACAAAGATACACCGTTCCGTAGGCTCCACGGCCTATACTCTTAAGCTTTTCATACTTTTCCATGTTTACAAGAACTGGCGAACGACTGAAGACCACCGAGCCAGGGGATCAATGGTGTAGATCGAGAGAAAGCGGATGAAATCACGAAATATCAAAGATGATAATCTCTCTGTTCTGCCAATGTTTACCAACATTTCGCGCAAAGCCTCGGTTTGAAAAAGCGGGGAGGGAGGACTGAGCACCACAACTTTGGATTTGTTGCCAACAAATATGTCGGACAAACAAGTTGAGGATTTGGCCGAAAAACTTTTGAAAATATGAGCTTGCAAACGTCTGAATCATTACGGCAGCAATTCCAGCTAATACAGGAGCAGCAACAGAAAAAGCTTCTGGCCAGGAAACAACGCAAGACGAAGACTTCTGAGAAACCCTTCCAAGATGAAGGATCGACAAAGGAGAACTTTTGGGGGCACAATGGTGATAGCGACAATTTGGACTTAAAGGTTTTTATTTTCTCGTTAAATTTTATGTGGGGTTTAAGTTATTTAACGAGCTCGTTAGGGTCAACAGCTTGCCTAATTGAAAACGACGTACGAAGGAATTGAACCACTCACCAGTTGAATCAAAGTTTATACGTACCAATTAAGAAAACATACTTTATTGCAGGACGTATCATGTCGATAATTCCGATAGTCGATAAAATTCGATCGTCGTCGATTGTTGTCGATATTAATCAATCTACAAATATCAGAAATCGATAAAAGTCGATCACACAATTTCTTGTGATTATCGACTTTGTTCGATTATGATTGATTTTGATCGATTTCGATCGATTTCAATCGACAAGAATCGGAAATACAAAAAACTATGTAAGGCGGGAAAAAAAGAGTACAGTTGCCCAGCAAAGATCAATAAAGCAGCATTGGCTATACCAAGACTTCATTTTACCTCTTTTGCACTGTAATTGTAAGCTCGTATAAACCTGAATAACCACAGAGAAAGTACCCTTTTCTTCCAGCAAAAGTTTTTTATTACGCAAATCATTTCATATGGAATCTCTGAAATATGTTCTGTCTCCCCTAAGAAACAGGATTTCTCATCTTTCCCGCCTAGAGAGACCCTGGGAACTAGGTTGGTCCGAGTTGTAGATCGCGATTTCGCTAAGCTGAAACTGTTAATCGATCATTTCTCGAGGTAATTTAAACATTCTATTCTATAATGAATAACAGACCACTTGGTTGTTCAGGTTTTTATTTAGCTTTATTGCCATACAGATTAACTTTAGAGCTGGTTACACTTTCATCAGAAAAGTCGTTCGAGCTATTATTGGTTTGGTTACTTGAATTTCGTGACATTTGTCTGTGTTTTTGTCGATAAAATCGATAATCAGTTTTAAAAATCTTGTGATTATCGACTTTTATCGACAAATTTAACTTGTCGATTGACAATTATCGACAACTATCGATATTCAATGCTAGTCTTGTTGATGATGTGAATTATGTAGCATTACTAACTGAAAGTATACCAGCGTGGCTAGCCGAATTCAATGAAGTTACTGATAAGAGGGTCCTGTGGGACTTAATTAAATACAGAATCAGACAATTTTCCATAAAATACAGCAAAGAAAAAGCTCGTGAAAAAAGAGAAAGAGTCTCTAAGATCGAAAAAATGCTTCAGACTTGCGAGGAACAGTGTAGCAAATGTCCTTCTGATGAAAACTTTGAACAGCTGGAAAACCTCCAAATAGAATACGATGATATATATGAAGATCTGGCTAAAGGTGCGATAATTCGGTCGAAGGCTACTTGGTATGAAAAAGGAGAGAGAAGCAACAAATACTTCTTAAAGCTTGAAAGTCATAATAAAAGTAAGAGTTCAGTCCGGAAAATCTTCAACGGCGAAGGTGTGTTGATTACAGATCCTCCAAAAGTGCAACAAGAAATTGAAAGATTCTACTCTGATCTTTGTAAAAGCGATACTCTATCACCATCTGCGAATATGCTAAATTCTTTTCTGAAAAATCCTGGTGTACCAAAACTCTCTCAAGTTGATGCTCAAGTCTGTGAAGGAAAACTAACAATCTCTGAATGTTACAAAAGTCTTCAGCTCTTTCAGAATAATAAATCTCCAGGGAATGATGGACTAACTGTAGAATTCTATAAAGCTTTTTGGCATGTCTTAGGCGAGTTGATGGTGGATAGTTTAAATGACTCCTATGATCGTGGCGAGTTATCCAATTCTCAAAAAGAAGCTATCATCACTTTAATTGAGAAAAAAGATAAGGATAAAAGGTATCTATCCAATTGGAGACCAATCTCGCTGATCAATGTAGATGTCAAAATAGGTTCAAAAGCCATAGCCAAAAGATTGGAGATGGTATTGCCGAACATTATACATTATAACCAATGTGCGTATGTGAAAGGCAGAACAATTTGTGATGCAATTAGAACAATTGATGATATTATGGAATTTACGGAAAGATACTGTATTAATGGCAAAATGATTTGTGTTGATTTTAAGAAAGCCTTTGATACTGTAAGTCGCAACTTTTTGTTTAAAACCCTTCAAGCTTTCGGCTTTGGATACTCTTTTATTCAGTGGATTCACACATTCTATAAAAATATATCAAGCTGCGTTCTTAATAACGGCTTTTCTACTGCACCTTTTTCAGTTGAACGCGGAGTAAGGCAGGGAGACCCACTCTCTCCTTACTTGTTCATTATTGTGTTAGAAACTTTATGTATAAGCATACGAAGAAGCAAAGATATTCAAGGAATTACAGTAGATACTGAGGAGATAAAATTGGGGGTGTTTGCTGATGATTTGACCGGCTTTCTAATGAACGATATTTCTCTTCAAAAATTCTTAGAACTTGTTGAAGCTTTTGGAGAATGTTCAGGCCTCAGGATTAATCATGATAAGTCTGAAGTCATGTTACTTGGCAACAGTGTGCACTCGCTATTAAGAAATGACACCGAAATCAAAAACCTTGAAATTAAAAACTCAGTAAAAATTTTGGGAGTTCACTTCACGTACGATTTGCGTGCCAAACGAAAGTTGAACTTCGATGAAATTGTTACCTCTATCAAACAGAAACTACACGTCTGGAGATGGCGTGATCTTACAATATTTGGCCGAATTCAAATTGTTAAGACATTCATAATTCCTATTTTTTTGTACAGGGCGAGTATGGTATGCTGCGATCAAGATTTTGTAAAGGAGGTGAATAAACTAATTTTTGATTTCATTTGGAAGGGTAAAGACAAAGTTAAGCGTTCTGTTCTCGTCGGCGATTTTGAGGATGGCGGACTTAAGGCTCCTCATTTGCATTCTATGATTGAGACACAGAGAATTATGTGCTGTAAGAAATTAGCCAGTGACGAGCCAAGCAGTTGGAAGATTATTCTACTACATTACTTAAAACCAGTAGGAGGTAAACTTATACTTTGTTGTAATTACGACCTTAAAAAGTTGCCGATAAAAATTCCATCTTTCTACGAGGATTGCTTCAAGAGTTTCGCAAAATGCTCTGCGGCAACTCTTCAAGGCGAAGAAAACATTGAAGATATAAGCGAAATTCTCCAAATTATTCTTTGGAATAATAAACTTATTCGCATCGACGGGAAACCTGTATTTTATAAAACATTGGCGGAAAAGGGGATCTTAAGAATAGGAGACCTTATTTCTGAAAAAAATGAGTTAATCACTAAATGCAATTTAAGAGAGCGGGACCTTACTCCTGTGGATCAATTTAGACTTATATCTTTGTTAAATGCCCTCCCTAGCCAATGGCGTGATTCGTTAAATAGATCTCTTTACTCTGTTATAGAGGCATTTAATTTGCAGGAGCAAATTGTTTTACGTTTAAACGGGCAAAATACATCGATTAATAAAGCTGTGTCAAAAACTATTTACAAAGAGCTCAGAAACAGAGTTATCACCATACCTTCCGCTCAAGAGAAATATAGGAATTCCTTTATAAATGATACCCTTGATTGGCCAGAAATCTATAGCTTACCTCATCGTGTCACCTCGGACACAAAGATGCGTGAATTTCAATTCAAACTGTTAAACAAATATCTAGCGACAAATGCCTTTTTGTATAAAATTGGTGTTGTGTCTTCTCCAGATTGTTCTTTTTGTGGAAACGAGAACGAATCCCTCGAACACATCTTTATCCATTGCAATTACACCGTAAAATTTTGGGCAGAAGTTATTAAGTGGCTTCGCTCTTTAAATGTAAATATAAATAATCTTAACAACAAAGAAATTATGCTTGGAATGCCAAATTGTGAAGACGAGTTATTTGTCAATCATGTATTACTAATAGCTAAACAATATTTGTATTTTTGTCGTTGCAGAAAAACGTTTCCTATATTTAAAGTTTTTATGTCTAGATTAAGAAAGATTCAAAACTTTGAATTAATCATTGCAAAGTCAAAAAATAAGTTATTGCCTTATACAGCGAAATGGGGCAATTTTTGAATTTTGACTTATGCACAGATATACTGTTTTACAATATCTCTGCTACTTAGATCTGAAAACAAAAGGGTCAGTCGATATATGTTGTAGTTTTATGTATATGTAGGTGTGCGTGTGTTGGTGCGTGTGTTTGTGTGTGTGTGTGTATAATTTAGATCCTTCTTTTTTCTCTCTCTTTTCTTTGTATTATAAGTGATGTAGAGCAATGTGTATTGTAGGTAGTTTAATGTTTCAAATCTTGTAATGTCTTGTTAAAAAAGCAAGCAGCATGCTGAAAATAAAAATACAAAAATACAAAAAAAAAAAAAAAAAAAAAAAAAACAACTATCGAGTAGTATCGACTTATCGACTACGTTTTCGATGATCGACTTTGATCGACATGTTACGTCCTGTTTATTGTTATTCCTGCACCTCGGTAGTCAGATTAATTTGTCATGGACTGCTGTGCCTCATGTTACAGTTGTAGAGCCTGTATTAAGCAGTGATGTCATTCACATAAGTTTGGTCCTGTACAATCCCAAGGGCCTTGTTCCAGTTGTTTAAAGAGGGGATGGCATTATTTCTAAAGCTGATTAGTCACTACCCAGCAGATAATAATAATACCGTATTTATTCGTCTATAAGCCGAGCGATTTTTTCACAAAACTTTACCAAGATCTCCAAAATTTGAGCTAGAGAAGGGTCCTCGGCTTATAGCCGAGTGTTTTGCCAAACAAAATTTTTCCGAAACCGGCAAATTCAAAGGAAACATAGATTTATTCATCTATAATTTTCGATGCCTTTGACTTCTGCAACGACTTTCAGTTTAAATGCAAGATTGTATGAACAATGACAAGCTTTTAGACACGATGATATATAAACTATGAACAACTGGAAAGCGTGAGGAATCTGAACTCAGATGAATATTTGTACTGCTGTGCGTTACCAATAAAATTTGAATAAGCTTTAAAATTTGTTCATTGATTGCTGTGGAAATGCATTTTTTCTGAGAGGGTTGCTTTTCTGTTGTTTGTGCATGTTGGAGGTACAAAACAATAATAGGCTTACACGCGTTTTCTGTTGTACTGCCGTAAATTAAAACACTTTTCTGTTTCAAACTTTTGCGTTCATTTCAGTTTGTTTGGAAATGGAATTCTCTGAATATGGTCTAGGCTTATAGCCGAGTATTTTCAATTTACATGTTTTAAAAACCTTCCAGATTAAAAGAGACAGAAGTTTAGGGTCTCGGCTTATAGCCAAGATCGGCTTATAGACAAATAAATACGGTAGTTATTATTGATAGTATATACCACACAAGTCAATAGTGCTTTTCGCACATTCTGATTGGTTAGCTTGGAGGTGATTAGTAATAAAAGTACTATTCACCTCCGAATAGCCGAAGAGAAACAAAACGGCTTTCCGTGTTTGTTTCCGAAGAGGAGATTATTTGAATAAATGCTAGTTATTCAGCTTGTTTGGTATATACTAAACTACTTATTATTCACCTCAGTGTCTGTGAAAGTAGTGGATATTTACTGAGCCGCAAAGCGTCAAGGTAAATATGTCCACCAGTTAAGTGAATAATCATTAATAATTATTGTTATTAATAATAACAATCACCCAATAATGGATAATTATTGTGTACATTGTACACAATAATTATCCATTATTGGATGAGGTTGAGCATGAAGTGAGTATTACATGTAGCATGGCTGAGATTTGTGTTATCTGCTGAAGCTGAAGCTGATGTGTGGGGGATAATGCAAAGCAATGCCTTGATAATCCTCACCACCATGAAAGAAACTTTAATTAGTTATTTTACAATTATTGTAAAATAATGCAACCAAAAATGAGCAATGCAGTCCAAACAGTTCCAGTGAGATTTTATAAAAATTCACTCTGACTAAAACATATTAAGCTTCAACATTTGACTGAACATACAGTGTATATGTAGACCTGTTTTAAAAAAGACCTTCTGTGAAAGAATTCTCGAAAAGGTACCAGCAAAACAAATTAGTTTCTTGTGTGTGTAAATTCCAGCAGTAACAAATAATAATAATGATAAATAAATACTTTGTTGACCACTCCCCTAGAGCCGCTTTTCAGGGCCAATGAAACAAATAATACAAATGACAACAACAGAGTTAAGAATCCCAACGGGCAGGAGGCAGACCAGTTGGCTATTTACAAGGATGACTGAGGAGTTGAACCAAGCACTAATACCCAGAACAACTCCAGCTAGTGGCCTGAGCGGGATTGGAACCCAGGTCACCGCTAAACCACTCGGCCATCCTGTTTGATTAGCCAATTCAAAATAATGACATGGACACCAATGCATAATAGTACTAACATTATTAATCCACTGGAGAGAGTGACTAATCTGCTGGATGAAAAATCCCCTTGTTGCATAACTGGGACCTGAACTTGAAATCATGAGGTCTTGGACTGACATTAAGCCTGAGTGTTCTCAGACCTTAAAATTGAGTTGTTTCTTGCTTAAGCCTCAGGTTCCAAATCATTCCGGGAGCTCAGTCTCAAAGCAGGTAGTTGGTTAGCCTAGAGTGTTTACTTTATTTGGAAAGATTTTCACACAGCCCCATACATTGAAATTAATATACGTGCATCACTGTCATAAAGTCTAACCCTGTTCAAAAAACAAAATAGAGTTTGAGTCTCAAAAAGCCTGACTGTATAATTATTAATGTACATGTATGGGGCTGTGTGAAATCTTGCCCTTTATTTTTGTTTTAAAATTTTTCAACTTGTTCAGATTGACTATAGTATTTTGCACCAAACATTGCTGTTATGTTATCTTTATCCCTGTAAAGCCTCTCATGGTATAGAAGGGAAATTAAAATGAAATTTAATATTAATTTTTATTTAATTTAGTAATTGCTCTTTTTTTTATTCCCAAGCTACAGCTGAGTGGAAAATGATTACCCAACAATAACATGGCTAATGTTGTGGGTCTAATATTTTGAATCCTTAGCTTGATACTGCTGTTCCGAGTGGTGAAGATGTTTTTGTACAAAAGGAAGTTGAGGAGCTGAAGGATGCCATAAGGGTATGCTTTGTAAACTTTTTACTGGTGAAATCAGTTAATTTTTTTAATGGTGAAGTACTGTACTTTTACTGTTCAAATGTACAGAAAATAATGAGAGGTAACTTATTAGGTAGTAGATACCCGCAAAAATGGCCAAATCTGGTCAAAACTGGAACCCAGAAAGAATGACAACTGAAAACCATATTTAATCATAACTTATACTACATTAAGACTGTAAGTCTTCAGCTACCTGTGACAATACTTTTTAAGAAGTTTCGTCAAATCCTGGCCGAGCTAAGGGGTGTTGAAAGGGACCCCTACTGTGAAATAGCTGCAATCTTGGGGCAGGTCAATTTCCTTTGAAAACTGTCCTATTTGAGCCAAATTTTCGTTGATAATACAGGAGGCATGGTAGAATGCAATGACCTACTTTTCAACAAACTTCTGGGGGGGGGGGGGGTGCTGTTTCCATGGCAACAAGCAAACATAAAAGAAAACTTTTGTCCAGTTTGCCTCTCATTCAATGATGTATGTTTCACCTGTATGGCTTTAAAGACTACATCATTGCATTCTACAGGCAAAAATCCACACCCCTGCCAAATGTGGTGAGAATTGGGCAATTCGTTCTCTCAAACGACCTGCCCCTAAATTGGATAACCTCAAAAAACCTTACTTTTTCATCCCTAGATTTTACTGCATTTTTTAAATAACAAAATACATTTGAGACATTCTATAATGTCCAACAGCCCAAGGCTCATATGTTTTTCCCTCCTGCTCCTCATTTCTTTCATTGTGGCTTTTTCGCTGACTGCGACGAATTTGGCACTGTAGTTTTGTTGCCTCTGAGGACTTTTCTGCATCTGCATAGAGTCTGTGTTTGTCAATGGCTGTCAGACCAGACTTGCAGTGCTCTCCAACTGCCAACTGTTCTAGCACCCTCAAATAATCCTCTCAGATGTTGGAAGCTCCGTGAAAGTTTTGCAATCATTGTTTGAGCATTGCAACACAAGAGTTCTCTCCAAGCCACAACCACTAACCTTTTCAAACAGTTGCAAAGTTCCTTGAAAGCACTCTTTACAAATAGCACACTGTCAGGCTAAAATGACTCGCCTTAGAATGTCGACATCCTGGAATCGACATCCATTTTCCCTGCTGTAGGCTGTTATTATACTGTACGAGTACATCTTTAATGCAAACAATAGGACTAAAATTAATGCTAACAGGTTCATGATGACTAATTTGCACCTTTCTTTTGCAATTGGGTTACAGGTGTTGAAAGATGAAAATGGTCGACTGTACAAGCTGTTGGGAGAAAGGGATGAGGAAATGAGAATCTTACGCAAAGCAAGAGATGAAGAGAAAAAGGCTTTGGCAGGTTAGAAATTCAAAACTTGTCATTCTGATCACTATTATCGCCTCACAGCTGCATCATAGCTGTACATGTACATAGCTACATTTGAAGACATTTTTTTATTGGTTAATACAGACCAAACAAATTAAACCAAGGAGCCATTATTATTGTTAGTAAACAAGTACAGCATAATTGAGACATTAACATGGTTGCTTACATGTGTATAAGCCTGCATATCATATGGACAACAATTATTGTTGTCCATAAGCAGGTCATTTGTCAGCCCAGGGTCAAGTTTTGGCCGGAAAAGAGAACAGTCTGGTCGGAAATCCCCAGTTAGAGTGTCTGACCAGGCTAAGCTTTCGCCGATCAAAACCTAAAATTTTACAGACATTTGTCCAATCACCACTGTATAACTTGATTAATGTTTTGGAGGGGGTGTGGATTGTTCCGAGGCTGGAAGAAGCTTCTTGCTTCTCTTGGTCCAGCGAGTACATACGGTCCTCTTCCTAACCGAGATCAATAAGGTCTGTACTGTAAGTCATGGACCAAGTTTTTTCCTGTGCACTTTTTATGATGGCCCAAGTACAAAATGCGCAGGCCATTAATCAACAGGAAAAGATGGGGATCCGTAACTTACAGTACGGACCGAGAAAACGAGGTTAGTAAGATTTTTATTATATCTCTGAGGTTAATCAGGTGTGCGCCGGAGAGGAAACTTTTAAATTTAGTGTACCATACAGTAGAATAAGTCCTGCAAAATTGACTGATCACAGCATGCATACTGAGAGATATAATAATAGTTACCCTTCTTTGTGGTTTTATTGGCTAGCACACCCTTAGAACATGACTTTCTTGTTCAAATAATTTATCAATACAAGAACTGGCAATTTTGATCTCTCAGAACTGCTTCCCACACCCCATGTATCTTACATGTGGAAATGTGTTTGATGATGTGTGTAAACTTGTATGTACAACAAATTGTAACCCTGTGCTAGCAATAGGCCTTGGCAATCTTTTGTATGCCTTAAATGTATGTGCAGCTGTACATTGTGCAAATTGCTCTCATAAATAATAATTTTTCCTATTCAGTGTTCTCACCAGAATATTGTGATTTGTGGCCCAGTGATTCCCCAGCTTTGAAATTTCTGTACCATTTGAAAGAAAAAATGAGTCACTAGAGTTAACTCAGTTTAATTTTTCTAACTGTAATTTGTTTGTCATGTTCCTGCAACAGGGCAGTAAAGTATTTGATTACAGGATTCAGCTATTTGCAAAGATTCATATTTCAGTAAAAATAAAAAAATGATTACAGTGTACAGTTACAGCTGTATACAAAGTTCATTCAGTAAAAAAAGATTGATTACAGCTATGCAAAGTTCATTCATTTGTTATTGGTCGAAAAAATTATCCTGGACTTTGCTGTTCTCTACTTCTGTCAAGGGTTGCTGAAGATGAAATTCTGCAACAGGTGGCCATCTCTGGTAAAAGACTGTTTCTTGCACAGTTCTTAACTGATTTTGGGGGCTAAACCCTTGTTGACAATCAGCTCTTTGATCAGAAAGAGTCAGTACAACTGCTGTAGCTCTTCCACCCTGACTCCAGTTGATACTGTTCAACAACAATTAAGAGACTTGTATGTCGACCACTAAAGTCTGTCAGCTTCCTCTTCTACAAAAGTAGGGCTGCCAGTATCTTCCTTTGCAAAACCTTGGCTGTGTGACCATTGATCGAGTCTAGATTTTGCTGTCTGGACATCCGAGTCCCCTCTATTCACAAGCAGTCTTCACATTGCAAGACAGCAGACTTGCAAAGTGAGAGCATGACTGTGGTTTTAGTCAACAAAAGATGGTAGATCATTGGTTTTCAAGGGATCTTGCCATCCAATGCACATTTTATTTTGGCCTGCTGTGTGTTTATTACTGATTATTTTTTTATTTCATTACTTATTTAGCAAAGTAATAATTATATAAAATTATTTGCTAACATTCTGTGCCCTGAGGTCCCTTATGAAACTTTTTTCAGTGCACCAATTTGCTAAAAGTGTGAGAATCCTGCAATGGCACAGTCTGGTGGGATCACTATTACTAATACTCAATGCTCGATCCTTGACTCTTGTGTCTCAAAACTTGAATGTCTTGACTTTTTCGAAACATCGAAGTTGCAAGGTTCAAGCCTGGTCCTCATTAACAGGTGAAGATGTGCGTGATACAAGCATTAGTGTACAATTGCACACGCAGATATAAGTTTTGTTTCCATTTCCTTGGCCAAAATGTCTGCTTGTGCTTGTGCTTGCATTGTGCACATCCTCACTGGGATGCAAGCATTAATGCAAGCACAAGAAGTATACAGGTTTTGCTCTTCTTGCGTCTGCCTAATGTGCTTGTGTTTATGCTTGTGTTTTGCATGTCCTCACCTATCTTGTGCTTGTGCTTAAGCTAATGCATTCCAAACTTGTGAGGATCAGGCTTTACACCTTAGCAGTACTGTATCTGATACATTAAATTTTTAGGAACCGGTGTGGCTGCTGATACTGCTGCTGGTAGAATAATGGAGCTCTCCAAGAAAAACAGAGAGTTGACAGCAGACTTGGAGAGTGAACGGAATAAAGTGCGACAGTTAACTAAGAAAGCCAAAGACTTGGAGAAAGAGGTATCAGTTTGAAAATCACTCATCATTAATGTTTTTATTTATTGCGTACAGTGTTCATAAAGTTTTCTTTACAGACTGTCACACTTCATTATACTCCTGTGGATATTGCGTATGAAGACATAGTTACATGTAATCCTCAGGAACAAAAGTTTAACTTGATATTATAAATATGTAGGTGTTAATTATGCAAAATATCAGATGCCCCAGTAACAAACCAAATGTGCATTTGACCGTACATTATAGTCTTCCCCCCATGCAAGTTCTTCAGTGGGCCTTTAATGAGTCAAACAGGCTTTGCCCAGGTGCTCAAAGGTGGTTTTTAGTAAAAAGTCAGACTCAAAATAATTTTTTTAACTTGGAAACCAGTACATAGCACACAAAGTGCTAGTTTGACCGGGCTGAATCAATGTATCAAAACTATTAGAGTGTTTTTACTGAAATAGATGTTAGTATAATACTAAGTACTACCCTGTGAGCAGAGTCTCTTTTGGCCTTCCAAAATAAATCGCAAGAGGAAGGAGAGTCTCCTGCCTCTTCCAATTTTTTACTTACTACTAACGACTATGGATCGTTTTCACATGACATCACGGTGGCCATGTTGGTGCACAAAAACAAAGGAATGGCGGCCATGTTGGTGCACAAGGATAACCCTCTGGGAATTGAACTCTATTTTTATGCAAATACTTTCTTTTGTTTCACTGAACCAATATGGCCACTGGCCACGTGATTGAAAACGATCTATTACACATTTTGTTCCTTTGTATTCATTTGTGTCTATTTGACTATATGCGATATTTCATGTTGTCTCATTAAAATTCAATGTGTCACGGGTTAAGTAAAACCACTGTATACATAAAAGATAAATAAATAAAGAAGCTAATAATAAAGATAAAGCTATTTACAATTATAATCATAAAAAAAAAACAGCAAGATCGAGTTAGATAAAAAGTTCTTACAAGTCCTGAGATCTTTTGATGTTCTGGTGTTATCATCAAGAGAGATCCACAACTTAGGTCCTTATATAATTATCTAATTCATTTCAGTCCATGAGATGATGTGTTACATTTGGGAAGAGATAAAATATGAAACCCCCTAAGATCGTACTTTGTGGTATGGAAATATTTTTGATATATGATGGAGCTAAACTTAATAATGCTTATTTGGTGTAGCATTCTGAGTCACTGGTAATATTTTACTATTGTAAACATTTAATATCATTCATTGTCTACATACTTACAGCTGATGTCCTCAGGAAATATGCAAGGTCACACAAAACAAGCCAGTGGTGAGCAGAAACCAAAATCTGACACCGAAAAGGTACCGGATGGGTATAGTTATTGCATGTGAAATGAGGAAAAAGGGTGTCCTTCTGACTACCCTCATTTCTGGCATGCATGCACGTGTATGACTTATAACAGTTCATTCAAATAATGTAGCGCCATTTTAGTTTGGTCACGGCTTGTTTGAAAACAACAAAAAATTGATATGAGAAGGTTATGCTTTCAGCACTTCAATATGCTATTTAGGTAATGATAATTTCCAAGTGAATTTTTGGTTTGATCTAGTTCTTTGTGGGGGCGAACGGCCATTACAGGAGCCAGGTGATTTGAAGTTTGTAATGTAGACCGGAATACCTCCACAAAGAACTGCATCAACCCAGAGTTCACTAGGAAATGATCATAACAAATAATTTCAATAATTTCTTTTCAGGATGCTTCTGAAGTTGCAGCTTTGCAAGATAAACTGAACCAAGCAAACAATAAAGTGACAGAGTTTAGAAATCAATGTGAGAAGCTAAAGAAAGATTTGAAAATTGCTCACAAGGTAAGAACTACGATCATTTTACAATTGAAGCTCTCGGTGTGAAAAGGGCATATTATTTATTATTAGAATGTGAGTGACCATTTGGCCTAAAATCTCAAGTTCCCTGAAATTTGCTCTTCTTTGGCCTCTGCAGTTATTTTTCAATTTTACCGGTAAGTCTTGAATTTGGAAAATTAGCGCATGACTTTGAGCTGAACCCAAACAAATGAAATCAACCATGTATCAGGTACTTTTTAGAAAGAGTCATGCGCCAATTTGTTAAGTCTAGCCTTAGGGAAGTTACTTTTTTTATTCGGGGGGGGGGGGGGGGGTGGGCCAGGGTATTTTATAATTTTTTTGCGAAAAAGTCGTGGCTCTCCCACTTCCTGGAATGGATTAATGCGTGACCCTTCAGAAATACCCAAACAAAAACATCTGACCCTCCCCCCACCTATCCAAGACAAAAATAACCGGAAGTGAAAATAACAAACTGGAGGTGTTACTCATATAACTGCGTTCATCTACGCACAAAGTTGTTAATTGCGTGGCATGTGATTGTACGATAAAATCTTGAAAATGGGCAAGGATTTGCGAGGAATAGAAAGAGGGAAATGTGCTTGTAGTGAATGCAAGGATGGAGTAATTTTTTCCTTGCCAAAAAAACTGTGATCCTCTCCCGGTTTAGAATAAAACAGGTTTGACCCTTCCCAATTTTTGAAAAATTTACTAAGGACCCTCCTCTCCGATGCCCCGGCCCACCCCCCCCCCTCCCCAATAAAAAACGTACCTTCCCTTAAAACCACAAAATAAATATGGAACTACGTTTCTGACATGATAACCAGCCTGTAGGCCACTGAATGAAGGGCGAATTTTAGGGAACTTGAGATTTCAGGCCAAATCGTTACTTACGTCGTTTCTGTCAGTCCGTCCGTCCGTCCATCCATCCGTCCTTCCGTCAGTCCGTCAGTCAGTCCGTCCCTCCGTCCCTCCGTCCCTCCGTCAGTCAGTCCGTCCGTCCGTCAGTCAGTCAGTCAGTCAGTCAGTCATTCAATCAGCTTTCATTTGTCAGTGCGTATGTACTCTGATAACCCACGGATGACGTTAAAACGTTGTAAGAACAAAGAAATGCGCTACGCGCTGCAGCCCGCAGGCGGGTAGCATGACTGAAGTTCTTACCGTATCACGTGTTATGAGAATACGCACGCACTGACAAATGGAATCTACTTGTTTTGTACATTGTTTTTCTTTTTACTTTCTTTGACTCTTGACGTCATTCATACTTGTCTAGACCAATCAAAACACGAGGTTTACACCTTTATAAATACCTAATACACAATCATGTCCCTAGTTAAGGATTAATTGCTCCAGTTCATCCACATACATTGATTAGTTACTGCTTCCTCAGGTGCTTGCTAAAGAAGTCGGGGAGGGCTTCAACATCTCTTCATTACTGACCGACTCCAGCGGCTGGAGAGGAAGACAACAACAGATAACATCGCTACAGAATAAGGTTTGTATAATTATGGAATGCTCAGATGCCTGTGTGCAAATAAATCACTTTATAATATCTCTCAGTTAGTACGCGCACTGTAATTGGTCAATTTTGTGGACGTATTCCACTGTACGGCCCGCTAAGCTTCTCTTCAACTAGTTTCCTTTCTCGCGCGCACGTTTAACACCAGAGGTAAAACAAATATCTCGCCTCGTTTTCTAGGTCCGTCTTGTAACTCACGGATCGTCGTTTCCTACTGTTGTTTTTGTGGCCCGCGCGCTTAGCCCCTGGGCCATAAACCAACAAGGAAAAGCTCGGCCCGTATCTTGTCGTACGGACCTCTAACACGGTTAGTAAGAGGTAACAAAGCTGCCAATGCGGGGCCTTTGTGAAGCGGTGTTTAACTGTCGCTGGATGATTGCATTTAAACATACGGGATAAAGATGTACCAATGTGTCAAACTGTGTTCAGAAAACTTGTTCAAGCACCCCAAATCATATATGGGGAGTACTTTAATTTAAGAAAAATTTTGAGTATCATTATTATACAAAAAAAAAAAAAATCGCTGGTGTTCCGATGGAAACTTAATCCGATTGAGGCTAAGAAACGCCTGTTTTGTCTTTCTCAATTAAAGCGCGCAGCTCTAGGCCCAAATGAACTAGCACAGTTCTATGGGACCTGCATCTGCCCTATCACGGATCTATCGAAGTCATCAAACAGACAATTACTTTATCTGTCTAGCAATGTAGTAGTGTAGTATAATACGCCTGGATTTCATCCGTTGCTTTAATAACTGGAGTGAAAATGTTATTCAATTGTGGACCGCTTTAAGCACATTTTCCTGGCCAAAGGCTTACAAATACCATAGAGAAGCTCAAGAGTTTTCCTCACAGCTTTCCCATCCAGAGTAGTTACAATGAATTTATTTGCTGTTAGGTGTCGGAATTGAAGGGGCAGTTATCTCAAGTTGCGCGAAGCAGTTCAGCCACATCGAACCACATTTTGATGAGTTCCGCCATGATGACTCCATCCTCAGCTCCATCCCAGTATGACGAAAAACATCGCTCAGTGTTGAAGAAGATGGAAAAAGATCGCAAGGACGCGCAGGAGGTTAGGAGAAATGTTTAGCTGTTGCTGTTTTTCTTGGTGTTTTGTTTTGGTTTGTTTTAACGGAGGGGCAGAAGGGAAAACAATGTGTAGGATTTGCACTCGATAGCGCGTTCTTTTATGGCAGTGGAAATCCATGTTGATGTAGTGAACCAGGTTAGCGGAAGATTACGAGTTCTCATTGTGCGCCGCCAGAGGAAAAGATTTCCTGAAAAATAGTCTTCGCCTGCTTGGTTTAAGCAACATCACTGAACGTTTCGCGCTCCGTTATTGCACCAAAATAGCCACACACATGAGTTACTTTGCTTATCAATAACTTGTTAAGTAAATTTCATGTGTCTCACATCTCGGGCGTCTTCTCTTTTCTCCGCAAGAAAACACAGGCCGTGTTAGAGAACCTCGAACAAGAGCATTCCAAGCTGCAGCAAAAACATGACGCCTCCAAGGCTCGCAACAAGGTGCTTACCAGTGAATTGAAGGGACTGAAGGCCCAAGTACAGACGCTCCTGGAGAAAGGCTCTCACGATGACGAGCTAATTGCTGCTCTTATGGTAACCATGAAGTTTGATAATTGCTTGAAATGATGACTTCAAGGATGAATAGAATACTTCGTAGCTTAGAGTAGTTTTAAACGAGTGTCGAGAATAATTCTTGTTTGCTTTGGTCTGCTCTACTTTCTCAGCTAACAAGAAGTTGAGTAAGAACTAAGATAACAAGCATTCGCTACAGGTATAGAAATAAGAGAGACGGGATAGCTAAGTAAGGAGTGGCCAGCGGTTGACAGTGAAGTGACAGGCACCATCTCGTGCGGCAAAATATCGCACGATGAAACGTTCCACCCTCGGCCACGCTTGTGTAATCGCTATTCGCCTTGGTTATCTCAGTCCTATTTTCTGCAACGGAGTCGGTTTACCTGGTAATTGCTTCTTGGGGCACGTTTTTGGAGCCGTTCTGAAATGAGAATAGCTGAAATGTATTTTTGGCGCGTTGTTGTTTTTGATTGCCTATTTTAATTCCGGAATCCTTGGAATCAATTCTGGTTATTCTGCTGCATGGTGTAGAATGAGCAAGTGGTTCCTCATTTTGTCTGTCATTTCTTGGTTAACGCGGTGAGTTTCCATTCCGCTTTCAGAATAGTCGTTTTTTCATTGTGTCAAATTCCCATCAATCTGATCATTCTCATTCTGAAAGAGCCCATAAAAAGCACCCTAGGTTTGCCTGAAGAATGGAGATTGTGGGGGATATAGCAAAGATTTTTGTTTCACGACTCTGTTGTTGTCACAGAGAGAACAGCAACAACTGAAAAGTGCGGCAAGTAAAAAGGAAGGTACCTCACCCTCACCTGCTAAGGCTGAAACATCACTCCAGGACAGAGCACAGATAGAGGGTCTCAAGCAGGCGTGCCAAGAGCGGGATGGACGAATACAGCAATTGGAACTGGAGCTTAGCAAATCAGGGCAAGAGCTTCAGAACGCTAGAGAACAGTACAGGAAAATATCAGAGCGAGAGACGAAGTCTGTCGCTTGCTGTACGCAGGACTTGCCAACGAACGATGATAGGATTGAACGAAGTACGTACGATTATGCGTTTGTGGATGTTGGTAAACAACCTGTGTCAGGTTATGGGTTTGTTAATGGTTCCGTGGAAGGGCCGTTTCCTAAAGGGCCTCGTTCGCAGAGTACTGAGGATTTAGGGCCTCAAAGTAATGGGTACGGACCGCTCAGGAAGCAGATGCCCCTTGAAGGACATAGTAGAAGCCAGACTCCTTCCGTGCCCGGTAGCCCAGCCCGACGGCACGTGATATCTAGAGGTGGTGTGCAAGGTGCATCGGGAAAGGCTTCTGCGCAGGGATACCAACTTCCTCCTACTCCTCCCAGTGGCGGGCGAGGAAGCAGAGGTCGCCGGAACAGTGCTAGTGGCAGGTATGGAGTGATGTGATGTGCATTTTAATCTCAAGATACTTTAAATTTTAACATAACGAGAACTAATGTGAGGCATGATCCTCTCAATTTTTCAATTTAATAACCGGAAAAAATCAGGTGAATTCCAGTTTCTGTTTTAAAGGTGCAAGTCGATTTAATAACTGCTAGGATCATCTAGCATTCACGTTGCTTGTCACCTGCTTATGCGGCTTGTTCTGATGCTGCGATGGAGCAAGATGTCGCGCCAACCAACTTTTGGTAAATATGGCTAAATACTACTCATTTAAAAAACAAATGAGCAACATAAAGACGTTCTTAATTGACTTTCAGCCTGGGGTTTGTTCTTAGAATGTTCTTAAAATTTGAGTTTTGAACGCCGCCTCAACGTTCTTATGAAAAAAGTTCTTGTGAATGATGTATATGAAATAAATCATGTATATGAAAAAAAGTTCTTACAAAAATGTGTACGTTAAAACTAGCCGGATGTTTTGAAGTTGGTTCGGATTTGCATTCAAACAGGATGCATTTCGTTGTGCGTATTCCGGAACGGGAGTGTTCCTTATAGATCCTTTTCCGTTTTGGAGATGAATGGATTTCTACTGCCGATAGCAGACTGCAGGATACGGCTTCAGTGGTCAGAAAACATAGATTATGTGTTCTTTTAAAAATGTTTAGGCGGAAAAGTCGTGTACAGTCCGGCCGCCATGACGTTGACGTGCTCCAGCCAAAAGCATTCTGTTTTCAGAATATACATGTATATTGCAAATTATTGTATTCTTCTGAAAAACCCATATTCCGGCTATCTTTGTCCAGCCGGAATTAAAACAGACACACTTGTTGCAAAAGAAGCCGCCATTGGTTAAAGCTTTCCGGAAATAGAACTTACACCAAATCGAACCATCGTGTAATTGTATGTTGAAGCCATTGTTGACATTCTTTAATTTCATTGATTCCAGTGAGGAGGTACAGTTGTTAAGATCCCAAGTGCAAGAAAGCAAGTCTTTATGTCAGGCTGCTGAAGTGGAAAGAGATCGACTACTTGAACTGGTGTCCCTGCTACAAGGAAGGTATTGTACAATTGATGGACTACCATGGCGGTTCAGGGGGGAGAGGAGAAGGAGCCAGAGAACAGATAGGGGAGGGTTGGATGTGTACGTCAAGACGAATTGACCATTGGCATCCAGTTGTTTCGTACATTATGGAATTAGATA
The DNA here is from genome assembly GCA_948470475.1 of Galaxea fascicularis. Lineage (NCBI taxonomy): Eukaryota > Metazoa > Cnidaria > Anthozoa > Scleractinia > Euphylliidae > Galaxea > Galaxea fascicularis. The sequence continues at coordinate 9,839,327 of OX419343.1, read as the reverse complement.
AACGAGGCGCAGAAAATGTCTTTCAGTTAAATAGCTTTTTTGAGCCCGACAGTTTGGTCTCCTGTGGCAATTTTTCAGAAACCAATTAACAAGGTCAAATGTTGATGACAAGATTCATATGCGTGTTGAAAGGGGCCTGCCTGTCCGTTTTTGTAACAAATTGCACCTGTAGTATTTCTACTCTCCCAGGATCCTGATTGAGATGTTAATCAAAGGGTAACTGAACCTCTCCAGTTCAACAGTTTATTTACTTATTTACAGAGTCGATGATGCTAAAAACAGCGAGTTGGAAGCGATCAATAAATGGCAGCAAGAGAGGCGACAAGTGGCTCACATGGAAAAACAACTGAGCAGGGTGCAATCGGGACAGGGCGTGGCCAAAGGAAGGGGAAAGGGGTACAGTGTAGGGGGAGGGGTGCAGGATAGACATCTGAAAATTGAAGAGGTGGAGGAGCTGTCAACCAGGTAATAAAAGGCAAATAAATGATGTTACCTCTTGTTTGGTTTACTTTTTGTTGTTGTTGTTGTTGTTTATTTTTTTAATGATAATGATGAGGATTTATATAGCGCTTTTATCCAAAGGGCTCAAAGCACTTTACAACACTTTTTGGGAGACTTTGCCAGACTCCTTTTTTAGGCGCAAATTGCAGCCACGCAGTTTACAATCTTATTTGAATAGTAGGATCAACACAGGTGCCCCCAGAACAGAACAAGTTATAGACCATCACACCGGGGAAGGAAACAGGGTCCATTTGAATTACCTTAACCCACCCTTTGTTCTTTTTCACGCAAAGCGACTTTTTTGTTGTTGCCGAAATTTTAATACCCTTTTATATCTTATTCACAGGCTAGGAACTCAATAGGCCATTTCCAAATTACCTCAGGCCTCTTTTTCAAAGCGAGTCTTGGTGCTCATCCTTTCATATGCAAATCAATTGTCATTCACACGCAAATCAAACTCATTTTCATGTAAATGAACATTGATTTGCATATGAAAGGATGAGCACCTAGACTCGCTTTGAAAAAGAGGCCCAAAGTAATTCGGAAATGGCCTTTGCAAAACAAACAAACAAACAAATAAACAACAGTGTAGGGGCAGGATACGATTGTGGTCATCAATAGAAATATCAGTATCTCTTAAACATGGGGTTAACTAAGTTCTCATTCTACTCAGGGTTCAACGACGACAGAACTTAGATCTTTTTTCCGAGTACTCTTGTGATAGTATTGAGTATATTACTTGCTTCAAAGTGATCCTGGTTTGGGAACACTCTTGGAAAGGACACAGGAAACAAAAATAACAGTTTTCTGTCATTGCGCTTCCCAGCAACTACCTTCTATCCTTTTCATATCATGCTTTTAATCTGTCCTTTGCAGACTTGCCATTCAAACAGACGAAAACGACGCATTAAAGGAAGCTCTGGGTTCCACTTTAAAAGCCAAAGAGGAGGACTTGAAATTTTACCAAGACATGATGGATCAAACGAAGAAGATATTCCTACAAGGCCTCAGGCAGTTCAGACAAAACTCGGCACCCAGTTAGCTCGCGAATGTTTGGTGTCTCGAATTGTGTACTTAATATTTGACGTTATTTACAGAGCCGGAATAAATGACCATGTTCGTAAACATCTTGTGTGTTCACTGGTTTTCACTGGCAGGAAGAGCACCAGCTTAAACAAAGGCGTGTTGGAAAAGTATGGTAGGTTTCTTTCATCCAGTTAGTGGAGAAGAAATGTGTTGGATATCGCTGGGACTTAATACTGCAGCACCTAGCAAGTCACAACGACACCCAACTTGATGGGCCCAACAGTGTTGGATGTTGAGTGTCAACAGTGTTGTATGCTGGTGGCCAACAATGTGGGCGGACATCAAGCGAACAAAGCTGCCTTTACCAAAGAGTGAGCTGTCGTCTAGTTTATGGCTGTGTTCCGCCCAATGCCAGACATAAAACACTTCGGTGAAAGTGCATTTTAGTACGGACTAATAGTGTGCCGATCATCGATTATGTATCGATAAACTTTAAGCGACGCGATTGTCGATTATGGATGATGCACAATCGATTATTGCCGAAAAATGAAAAAAACATTATCAGTGAGAAATAGAAATATAAAAATTATGTGTTGTCGTTTTAACGGGATCGTGACAGAAGCTCTAACTCATTGCATGCCCGTTCCCTGGTACGTTTTCGTATGTTTTTGTCGTGTTCCAAAACATGGCGTAACAGGCCGCACTTATTTCGTTCAGATTTGATCGTGTGTATCACGGGAAAAAACATACATTAGGGAGTACTCTTAGAAATTATTTCAAAAACTAGATGGAATAAATGGTTCCTTTAGGATGATTCAGTATACAAGATCACTCAGATCATGGTGCATCAAAGGAACCGAGAAATCCACTCTGGGCAAGGATTCCTCGGTTCCTTTGATCTACCATGATCCGAGTGATCCTGATCTGGATCATCCCAAGGGAACGCACCCTAAGTTCCCTGTATTTTACGATTTAATACCGACCTGGCCCCAGTTGTTCAAAGGCTGGATAGCGCTATCCACCGGATAAATATCTATCCAGTGGATAGTGCAATTAGCTTTCCCATTACTTATCCACTGGATAGTGACTTATCCGGTGGATAGCGCTATCCAACGTTTGAACAACTGGGGCCTGGCCTATATCACCCAATATAGTTAAAATTTAGATGTGTAAACACAGTTCGTTGGCTCAAGTTTTACTTTACCCACAAAACTCTCTTGAAAGTGCGCATAAAGTAGAAACTTTTCAAGAACAACTTTCGTACACACCTTTATTTAAGTTCACCTAAATACTACGTTTTCCATTATTTTTTCAACTAACAAAAGATCTCCAAGTCGCTCTCCATTGTTCTGGAAAATCACCACGGAAACTCGTGTTATTACTAGCACTCCTGGGCGATCTTGCTACTTCGATGCTGAAGGGACTGCACGATAACACTTTTCTAGAAACAATCCCCAAATCAGTTGCCATTATTTTCCTACAAAAATTCAAACCAGGGTTCTCAGCTGAACCCGTCCCGTAACACTTGTCACGGGTGTTACTATTAAGTAATACACCTATAGAAGCGCCTCGTTCAGTAAAAGGCTTCGGTCATGTACTATGTTGCGGCTGGAAAGAGTACAGCAACAACTGTTCTACTGAGAGCCCTGGTTTAAAAACCCTTAATATGACATATTATTATGTCACTGAAACCGTTGGCCCCGCAAATCGGCAAGCTAAAGTACAATATGCTTGTAATAAGTCACCAGAAGTACTTCAGATCTACTTTGAATTGCATCGATTAAGCAACGCTCTAGAAGGTTACTATGCAAGGCGCAAAGGAGAGGTCAAGGCTTTTCTCCACTGATTCTTCAAATTGTTAAAAATTCAATTTGTTGAAAAAGGAAACTCGGGACGTTCGTATCTCTTTAAATGAATTGCGACTAACATTCTACTAACAAGGAAACGGACGAGACAGCGTTTGTAATTCCAGTGGGAAACAATTTTTTCCAGAAATGCCACTCCATCATAGCGTACGTTGTAGTGAAATGGGCCTTGAAAGTCTGGGATCTCTTCGCTATCAGTACTTTCGTCTGTGGGGCCACCTTCCAGACCACTTGCTCTAACTATTAGAGAACTTGGACCTCCTTGACTACTAGAGAGCAAGCCTGAAATAAAAGAATCGTAGGATTCCTTGAAACTCTCAACGAAGGACACCTTGCCAAATGCCAGCGGGCACCACGAACCACCTCGTAATTCAGCAAAATAGCACATAGCTCCCTGACGCAAATAGAGATCTCCATTAGGATCTTTCCATTGTGTTGAACCAGTATGTCCTTGAGAGAATCCCATTGCTGGGCTCGGCAGGCAAATGGGTATGGGTGGGGTGGAGGAAACACCAGGAATTGAAAATGTTTCCCCAAAAATTGCTTGGATGTTGACAAGAATCAAAGAAAACGCGGGAATGAAGATCCTCTGCGACAAATTGGGTACCCTGTCTCTCCACTCTCTTGCTGTTGGTCTACCAATGGCGCGTAAAGGACCCTCTATTCCAGGAATAGAAAGTGCTCCAATTTTAGTGTCAAAAAAGACCGTGAGCGCTGTGAACATGCGACGGTCACAACTCAAACGCAGTGGCTTTTCTACGCTGGCAAGGTAGCGAAGCATGCTTATCATTAAACTGATGCAGCGTCTCTGAAATTCGTACCACGCAAACATGTCGAACCAGTCATAGTTCTTGTAACTGTGAAGCTCGGTGAATTCTGTTTGCATCACTGGTACTTTTGACATGTCCAGTCCAGTGGCATCAATAAGATAATCCAAGTAGCGTGTTGTTCCCTCGCCATCCTTTGTGATTAGACAGCACGATCTCAAGAAAAAGGTCGGCATTTTCAAGTCATCGTAATTGTTAAGCAGCGACTCAAGCACTGCTAAAACGCATTCATCAATGCCAGCTTGTGATCGGCACTTTGAGGTATAAACGTGGTCTAGGATAGCCATCTTGACCTTGTAAGATTCTAAAATATGACTGCAAAGTAGCCACTTTACTACTCGATAACACTTGCGATGTGCTTCATTCAGGGTCTGCATGAGATGCAGCTCTGCCTGGGCAAAGGAGACATGTAAACATTTCCCGCAGTCTCGAGAACACGTTTTCGGTACCAGAAAGCAGCCGCGATCTTTGACCAACTGACGGAAAACCGATGGAAAATTGTCGTCTTTAGTGATCTCCTCAAAAAACGTACCAGTACATGGAATTGAAGGCATGATGTCCACGGTAATTGGAAATTCCCCGTTCGTTCCTTTCCATTCCAATTCAAGACATGGTACTTGAAACGAAGAACCGCTGACTGACAGCATGCGCAGCGTGCCTGTTTCTCTTGTTACCTCTTTATCAGCATCTGTCAAAGATTTTAACGATGCGTTCATCATTCCAGAGAACAACTCGGAAAGACTTTCCAGACTTTTGTGAGGGCCACCTTCAAACGTGACCTGTACACGGCCTGGTCTACATCCTTGGTGAATATCCATTTCACCAACATTTATCTCAATGTTGAAGTCGAACTCATTGGGAAGAACGAGTTTAGTTCCTTCGTAAAAACTTCCAACAGGCAGAATTTTTTCCACAGAAAAAAGGTCTCCATATGTTACAACTCGATCTTCTCCACTTGCAGTAATGGTTGAAGCCTCGCAGATAGATTCAACTTTCAGAGTCTGACCTGTGTTAAGAATTGTGGACAGCCCCTCAAGGACAGCCGACTCAACATCCCTGACTTCAGATGAAGTTACTTGAAAACTGCAGAACACTTCGTGAAGCTGGTAGAGAAACGCGCTTAGACTCATGGCCCAATCTAAAAGAAATCTGAAAAAGAAAGAATTATTGTAAATAAAGCAAGACAAAGTGGGAATTGACAAGAGCAGGGAGTGAAATGTGATTTATTCCCCTAGTGATGCTTAAAGGCTCGGGGAGTAGGGGGCATCGCGCAGAAGACTAGGGCGAGACGGATATCATGTATGCCAACTCTCCTGGATCATCTCCAGGAGTCTCTTCAGTTACTGAAAGGTTCTTCCTGAATTCTCTGTGGGTCGCCAAATTTCCCACAGGAAAGAGGGTGGTATAGAGTCAGCACAAAAGAATAATCTCCGGAGTTTTGTTCTCCGGTGGTTGGCATCTCTGAGATATGTTGAGGGGATCGCAATACATTCAACGCTTTGCTATACAAAGCTGAAGCTTGCAAGAAACATTGCTGGCAGATGTGGGTTTTTGTGAATTGGACATGAAATATGTTTCTACAGCTCAAACATTAACATTACACATTAACATTAACCATGCATCCACTGAACTGCATTGAGGTGTTGGAAAAGAGAGATAGAGATAGTGAGGGTGATGAGAGACGAACATGGAAGTCACACATGGAAGTCACACACGCAGACAATTTCAACACATTGTGTCATCAATTACAGAGAACTGGTTTCCAAGAAAGCCATGTATGGAAGAGAAATCACAAATCATAATAAGACTTACAAATAGGAAAATAATAGGCACACAGAAGCTAAAAAGAAATATTAACCAAGTGTGGAGAGGAAGAGGAAACAAGAGAGGGAGATAAATAGAGGGGGGAAGGCAGAATGGAAGAGGAGACAGGGACTCAGAGAAAGGAAGATGGGAGGGGAGGGGGAGAGGAAGAGGGAGTAGGAGAGGGAGGCAAGGAAGGAAAGAGGAAGGCAGATGAAGGGGGGGGAGTAAGAGGGAAGGAGAAAGGGAGGAGAGGGAGAGATGCAGAACAGGAAGGGTGAGAACAGAAGAGGGAGAGGGAAGAGTCTGAGAGAGGTGGAAAAGCAGATGGTTAAAGACAGTGGAGATGCAGGGAGGATCTTGGTCAAAGCCTGAAGGACAACAAAAATTCAAGTAAACTGAATCTTTCACATGTTTGAGGAGTCAATGACATTCAATTCATTTCGAAGATCCGCGAAGATTGTGTGACACCTTCCGAAGATTGTACGAAATCTTCCAAAGATTTCCGAAGATCACCCGAATTCTTCCGACGATCACCCAAACACACCCAAAGATTTCCGGTGATCTCCGGATATTTTTGAAGCTTCTCCAAGTTTCGGAAGATCGAGGGCAATGCCTTCTGCGTATCTCAGTAGTCAATGTATGGGCTGAAGCTTTATGAGTAGTCTATTCAAGTGTATTATTAATAAGTAATCACATGATTTTTCTCGTGCAATTTGGAATAAATAAGCACTTGTAAAATTTTTCAAAGACCACAAATTGCACTCGCCCGATTTTGTTGGTCTTTGAAAAAGTTTACTCGTGCTTATTTATTCCAAATTGCACTTGGAATCATGTGATTACCTATACAAATCATACCGGTGCAAGTTCACCCCAGTTGCTTTACTGGGGCGAGAATTTCATTCTAGGATGAAATATTGCAATGGTATCATGTAAACCAAGAACAACCACTTGTTTTGGAATGAAATTGGTCTATCAGTAGATAGAACGGGTAGTGCATGTGTAATTTACCTCTATCCAGTTGGTGTGCTCGAAGATAAAGAGAAATGAGACCCATCTCTTCTAGCAGCATGAATCATGCAAAAATGATACGAAATTAAGTAGTCATCCCAGTGTGTAATGGGTGCCAGAGCACGTTTTCTCATGTTAACACCCCCTTAGTCTCAAGCAATTCAAGATGTTTATACAAAGTACTTTTAGAATGTCTACCCACTCGGTTCCTTAGATCCAAATGGGTGAAATGCCACCTCCAAGGCAGATGACTACATCAGAACTTTCAGGTTGCAACAACCCCTTGGCAAGCAATAATTGAGCCACAGGAAATGGAATGAGTCACAGGCTGGGAAGTCTGGGCCACTGGCAACCAGGTGAACTGATCGCATCTACAGTCTAGCAACACCCATGTACAAGAGACCCTATATCTAATCCCAGTAGATCTGAATTCTGGACCCATCCATTCCTTATCGAGAAAGATTGTTGCAACAACTCATTCCAAAGGAAATTCAAACCCTCCTTCAAAATTGTTGCAGCCAAATCAGTGCTTGACCTTAACTTACCAACAAAGTGAGCTAGTGGAGTCTAAAATATACTAGCAAACTGACGTCATTTGGTGGCTGAGCATCGAGCACCTCTTCATTTCTTTTTCAGGATCAAGTTAAAACTGGTTGAATTTCTCTTCATCTATACTATCTCCAAAACCATTTCTATTACAAGTAGCCTGTTGTCTAATGGTTCTCCAATTTTACTAGCTTAAGCCCAAACCAAATTTCCACTAGACCTGGGCTGGTGGACTACCACTAAGACAGAGGGCTGCAAATATACACAGGCAGGGTGGCATAAACTTCATGGGAAACTGGAGTGTTTCTCTATACCAGGTAGTCACTATTGGCAATGACGTCACAAAACATATTTTTTCTCACTGGCTTCTGTAAAAATTTGGAACAAACATGTACACAAAAACGTGGGTTCCATGAACTGATATTTCTTGGAGTTTTGGAAAATTTGGATTTAGATTCAAGCATTTTGCTCTGCTCTTATGGGAGACCAGAGTTGACATATATTTCCATGTCCACCAGTTTCACTTGAGAACCTATTTGTCAGCACATGCACAATGAGTAAGGTGACAGCTGCTTGGAAATACTTTGACGCTAATATCAAGAAAACATAACATGCTTATTAAAATTATCATACTCTGACCCACTGACTGCATGTGAGGAATATCTAAATTATCAGAAGGCTGGAAAAATAAAAACAAACCTCAGTCTGCATGTTCTGACTTGCTCACATTTCAGGAACTTGACCCCAGTCAGTAACCCTTCAAACATATTAAATTGGCCAGTTTTTAGCCACCTTGATGACAAAACACACCAGAACACAGACTGAGGTTGCTTTCAGCTTAAGAGTTTTGAATTTTGGGCCCTAGGGTTGTAATTTTGACTCAAATGCCCTGGCAAATTATGACCAGGACATTCAATCATCTCAAAATTCCAATAAGTGTCCTTAAATTTTCAATGTACAAACTACAGCTCACATTTTCACCCTTTAGACCCTAAGATCAAAATATAAATTCTCATTTATCACTCCTATATATTTATTTTGAAAGTAGTGGGGAGAAGTTATCATAGTTAGTAGAGCAAACTTTACTAACTATGAAGTTATCTAATCCTTTAAACCCTAATATTACCATACATTTTTTTATGGTTGTGATTACAAGAATTGTTAAAAAATCAAGACCTTTGACACTTGTTGGTCACTTCCCTAATTTCTTACAACTTGTATGTTTGATTGACCAGGAGAAATTAAACACTGGTCACTCTTAGAGTCTTCTTAGGGGCCAAAGGGTTAAATGTCAATCAAATGTGTGATCGTGTTCTTAATTCTCGACTGACCACTCTGTTTTATGAAGTATAAAGTGCTGATATTAGGAGGACATATGATGATCATAACTCTTAGGGTTTAAGGGGTTTAAGGGGTTAAAATCAGCTAAACTACAGAATACAGGGCCACTTATTTACAGGTAACCCGAAAACACTGACCCCCGGTCCACGGACCCCCACCACAGACAGTATCCACCACGGACCGGTCCACGGACTACCCTTACGGACCCCTCTACGGACCATTCCCAAAATGGAATAAAAAACAAAGGAAGTGTCTAGATACCCGGCAGGCGGGAAGTGTTTTCAAAAAACTAGATACCCGGCAGTCAGAAATTTTGACCAGTTTTCTCGAAATAGCTCGTTTAATTCCCCTAACAACATAAGATATTTGTTTAGAAATCTCAAGCGATTATAAATATTGCCTTGGGTTAAAAGTAGAAGCGACTGTCGAGCTTGGGCATAGAGTGAAATCTCAATGTTTGCGACACTTGGAAAATATTGAAGTTCTGACACATTAAGTCAACTCCCGATGAATATCCACAGAAATTATCAACGAAACTTCACCAGAGTATTTAGTCTTTGTTCAGAAATGCCAAGCGATTCTAAATAAAGGTTTCCTATTGTTGTGGACAAATTCTCAAATTAAGCATTTTATTTAGAATCTTGACTCACGGGTACGGTTTTCAAAATACTAGATGCCCGGCAGTCAGAAAATCACGTCCAATTTACACGAAATACCTAATTTACTTTGTGTAAAAACACCAGGAAGTTGTTTAGAACACTCAAGCGATTTCAAACACTGCTTTGGGCTGGAAGTAGAGGCAACCGTCGAGCCCGCTGGGCATAGAGTGAAATCTTCATAGTTCCGACACTTAATATTCAAGTTCTGACATGCACACTGAGCGTGACGTGATTAATCAGCTCTCGGGATATATCCACAAATCATATTGTCCAAGCCTTCCCTAAAACTGAACAAACAAGTTTCAAGTTTCAAGTTTCAAGTTTATTAAGAATAAAACTGAAACATACAAAATATAATATACCACTGCTCGCAGTTAGCTACAGCTATTCGAGGCGAGCAGTGGCTTGACGCATAGAATTACGATACTAAGTAGAATTACAATACTAAGGAAAATACAACAATACTAATACTAAGTAGAATTACAATTACAATACTAAGTAGACTTACAATACATTAAAATAAACTTACAGAACAAAGTGTAAAGTGGGAATCAGAAAATGAAACTAAGAAACCAAGAAAACCAAGAAAACAAAGTTTACTGATATAAAAAGGAAGAAAATAAAATAATGATAATAATAATTGAATGTTGACCAGTATAACATGGGAGAGAGACAGAGATTCATAGGAGAATTAGTAGACAGATTACATGAGAAGGTGGAAGGATGATGCAAATGTAAAGAGTTCAGACTTCAAGGCATATTCAGATCCAGTAGATCAATATACTCATTTGCCTCCGAGAGTTTCTGAAGGAGCATATTGTGAATGCTGCGTTTAAATTTCACTTTAGGCATTTGACGAATTTCATTAGATAAGTTATTCCAGATTCTAACACCATTCCTAGAAAAAGACATGTTTTGCTTGTCTAATCTAGAGTATTTGAGATAGAAGTTACCTCTTGTTGATGATCTTGGGTTATGTGAATGAATATTATATTGGTAATTAAATAAATTACTTATTTGAGGTGGAGATGTGTTATTTGAGACGTCATACATTAAGATGGCAACTGACTTGAAGTAAAGAAGATCTAGAGGTAGAAGACTGGAAGAAATGAAGAAGGGTACTGCGTGGGTTTTATAATCACCAAAAAACATGAGGCGAAGGGCACGTTTCTGAAGACGTAGGATTTTGTTTCTGTAGATTTTATCTGCTCGGCCCCACGCAGATATACCATATAATAAATAGGGTTGAGTCAGTGATCTATATATATGTTTTAAAGTATTAAGTGGTACAAAATGTCTTAGCTTAGCAATGATACCATCCGATGTACTTATTTTAGAGGCGATATGTAAAATATTATGTTTCCAGGAGAGGTTCTCATCAATAAGCACGCCTAGATATTTAACATAACTTTTACGTTCCAGAGACGTGTAAGAGTTGGTATGATGATTGAATATTTTAAAATTAACTTCGTATTTGACATTTTTTTGTCTAGGTCGAAAAATAACGTAATTAGATTTTTTGATATTTAGAGATAATTTGTTTGCTATTAGCCAGTCATAAAGCTTAGAAAGCTCATCGTTAACCGTAGATTCCAGGGATTTTAGGTTTTTATCTGCATATAAGGGACGGTTCATTATTTATAGAGATGACCGGGTCGGATAAAAAATGACCGGGTCATAAAAAATTTTCTTCCAGCAACGACGGGCTATGAAGATTTAAAAGGGCAAAAGGACCGGGTTGTGAAAAAAAGTCCTTTAACAATTAATTATGACATTTGTCACTTCAAGTTTATACTTTACGTTGTTACGTTATTTTGGGTTTAAATAGTATAAAACGTTTTAACGTTATCAATAGGGAGCTTAAGCAACGACGACGACGACAGCAACGAGAACGTCATTTCAAAATAACTTCTCGGTTTGTAACTCTTTCACGATTATTCCAATTCGCTTAACGTGAAAAATGCTAGCGAGCTGTCCAGGGTCTAAATTACTGTGAACTGTGTTAAAGCAAAGATAATGAAAGGAAAACTTGCCGTCATGCGCTCACGTTCTCGAGAAAACCTAAAATGTGGTCATTTCACGTGGTTGTTTTCCGGGTTGTTCTGCAGAGGACGGCAAAGAAATGTACCAAAATGTAAAACGCATGTGCAGAGTATTGTTTTGGCTCATTAATCCCATTGTTTTGTGGCGTTCTCGTTGCCGTCGTCGTCGCTGTTGCTTTACACCGTCGCGACTTCGAATTACGAAATGAACGTTTTGTTTACATTTGTGACTGTGGAAAAACCGCCGACCGGTTGGCTCAGTTGGTAGAGCGCCGGACTACCGTGCGGGAGGTCGTGGGTTCAAAGCCCCGGCCGGACCAACACTTAGGGTCTTTAAATAACTGAGGAGAAAGTGCTTCCTTTGCAATGACATCTGCAAATGGTTAGACTTTCTAGTCTTCTCGGATAAGGACGATAAACCGGAGGTCCCGTCTCACAACTCTTCTAGTGGTTCTTTAACGTCCCACAGAAATTAATGATTAATTTCTGTGGGACGTTAAAGAACCACTAGGGGCGTAACGAACCCTGGCTGTGACCACCCATAGTGCTGACCTTGGGTTGGTGCTTCACATAGGGATAACCTCATTGCACCTTTCCCCCTTGGACAGAATTGTCCAAGAAACAATGCCCATATTTGGCGAAAACAAACGTCGTATGCAAATTAATGCGGGTTGAACCGAGACGATTGGGTGCTGAGAATGAAGGTACTTGTACGAATTAAAGTATTTTGATCATCATTGTGATGTTTTTGAGAAGAGACGAATGATTTAATCATCAAACAATCATTGACACCCGCATCTACGCCAAGGCCTACTGATTCTGGTACTGTTAAGTATAGATTAAAAATCTTGTAAATAGGTCAAGTTTTTGGCATCAACTATTTATATTTTCAATTTACGAACGTTGCTTGATTTTAATGTAGCCAGTAGCTGCGAACGCAAGCGTATTTTGATACCGGTTGTCGCCATTGAAATGTAATTTAATGATAAGCTGAATTCTATAGCTCCAGCTTACAACTAACCTCTTTCGTGACATTTAATTTAGTACTTTTCAATGGCTGTGTTCCACCGGAATCATCTCCTTTGTTGCGACGTACCCAAATTGCCGGAAACAATTTGTTATTAAACAAGTCATGTTGTAATACATAAAGCGACTTTTATACTGTTTATGCATTGTCATAATTCTTCGTCAAATAAAATATTAATTACATTGACCGGGCTTTGAAAAATTGAAAATAAATCAGGACGGGCTTAGAAATTCTGACGTGATAGTGTGACGGGCATTAGGAAAAAAACGAGAAGTTATTTCAATTTATCCAACCCGGTCATCCCCATAAATAATGAACCGTCCCTAAAAGATTCGTATCGTCTGCAAATAGATAAAACTTCATTTTGTTACAGCTGTTACAAACACTAAATACTCTGGTGAAGTTTCGTTGATAATTTCTGTGGATTTTCATCGGGAGTTGACTTACTGTGTCAGAACTTCAATATTTTCCAAGTGTCGCAAACATTGAGATTTCACTCTATGCCCAAGCTCGACAGTCGCTTCTACTTTTAACCCAAGGCAATATTTATAATCGCTTGAGATTTCTAAACAAATATCTTATGTTGTTAGGGGAATTAAACGAGCTATTTCGAGAAAACTGGTCAAAATTTCTGACTGCCGGGTATCTAGTTTTTTGAAAACACTTCCCGGCTGCCGGGTATCTAGACACTTCCAAAAACAAAAAAACAGATTTCACTTCAGTGCTTCTCCAAAAGATCACTTGTGTCGGCGAAATTTCAAGCATTATGCCGGGAAAATGTAACAGACCTAGGCTCAGTCTCAGCGCATTTCTATATATAATGTCTAAAAGCTTTTTTCGGGGAGAAGAGATGCTAATGACACAGAGGGAAAGTTCTTACCTTCTGCTTGTGGCTTAATCGGGCTGCAAAAGTTGTGTTGTTGAGTAGTTGTGAAGCCTGGGACGAGTTCACTAACCCGCGGGAGAATGGGCCGAACAAAATGGCGAAAAAAGAAAGCACTCAAAGCAGCACAGAGGCTTCCCGGAGATTTCCCGGTCTTTCATTTATACTTACAGCCACAGCAAAGGAAATAGCACTATGCAATGATTTAACTTGCGTGCGAGACTGAACGGAGCCCAGGTTTATTACATTTTCCCGGCATAACGCTTGAAATTTCGCCAACACGAGTACGGAGAAGCAGTAAGTGGAATCTTGTTTTTTATTCTATTTTGGGAGTGGTCCGTAGAGGAGTCCGTAAGGGTAGTCCGTGGACAGGTCCGTAGGTAGTCAGCGGACCCGGTCCGTAGTGGGGGTCCGTGGACCGGGGGTCAGTGTTTTCGGGTTACCCCTTATTTACATACTATTGCATTTGAATAACAATGGTGCCCATTGTTATATGCTTCTTCTACAAAAGCCTCCGACACATCTAAATGAGGTGGACCAAAGTGGCCCTGTATTCTGTAGTTGCTCCTAAAATCTATTGTGTTACTGACTTGTCAACATTAACAATGATTGAAATCTGTGAAATGAATTGATTTCAGTCGCACTGAGGTCGAACTGTACGCACTGGCAAGGCGACAGAACTGTCTCGCTTTAAACAGGGTTATATAATTAATGTATGGGGCTGTGCGGAAATCTTTGCTACGAGTCTTGACAACCGATCGCAATACAAGAAGTCCAACTTACCTCTACATGACATTGTGTTTGAAGAGTAAGCTTATTTCGCTTTCGCAATCGTCTATGGAGATATATCTATGACAAAATTCAATACTCAGTAATTGATATCAAATCATCCAAATTGTATATGCATTAATCCAAAGCTGAATGGCAACAAGCCGATTCTACAAGTAGTCATTACGAAAACAGGCATCACGCTGAAAGGCATCACGCTGAGAGGCATTACACTGAAAGGCATCACGCTAAAAGGCATCACGGTGAAAGGCATCACGCTGAAACTGCGCTGAAAGGCATCACGCGAAAGACATCATACAGAAAGGCATTTTGCAAAAATTATATGGAATCTGGGACTTACTCTTCTTACTTATTTCTTAAAATATAACAGCCTTCTCAAAATGATTTTTGAGCGAGACATTCCGTCTTTGTCCCCTTCGCGAGGTCTTAATTCAGTACCTGAGGCGTACCTTGAGAGAGTTAATACAGCAACTGAGCAATGGAATCATAAACGGTTGCATTTTTTTTTCCGTTTAGAACATATAGGTGAGGTCCTTTAGAGATCGAGAGTATTTTTTCAAAATGGAGGACAAGTGCTGAGCATTCTTTACAATACTCGTCGATCTCAATACGCGTGATTCGTTTAAGCGTGCGTGATGCCTTTCAGCGTGATGTCTTTTCGCGTGATGTCTTTCAGCGTGATGCCTTTTTAGCATGATGCCTGTTTTCGTAATGACTATCGGTATTTGTAGAATCGGCTTGTTGCCATTCAGCTTTGGATTGATGCATGTACAATTTGGATGATTTGATATCAATTACTGAGTATTGAATTTGGTCATAGATATACCTCATCATCGCTCGGGAAGCCTGGTATTATTGAGGGCCATAGAGAGGGAGGGGAGGGGTCGGGGTGAGTGGGGAGGGGCACGAGGGAGAACTGAATTTGTGTGCGACATAACCTGACAACAATGCAAATTTACGGCGCGAACATGATCTGTGGTTACGATTGCTTTCAGTTTCGAACATACAGTGGCAACGAGAGTGGACACAATAGGGACCTTCAGATCCGACTACGACTACGAGTACGACTACGAGATTTCCAGTGTGTACCCAGTGCGCATGCGCGATTGCGTGAGCATGTCACGCCAACTCGTTCTGTCTGCAAAATTTCGTCGCCGTCCTCTCGCGAACTACGAGATTTTCAACAAATCTCGTCCTCCGAGTACGAGTTCACTGCCGGTGCAAAGGCGGGTTAAAAGGTTAGTCTTTATAGCCGTTTTTACAAGTTTAAAGTGACTCCTACAAGTGCAAATTGTACATTAAACAGCCACTTAAAAATTGTTATGTTTACACGTGGGAAATTGCTTTTCAAAGAATTTTGCTTGAAGAAACTAAACTTCAAGTTCAAAGCGATGGCGAAAATTCATGTGTTCCTCATTGGAAAATGGAAGTCATGCTCCTTTTTATTCTTTCGTTTAGAATAAGTCAATCAGTTTTGCCCTCACAACATACCGTGTTTTCAGTTTCACAGCTACGTGACGATATGTCCAGAGAGCTGTTTATCTGGAAAACCGAGCACGAAAAAATGCTTCTCACAGAAGTAATCACCAGTGAACCATACCAGTTTAAAGCTGGGACCAAAGAAAGAGGGTCAGCTTGGACAGAAATTGCGGAGCGTTTGGCTGGCTGTGGATTAAAAGTGACCCAAAGATCAGTACGAGAAAAATTTGACAGATTGATGAAAGATTTCCTGAAAAAGGAAAGCGAAGAGAAAAAACAAAGTGGAGTAGATGTAGAGTATGGGGAGCTAGATCACTCCTTACAGGACATAAAGGAAAGAATGGCAGAATTTGAAGAACTGAGGGAAGGCGAGGAACAAAAGCAGAAGAAAGAGAAAGCTGCCGCGGAAGAAATGAGAAGGAAAGCGACTGAAAAGTTGTCCGAGACCAAAAAGAGAAAAGCCAGCTTAGAGGACCCCGATGAAGACGACAAAATTTCACCAGGTAAAAGAAAGAAAAGCACAAGCATGGTTGATGTTGTCCAGCAGACCATCGAGTTGAAAAAATGGCAACAGGAACGCGATGACGAAATAAAAAAGAGGGAGTTGGATCTCAGAGCTTCAGAGATGCAACAACAACAAATGTTCCAACAAAATCTTCTGCAGCAACAGCACCAATACCAACAACAACAACAGGCACTGAACATGTCTATGATGTCTGCTCTTAGTGAGCTACTAAAGGTTATTAAGAGATAAGCCCCCCAGGAACCTTATGTGTTTTCATTGTGATTCTCTTTTTTATATTTATATTTTGCATAAATATATTCTTTTAAAATTTATCTATATTTTACATCTTTTAATGTCAGTTATGCATCAATGTTGGAAAGAACTTTGACATTCATTTATTAACAAATACACTTTAATAACTAATTTTAATATTTTCTTGGATTTTGTCAAGTGCCTATTTCAATTACTTTATTTTTTATGACTTAAGATTGTTGTCAAACAATTATTGGATTATTTGTAAAATTATAACAGCTTTTCAAACATATTTATATGTCCTATTAATATAGCTTTCAGCATTTCTTTAAGCACATATTTTGTTGAAAATAAGTATTTTCTAGGGCTTTATTTGAATTTTACAAAATTATTGACAGCTTTTTTCAGTCATGAATTAAAAAAGTCATCATTCAAGTGACAGAAAATTGTGTATTAATGAGCCATGAGCTGTGTGGGCATGCCAATAAAACAGTCATGTAATGTGATGAGTGCTTTTGCCTTTTTAGTAAGCCCTTAGCGGGAATGGATGTCACCTCAATAATTACAGAGGAGCCTTTTTCAAAAACCACCAACTCTAAGCTTCTGGTTCATCTGGAAGTAACAAATTATGAAATATAATTTGTTTTGAATTCCTATACTGGCAAGAGAGGGTTAATTAAAAAGTCTTGAAAGTTCAAGAGAAGGACACCATTGAAATTTCACTGAGAGGTTATCAGCATTTAATTTTTACATACTGTAATGAGGCTTCAGAGCACAGTTGTGTTATTCTGCATACAAATTGGGTCAGTTCAAAATACACTCCCTTCCTCATTAAACTACAACACAAAAACTTCTCTGGAAAGTATGTATGTCCCCATTCATTTTAAACAGCATTCAAAAGTAGATGAAATTACATCTGGAGCTTTTGTTTCAGTCTGTAAGACACCTACATTGTTTCTTTTGTGAGCAATAGTACAAAAGGCAACTTTCACAATGGCACCATTTGACTACAGCTACCAGAATTCAGTTTGCTTTCCTTCTTTGTTTAAATTTTGTAATCCCACTTGGTAAAAATAACAATATCTCTAATTAGCAGGAGAAAAGCAAAATGCGAAGGACTCTGGTAGTTGTAGTCAAATGATGGCATCATGCAAATGTCCTATTGAGCCACAATTGTTTTACCTGGTAACACAGTAGTGTGATAGTGTGCTGAAGCAGACATCTGGTGAAAATGTGCCAATTCCAATAATAACACTACTGTACATTTACAGAAATACCTTAAAATCAAGAATTAACAGTTTTCCAATAATTATAATCAGAAGTATCCTGAGCAGAAGAGGTTAGTAATTTTATTGTATTTCTTCTATATTTTCATTCGCATACAGTTACTCTCAGTATTTTGCTGTTACCCAATGTCAATATCATGTTAATAAAAGCTGCCTTTGAACTAGGGGTAACTGTACTGCTGGCAATTAAATACAATAACAACAACATGATCTTACTATAACTTATCATTATGACCTGAATCCATACACTTTATTTCACACTCAAGTTATATATATTTCCTTGTGAAATCTATAGGTTAATATTGAAAGTATTCCTCAATGGTTGGTGGATCTAAATTAAAAAACATACTTGTCGTATTGCCATACAGACATGTTAAGGCATTTCTTAACAAGGCACTGATAGAGTACAATTTTCCAACTGGGCTGAGACCTACTTTAAGATTTCTCTTAAAGTCAAGTAATGCAAAATAGGTTGAAATGTCACCAAAAACCCACTCAACTGCTGTTCTGACAGTGCTCATGGAAGAATTGAAAATTTGCTGTTCTGCTGTTAATTGGACATTACGGTATGGTGCCTGAAGATGTATCCTGAGAGGATATGCAGGATCACCATAGATGCACAAAGGTTGTCCTGTTGGTGAATATGCATGGCGGTTCAGCTCCGTTAGCAGGCCTGACATGCGCAACATTCCTGCATCATGCCGTCTTCCTTCTGGAAGGGGGAAAAACAAAAGTCAGTTTCAAGTTGGCTAGCATATTGAGAAATATAATAACAAAACAATGTGTGATTCCAGAAAAATATACCCACCCAAAATAAGGTCATTAGAAATTCCAAGGGTGTGGGGGTCTCAAATGCAGTATGTGGGAAAGGATGAAAGAGAAAGTGGATGAAAATAATGTAGGTCAACAAGGACCTTAATTTGTGGCTAATAAATATGACAATAATTATTGATCGACCATTACATCATACAGAAATCGATGATAATTACATATTGTGAATTGCCATTAATTAAATTTATACAATACGGAAATATCTAGGACATATGAAATGTCTCACCAACTGGGCCATAGAGGTTAGCTATCATTCCATTAGGTGCAACAACAGACTGGAACTTTAATGCGTGCACCCTTTTGTGCCCATTGTAAAGGACTCTCTGGTGCTCTCCTGGTCTGGCAATCGGTCTTACTGTGCCATCCACGAACCCCCAACAATTAGACAGCGCAGATCCTCTGCCGTAAACTGCGTCCGCAAATCTCTGCAAACAGTCGGGCTGCAGCCAGGGCTGGTCCAAGCTTCGTAAAAGATACCCATAGTTATCAAAGATGTGTCTTGAAACTTCCGAGATAATCTCGCTTAGTTCTGGCACAGATCTCCCAAACCTGGGAATTAAGTCGCTCAATCTGCACGGATATGCGAATCTTCGGAGAAGAATGCAGAGACCTTCCATCCCAGTTGCCACAGTCCCGTTTCTACAAACAAATGTGTCAGGAATGGCCAGAACTTTTGCTAACAGGGGCAATTCAGCAAGTCCGAAACGAAATTCAGCCTTGCATTCTTCCTCCGTAACGCGAGTCAGGTCAAATCGATCAGAAGGGAAAGGACGGATTTTTCTTGTTTACCGTTTCGGATAGCATCAAACATTCGACTTCATCGATGACATTCTCCATGAACATAAATGCCAGGGCATCTTGTGTTGTTTGTCTACTAAACATTCTCGCGACTGACAAAATGTTGCAACTTCGTACTCGCAAAAATTTCTGAAACATTTTTGTTGCGAGCTGACGACGGCAACAACCGTGTCTACGACAGCTAAGACCCAGGCCTCTCGCGCGCAGAAGTCGTACTCGTACTCGTTGTCGTAGTCGGATCTGAAGGTCCCTAATGTATTTTGTTTTCGCACAATAGCTTAATGACGCTAACAGTTCATCCTGGATGATGCAGTTTACAATCACATTGAGTAAATAAATCACAGATATCCCCTTTCCAGAAGACAGACCAACACACCGGGGACTCTTTTCGAACAGTGTGTGGGAAGGAAGTGGTGTTATGAGATGGGACCTACGTCCTAATTCGTGAAGAGCTTCCGGACAAGAAATGTTGGATGAGATATGAAATAGGACCTAGCCTACTTCGTTTGCGTGCGGAGCTCACGCGTCTGTTGTGATTATTAACCGTTCTTCGCTTCGTATTGATCATTTTGTGAAGTAAATTGTTGTTTGTGGTGCATTGACGGCGACATGAAAGGCAAGTGGCACAAAACGTGGGCATTCATTGGATTTTAAAAAGATGATAGTCCCAATGTTTAAAGTTGTTTTACCTATTTATTGAGATACTGTAATCGCACTCTCCGTGTCGTATGGCTCATACATTAAAAGTTCCTCAGAATCCCGTAAATAATAATGAAAAAAAAAGCTTTCAAGATCCACAATCTGGAAACTCGATCCCCGTTTACAGGAAAGTGGCCCTCAGAAGCAGAGTAAGAAAAAGATTTTGACCTTAACTCCTCCTCTTGCCCCATGGACAAGTGTCAAGTGTGCGATTTTAGATTGTATTACTTGTCTAAAGGAGATAGATTAAAATTTAAAAAATAATTCATTAGTTGTATATAATTACCTGCTGATCTCTCGAAGATATTAGCTCCCTTGAGCTACTCTAAACAAATTTATGCACGTATCTATGTATGTATTGCCTCGCGCTTTGCGTCGTCTACATGTAATTACTTGGTGTTCTGATTGGCTCGTTGCGGCGGATGCTTAAGTTTGTTGTGATTGGTCAAAGTAATTCTTTTCGAATAACATATACACATCAGTCAAAATCATTCAATCAACGAATATTTCGAAACATGAACAAATTAAATGTATGAGAATCTACGTGCGTCACTTTTACATTTGTCTCACTTTCTCTTGATAGCGTGTATCTTGTAGCGAACAGGAAACTGCACTATGGCTCCTCTCACCTCCAGTTGATGACCTTCCTCGGCAACAAAAGTGAAATGCTGCAGCAACCAGGAAACAAACAGGAAGAGCTCAACCTTGGCCAAAGAATCACCAGCGCAGACACGGCGTCCCGCTCCAAACGGGAAAAAGTTGCTTGGGTTGGCGATCAACTTGCCCTCTGCGTCAATATGGCGGTACGGGTTAAACTCGGTTGGATTTTCCCAGCTGCTGGGATCCTTGTGCACAGACTCTGTGTGGGCAAAGACGTATGTGCCTTTAGGAACACGGTAACCACAGAGAGTTGTGTCGGTGATAGTGATATGAGGAAGTGCCAGAGGTACTATGTTTCCAACCCTTAGTGCTTCTAGGATCGTTGCCTGAATGATGGGCAGATCGGGGCGATCATTTAGGGACGCTCTTCTGTCAGCAAGTACTTCATCCAACTGGCCCTGAATGTCCTCTTGGAACTTTGGATACGTCACTAAGAAAGCGATGGTGAAGCGCAAAGCGGTGCTGGTGGTTTCGTAACCAGCAAGAAACATGTCTTCGATAGTGGCGACGAAACGGTCTTCGGAGAGGAGGGCGGCTCTCTCTTCATCGGTTTCACATTCTGATTCGAGCTCATGCTGGGTGTGAAGGAGAGCTGACATAAAATCTTCAACTGGTTCTGTTGGGTCGAAAGATTCTTTTCTTGCCCTCAACCGTTTTCGAATGATGCTGTGCATTTCAAAAAAAGCTTTGAGAAAAGTGTCATAAGCCTTTATGGGGAAATAACGTACCCACGGGAAAAAATCTAAGATGGTCGCCTTCTGAAAATCATCAACATTTGCAATGAAATCCGAATTTAGTTTTAAAAGTCTGTACAGATCTGGATTACTTGTATCTGAGCCACCTTTAAACGTGATTCCACAAATCACATTGGCAAGAGCTCTCATTAAACAATCTGCTGGATCAAAGGGTTTTCCATCTTGCTCCTCCATAAACTGAACCAATTTCTCGGCCTGGATTGAAACACGGTTTTCTATCACAGGGATGTTGGAGAGGTACTGACGCAAGGCCGTGGTGAAGAGTTTCCGATAAAACTTCCAAGCAGGCCCATAGTTGGCGAAAACAATGTCGTTACAACCTGTGATGGAATATGGTATGAAAAACAGATATGCACGCGGACAGAAAGACAAAAACATGGAAAACACTAACTTGAAAGGTACTTAGTTTAATGGGAGCGCCACACGAAAGAGAAAGAGAGGTAGCTAGGAAAGGAGATGGATTGAGAGAGAATGTCACCGCGTTTGGCGATAGAAGAAATCCGACGATGGGTTTGAGTTTATTTTAGTTTTTTTTTTTTTTTGCGACGATGGGTTTGACGATGGGTTTGGGTTTCTCAAGATTTTTCTCAAGACGGAATTTACCAGTTCAACTGCCCCAGTAGGGTGGGGGTTATCACCTTTTGATATGACATGAAGTCAAACCCCCACCATGTCCCGGGTTTTCGGGGGGGGGGTGTCTCTAAGTGTTATAAAACTCCCGAGAGTCCATTTGGACATTTGTACTCTGATAACACATGGATGACGTCAAAACGGGATAAGAACAAAAAAAAAAAGGAAGTACGCTACTTAGCCTCCCACGCAGTCGTTTTTAGGGAGGAAGGGAAGCTATACGCTATACGCTATACGTTATCCGCTAGTCGCCTACGGGTCGTAGCGCGACTGATGTTATCAGAGTAAATGCGCTTTTGCTTTTACTTTCTATTACACATGACATCATTCGTGCGTCTATTCTTTGGTCGCAAACTCGTCTAGACCAATCAAAACGCGAGGTTTACAAAGCCCATTGCATTTGTGTAATCATATGTTCATCCCCTCTTTGGCCTACCTAACGAAAAGTGATAAAAGAAATGCGTCGTGGGTCGTCCAGCATAGTCCACAGACTTTTTCACCAGCATCTCTTTAACGGCCTCTGGGGTTCCAGCCATAACGAACTTGAAGCTCCCAAGCTTCATGGAAAAAAGGCCGCCATATTTCTTTCTAAGACTGCAAAATAGAATATATAGGGTCGAGCCTGTATTAAGTGGCACCGTATTTAAAAGCAGTCACTCTGTATTATTGAAAGCGGTCAGTTGTGAAACTCCCGACAATTACTTTGCTTAATTAAAATAGAAGTTCTATATTAATATGTGTTATACGGTCACTTTGTAAAAGAAATCACTGAATTGGTGCACCAAATAGCCTGCCAGGTAATCGACGTTGGCAAAGCATTAAATCGCCGGAAATTCAACGTTCTCACAGTGCGGTGAGAAGTCTTCCACTCCCAGATGCGTTTCCGTCTGTGTACTTCAAGGACTGATCGGGCTTTGCAATACTTACTGGCTGTATTTATCTGTTTTATACCCTGTTCTCCTTTGATGTCAATTCTTAACCGAGTAAAAGTGATTTGTGAACTCCTTACTGCATTCCCCGAGAGTAACCACTTAATACGACGGGTTCGACTATGCGTGCAATATGAAGAGAGCACATACATGTATACAGCAGGTCATTTTTTAGCGGAAAGCCATGAAACATTGCAGCCTCAGGTTCTTTGGTTAAAAATATTTTCATAAACACAAGCTTTACACAAATGTAAAGTGGGGGTTCTGGCTCACCCTGTCAACCAAAAACAAACCAATCGAGAACTGGGCCCGCTAAATCGCCGCGAAACTGGCCCCCACCCCAAGGAGCACCGGGGTGGGGGCTCCGGCCCTTCGGGGCTCAGCCCCCTTGCGTTGCGCGGGGGAGGAGCGTTTGTACATGTTTGAATTGAGAGGCGTTTTTGATGTTTTGGACGTTATTTGTGTATGTGCGCGAAAAGGTGGCCGAGGCCAGTTTCGCGGCGATTTAGCGGGCCCAGTTCTTGATTGGTTTGTTTCTGGTTGACGGGGTGAGCTAAAAACCCCACTTTACATGTGTGTGCTTTCGACTGCCTAAAGTGCAGTCTACAACGGGTGAAATGATGAAAGAAGGACTAAGAATAGATAACAGCCTCTATCATTGACAAAGGCAATTATCGCATTTATTTAGAAAGTTCATTTGGAGTCTTGGCAAACCGTGATGACGACCTTCAATTAATGCGGACAATAACTCAATCATTGTTTACTCCCAGGACAATAAAGCGTTCCCAAGCAAGAAGTCCTTGCATCCATAATTTTTATGCTATTGTATTTTTTATCAAGCTATAATTAGAATTTTGATTTCTTTTGTCATCATTTCAACCGTTGAGGACTCTGCCGCATATTAGGCAGTCGAAGGATTTTGTTTCTTAAGATTATTCTATAGGCTGAGAACGTTTCAAACTTTTGCCAATCTAAAATAAACATGTTCTGAATGATGAATATGAAAGAAATCATATGGTCACGGGTTCAAGCGCCGTTGAAGTCCTGAATTTTTTCTCAGGCTTCTTTACGCAATTGTAAAGATTGCGATCACAATGCGACAATCATTCTTCATTTGATAACCATGTACTGTAAGTTAAGATTGACATATTTAACAACCGATAACAAAAAGTTCTTCGGATCGGTTCTCTCAGATTGCCAAACGCACTGAACGAGTAAAAACTTTAGCTCGTTTGAATTGCAAGTTGGAAGATAGCATGGGTCATGATAAGTCTTTATAGATGAATAAAGGGTTGTCTTGAGGTTAGAGTGTTTTCATTTGCGCGGATCCTGCAAAATCTTTATAGAAACCGGATTTGTGAGTGATGCATATGAAATGAATCATATGAACTGCGGAAATGAAATCAAATAAAGACTGATCTTCGCAGCTGTGAACGCAATTGCATATCATTGCGTTCATAACTGCGAGGATCAGTCTTAATTGGAAATCGGATTCTTCGAAACTGGCACTTGAGCAACCCAAGTGGCCTCACAAGTGACCTTTGAGCAGTGATGAAAGGATTTTGAAACACAAAAGCAGTAATTCAAGCTTTGTTTACTCCATGGTCTTTATTCTCGACCTCTTTGTTCCTTGGAACACTGTTTTGTAAGACTTTGACTTTTTCTGAGGCTTCGAAGGTCCGGCTGTTGTTCCAATCTTCCATTTCAGTCTCAATCCTCGGCTTTAGGACCAAATACGTGAAAGAAAGGAAAAATATGCCTAAAGCAAACTTAAAAGCCAGATACAATTTCAATGATAAATATTGCAACGAAATTGGTTCTCGCTGAGAACTGCTCTGAAGACCGCTCTGCGACCTGAAATTTTACTCAATTCGGTATCACACCTTATACCTCAGTAACAGCACTAACCACACTGGATTATGATTACCAGCTGTAGCCTTGTCACGAAATTGCAAAATTTCACTTTGCAGCTGTCCTATACGACGAGAACAAAAACAAAAACGCAGGTAGTAGCACAGGGTGCTCTTTGCGTCAGCTTGTCATTCATGAGCCTGATAAGCATAAGCTAAGCCGCGTCGTGCGTGCCATGAATTTAAGGTTACATTACATTTCTCGCCACTTACGGTATTCATAAAATGTAATGGATCGATCAATAACTTTATGCATAAGAAATCGCATAAGCTCACCTTTTATATGTGTCAGCAAGTTTCTCGGCCCTAGAATCGAGGGAGAATATGTTCCCAAAAACGGGAAGGGTCGTCAAACGCGGTCCTGGGGGCATGTCCCTGAATTCGTAGATAACCATCATGTAATGCAGAAGGAAGAGAAGAACAAACAACAAGAGGACATTACCGAGGGTGAGAAAATTGTAAAACGTGGCAAGCAGAGAAGTCGCCATTTTAAGTCAAGTTCTCATCGAAACGACCCAGCGGAACGCATTAGAGTCGATTTTGTCACGCATCACTGGTAGGCAATTCACCTTTTGGGCGCTAGATTTCACGTGTAGTGTCACGTGACTTATGATGTAAACAAACCGCGAAAGTTCGGACATCCGTAGGCGAGCACGTAGGAAAAGATATAGTGTACGAACAAAATGGTTACCACGAAGAGATGTGCTTACGGTACTTGTAAAAATGATTCAAGATACCCAGCATCATGGGTAAGGAACCCAAAAGGCGATCCAGTAGAGTTCTTCCATTTTCCTGGCGCAAAAAGACAAAAGGAGCGAAGGGAAAGATGGATAAAGGCATGCCATCGCGGCGATTCATTCGTGTGCACGAAGGATAGTTACATTTGTAGCATTCATTTTGTCGGTGGAAATGGGCCAACGGACGAAGATCCCGATCCTATATCTGCTGTTGCTAGTAAAGAAAGGGTAAGTTATCTTTGTGTGCTTTTTATAAGAGTAATTGTCGTGAAAAATAATTTCTTATACGGTGCGTAGGTGTCGCGCCTAAATCGTAAACGAAAGGCATCTTGTGAGCGAGAGGCAGACAAAAAGAAAAGCAGGAAGGTTCGCCTTGAACGATCCGTGGCTAAAACCCTGTTGACGCTTAATCGTCGCACGGGCAAAACAAAAGACGAACATGCAGCCGCTAGTGCTCTTTTAGACCTGGGCATCGAGCAAGTGGCAAGTCCTTCTGGAAAGCCTGATTATGAAGAAAGCATGCATGAAGTCGCCGATCGCGACGAGCTTACTGAACATGAATCGCCAGAGTCTCATAATAATGATGTCCATACACAGACCGATGAAAAACTACTGAGAGAATGCAGCACGCAGGTCAGTACTGAAACAAAAAATATTTGCATTTTGGTATGCATGTTTTTACTGTCGGAGTAGTTATAGTTTACTGTCACAACATAACACATACTTTTACCTGAAATTAGACTTCAGGAACTGATGAGCTGATGAAAAATTTATTTATGGAGAGAGTAATGGAACCAAAAAAAACCTACCACTACACAGGTACACGAAACAAAGTATTATACTTTAATAATTTTCGATTATATTCGTAAACAAGCTGATCATGTGTCACTGGGTTACAGCTCATGCATTTTGGTCTACACAAGCCTCATTTATATTTTTAACTGGCATATTACAGGTATGACAAGGGAATGTCTTGAGCTTATTTACAGTGTCATTGAAGAAAAAAGCAAACGCATGAACATGTGGAAGGGTTCACAGAAAACTAAGTCTGGAAAGATGGAGGACAAGTACTTGAAGGTTAGTTAACTCTCATAAGCTTACATCACTATCTCAACCCTGTGGTTGCATTGTAAGTCATATTGCTTTTTAACGAATTATTATTTTTTTGTTTGAACACCAGAAAAGGCAGGAGCTGGCCAAGTTGACAACCAAAGAACAATTCATCTTTACTCTAGTGCGGCTAAGAAGATATCCAAGTTTGGAAATGCTTTGTGATATATTTGGAATTAATACAGGAACAGGAAGCAACATATTTATAACATGGATCTTATTTCTAGAAAAGGAATTGAGTTTTCTTTTACCTTTCTCCACTAATGATGAGATGTTGGGAGTACCTAAACCAAATTGCTTCAAAAAGAGTTCCTTAAATAATCTAAGGGCAATAATAGATTGTACAGAATTTTATGTTGAAAAACCTTGTAAGCCTTCCAGCCAAAGAGCCACCTACAGTCAGTACAAGTCCTCCAACACATTTAAGTTACTTATTTCAATGTCTCCTATTTTACATTTTAACTTTGTGTCAAAATTATACAGTGGAAGTATCAGTGACAAGGAGGTTGTAAATGCTAGTGGTTTCCTGGAGAAATTACAACCTGGTGATGCTGTGATGGCTGATAAGGGCTTTAACATACAGGATTTACTAGCGTTACATCAAACTTTACTTATCGCACCTCCCATGATGCGCAAAAATAATGTATCTGCACGAGCATCAACTGCTACAAGAAGAGTTGCAACTGCAAGGGTTCATATTGAGCGTATAATCAAGCGACTCAAAGCATTTAACTTTTTAACAGGAGTTATTCCACTCACATGTAAACCGTACATTAGCTCTGTTGTCACTGTCTGTGCAGCACTAGTAAATTTGCAACCAGGGATAATACAGGTCGCAGCTATCGAAGATGCTGTGCCGAAGAGTGATGGGCAACCAGCATAGATAAATCAGCTAGCTAATAATTTTATTTTATTTATTTACAAATAAAGCCTCTAAAAATGTTCTTGTCAATGTTCTTTTGGTTTCTGCCTCTTTTGGATCAAACCACTGATGCTCAGCATTGACATATCCATTCGGATTACTTTCATACTCCTTCAGCTCCTATAATTCAACATGAATATCATAAGTGTTATGAAACATGATCTCATTTTTTTTGGACAAATTATTTAATAATTGTTATTGAAAAAATACCCCACATATATACCTTCAAGAAATGGTCAATAAACATGAACATGTGAAATCCACAGTTGTTGCTTCCTGTCATTTGTTGTGGCACCTGAAAAGTAAAAGAAGCATGAAGTGTGAGTTCATGCTAGCCAGTGATCAGGGAAATAGTTTGTCAGTATTAGCAATGACATGTTTGTATACCTTTAGCACATGATTTGCCCGTTGTCTTGTTTTGGAGGGTATTCCACTGCCTGCACTTAGATGTTCCAAGAAGCTAATAACGAAATCCAAACTTAGTAAAAGTGTACTACTACTGTTTGTAGAAAACTGAAAAGAAAATCAATACCTGTTGATATTGTAGATTTCTTCCTGCCTTATGCTAATGTCCCATGTCAATGAGTCCATTATCAGAAAGTGCCTGTAGGTACAGAAATTGGTTTTTCAAATTTTATTTCATTGAGTCTTTGATATATCAATGCTATTGTAGTATATCCTTACCATGGGGTTAAGACAACCAAGAGCCAATGTAAACTATAACAAGAAAATAAAAAAAAAAATTAGATAGGATATTTTTAACACCATGTTCCCTTTTCGCTATAACATATTGTAATGCTACTGACCTTCTGTTGATGGGAATGAACACATATTCACTGTTCAACAGGGGTGCCCTAAAAAACTTCTCCGCCGATGTTAAACGAACCATTCTAAAATTAAAAATAATAGATCGATGACCTCAACTTAGTGAATTATGTGTATTAGAGTAATTTAGTTTTAGATAAGGTTTTAATTATATCAATTTATATAAATATGTACCTTGAGGTTGTTTGACCTACATCTTGCTCCCCACATAAAGTGGTATAGAAAAAGGTGCTTACAATTGGATATGTACACTGTGGTAGTTGCCTGAAACCACAAATTATTATTAAAATAAATTAATCACTTTTTGGCTAAAATATATATTTGTGGGGGCAGAGAGTGTGTAGCACCAGTTCGAGCTCTCAGGAAAATGATTCATATACAGTGAAATATGTCATACTCACTTGAACAAAAACAATACTATTGTGTCAGTAATCATTTCTTTTGGTTTGACAGTTTCCACATCTGTTTTGTAGATTTGGAGGCCGGAAAGTTCAACACTGTCTGGAGGTATGGTAGAGGAACTGTACTGTGAGTTGGACGTCAGATCTATAACTTCATGCACAGCACTACTGGTACTAGTACTGGTGTCTTGGACAGTACTGGTATCTGCTTGTGAGCTGGCCCCTTGAGGGTTACTTGTCTCATCAGAAGCACAGCTGGGCAGCTGAGATGAGCTGTTGGTCTGTTGTAAACAACTAGTATCTTGAGAAGAACATACCTTAGAGTGTAAAGAATCTGTAAAAGTAATCAAAAAGTTCTTCAGAATATGGCTATTTTATGCATTGTCTTTAAAAATGGTTTGATAAGGCTTTTCAATTTATTTAAAAAAAATAGAAGTCCATATTGTATATACCTGATAATACTGCCCCCAAAACTTCAGACACCATGTAAGGGAGAACCTGGCTGATCCAAAACCTCTCAAGTTTCTCACATACATCAAACATGAAGTTTGGGTTGTAGGGCACCTCAACAAAGAAGATTCCTTTTCTGGTCCAGACAACAAAGATGCACAGGTTCAGCCCACTTACAAACATTTGAAGCTGGACTTGAAAGTAGTACTTTGAAGTAGGTTTCAAAGCAAACTCATCTCCATTTTTAGTACCACCAATTTCTGGTGTTAGGAAAGCTTCTTTGGGGGTTAGATCTTTATGTTTCCAGGGGGATTTATACTCCACAACTTTTAATGGACACCCATTGGAACACTGACATGTCTGAATATTATCAACACTCGCACCAAGGAAAGGCTTTGACTCCGAAATTAAAAAGCCTTTTGAGACCAGTTCCAGTTTGTGGTGGGTGTGACTGGCAACACGCTGATAAGCCTTGCGAGCACTCTCTTCATGAAATAACCCCCACTCCCTGGCATTTTGTGGTTCCCTTTCCTGTTGTGCAGAAGGAATGTAAGGTGTCTTGGAAGATGCAATTTCTTCTACCAACTTTGTGGCACTTTCACCATCATTTTTTTCTAGTGTCTGCTGCCTGGTGTAGACTCGCTTGCACTTGGAAGCAGTTATAAAGCCTGTCTTGTGCATATACCACTCCTCACATTGCCATTGCTTTAAGGTTGTGGTCTCCACATGCTCCCTTTCTGCATCACTGAAGGAAAGCAGCTTCAAAACTTCTTCAGATGAAACCTCTGGATGGTTTGTCAAGACCTCATGAAGTTTATTTTGCATGATGCCAGTCTTGTTTTCATTTATTGCAGCATGAAATTCATCACTCAGTGTGTCTGTCTCTGGGGTGCAATAAAGTTTTTTGAAAAGGGGCAAGATAACAGGTCTGTCAGTTTTTAATTGGCACATCTTCTCAGTAAATACTTTAAGATACTCTTCATCTGGAGAATTGGTGTCCTCAGGAGCACGAACATCTATATCAACACTCTGAGGAAACGCGTGTTTACGTTTTCGTTTGTTGTACGAAGGTTTTTTAGCTTTTTGGATTACAAGATTTTTGACTTCACACGGTCGAGTGTCGGCTTTTGGCTTTTTAACCCAAATGCATGGGGCACTGGTTAAACTATCTGAACCACGAGTGTTTAACAAGTCTTCTAGGGCGTACATAGCAGCAGAAATGTGCTTGCAACCCCCATCTCGACCACCTTTACACTTACATCTCGCCTGAAGAACACTGCCACGGTTTGCACCTCTTCCCTCAAGAATAAACCAGAGATCATAGAACTCCTTTCCTTCGTCCGTTTTCGTTTTCATAAATGGCCGCACTTTGGCAACATATACATGGACGCCTTCTTGATTCAACGGTGCAGTCAGTAAAGATTCCACATAACCATCGATGAATAAGCGATAATCTTCGAATGACTTGTAAGCGGCGAGTCCCTGCTTGTCGTATTCAGTGGAGTGGTAAATTAAATAGTTGAATATGTCGTACAACCCGAATGGCGGCGACGAGTTGAAGTTGTTTTCGGTCTTCAGGGAAAATGGATTGGGAATTAACATATCATGAATTATTAATTTATCTGCATCATTGGCTTGATCTTTTTCGAAGTTTGGATCCACGGGTAAAACCATTCTTTCGACTGCGGCAGCGATTTCCACGAGCGAGGGTTTTAGATATCCGCTCACTGAAACTCCGCGTTCCTGCAAATATTTTTTAAGTTCTGCCACACTCATTCCGTTGAAATTGGTTTTATTTTTTTTCTCTGACATTT
This sequence comes from Galaxea fascicularis, assembly GCA_948470475.1. Classification (NCBI taxonomy): domain Eukaryota; kingdom Metazoa; phylum Cnidaria; class Anthozoa; order Scleractinia; family Euphylliidae; genus Galaxea; species Galaxea fascicularis. The sequence goes on along the minus strand of OX419343.1, from coordinate 9,808,014 downwards.
TGAACATAGAACTATTTGAAAGCAGTGGGAAAATGTATATTAGTATGGGGAAATTCGAAATAAGAGCACGTAGAGAACTGTAATCTTTTCGTACGTGCTCGCCTACGGATGTCCGAACTTTCGCGGTTTGTTTACATCATAAGTCACGTGACACTACACGTGAAATCTAGCGCCCAAAAGGTGAATTCTAAGCCCGTGACGTCACTTGACCCTAAGTTTCATTTCATCTGGCTTCCACTCACAAATTCTGGAACTTTAGAGAGCCACGATTTTTTACAGTAAATGGTTGTTTGGGATCAGAAACGGGATCAGCTTGCAATTTGGGGTCTCGTCCATTTGGGCATGAAATAAAAAGTAACTGAACCGTGATTAGGTTTTTCAGGACTGTCACGTTTATTTCTCGCCGTGAGAGACCTCTGCTAACAGGGAAAATTTTCTAAGCTTCGAGGGTACAAGGGGAATATTTCAACTTAAGATATTCCGTATTCCGCTGTTCTCCAGGGGTGAATATTCCCATTCCTTGATAATATTTCGAAGGATATTCTTTATTATTTTAATAAATTTATTAAGCTGGCTGAATATTCCCTATTCTCGCTTGCGTGTGTTTTATTGAAATATTCCGTATTCCGTACATTTTCCAGGTAAATATTCAATATTCCTAAGATTTTCAAGTACGATATTCAATATTCAATATTCCCCTTGTATCCCCGATTCTAAGCTGTGTTTCAAAATTCTCAGTTATGTTTGGAATACGCTAAGGTTGTGTTAGCAGTCCAGTCAATACCATCGTTTGAACAATGGCAGCTTATCATAATACCCCAATAACAGTCCTGACCGAAGTGGTTCTGGGTTTTAAAATTCGTGTACGTCACCCTACACGTACAAATAGGGAGCTTACGAATCGACGACTTTTACACGACGGCGCCGTTAGATTCGGTGACATGCCCACTGCGAATGCCTATCTGGGCAGTTACCGGCATCGCGGCAAAGTCGACGACGCTGATTTGAGCGACGTGAGATTCATTTATCAAAGTTTTCATCTGATACTTCAGATGTTTTTGCCAATTAATTCAAGTATCACATTAGGGGCATGTTATACGTTTTTTTATTTTTTGTCTGTTTTCATTCAAGTTACGGCCTTTTAAAGAGCCATGGCAAACGATAAGTAATTAAGTGGTTATTCCACCAGGTAGCTGCAGCTGTTCAGCCAGTTTAAAAATAAATAAAAATAACTAACTCTTATTAACCCTATTACAGTATTCATAGCGCACAAATGGTAGCGGGGCCGAGAAACACATGAAGCAAATAATTCCAACAAACATAACGTGATTAAGCTTATAAATGTTCTCCCTGTAGAAACGAACTCGGCCTTGCAATTCGTCTTTTTGTTTTTTTCGAGCTTTCGTTGTTCCAGCACGGAAACTCTGGATTTGTTGACTAACGAGCATCGTATAAGCGTAGAACTTCCTATTCGTTTCTAAAGTTGTTTCGATAATAACTACTTAAGAACCGAGAGTGAGGTCGTCACGGGAAAATCTCAAACTGAGGCCTTGCCGTATTGATCGAGCGATAGCGAGGTCAAAACAGCTAGGCCGAGGTTTGAGATTTTCCCGTAACGACCGAACGGTCGAGGTTATTAAGTTGTTTATTATATGGCTAACATAACGGTTCTAAGGGGAAAAAAAATTAGTTCAAGCACAAGTCGTCGCTTCACGGTAATCTATTCATTATTTTTTTCCAAACTCAGGTCAAACGTTTCACTAACAGTTTTCCTGGTCGTGTTTTCAGTTTTTTGTTCTAGAGGCACCAATTTTCAATGTAAATAAAACAAATGTGGCCTTTGGATGACTTTTTGTTGTTTTTGTTCCTAATTTGCATCATCCGTAATCGGCCCGTGGGCATTACGGGAGAATAATGCCCTAGCGCTTCGCTTCGCTTAGCCAATCAGATCGCGCTTTATATCGTATACAAACACTAGCCATATACTAAACATATGTAATACAAGCTCTTGTTTCTTTGAGGAAGTGAAAGAAGGGCATTTTGGTTTGAAGAACACGCCTTGTGAACTTCAGAAACGGCGGGAAAATTTGCCGCGCGCGCACAAACGCCGTTGTCTTTACTGAGAATCGTAAATTTAAATTTCTGCAGGACGGCGACGCAGACCTATGACGTGACCCAACGGCGCCGTGGTGGGAACGTCATCGATTCGTAAGCTCCCTACTATCTAAAGCATGGGCGTCACCAAACTCTTGCAAATAAACCACAGACAAAGAAAACCACTTTGATGGGACTAAAAAGTCGTCTTCTATGATAGCAATATGCCATACTCACGATATCGAAGTGCCTAAGCACCGATACCCAATTTAAGACCATAATAGTCAAAATCTATACCCGTTTCTAGACCAAAACGGCTCTAAAACCATACCCTTTCGGGCTGGGTACATACCTATACAGTTATGTAGCAGTAGATATCAAACGCAAAAGTGTCAACATCTATTCCCCAGTCAAATTTATTCAAATTGTATTCCGATTACAAATCACTTAACATTTTCAGCTTGCTAGCGAATCACAATTAGAACAAAAAAAGAAGAGAAATAAAAACAAACAGGAAGCCGTGTCAATGATGTTAACAGTGAGGGACAAGAGAGATAACAGAACGCTTGTGCTTCTGTTTCGAGTACCAGGATCATCGATTTGTTACTGCTTTTATTAGCGTGGTCTTCAATTGAGTCTCGAATTTAATTGCCGTTTGCTTTACTTCGTTTGCTGATTGGTTAGTATAACTCGCGCCACTTTCTCAACCAGTAAAAACAAAACCCAAATAAACCATGACCTACACACGCGCGTATTTCCTCGCGGTTTGCTTGGGCTACATGTCGTTACTCGGTATCCTGATTGACTCATTGCGACGGATGTTCAAGTCTGTTGTGATTGGTCAGAGTAATTCCTTTGGAATAACATATAGAGTGTTTTCACTCACGTGACTATCAGCCATATTGGTTTACTAAAACAGAAAAAAAAATTCCCAGAGGTTTCATTTGGGACACCAACATGGCCGCCGTGACGTCATGTGAAAACACTCTATACACACAGGTCCAACTCATTCAATCAGAGAATATTTCGAAACATGAATAAATATTGCGATTGTCTGATTATGGGAATCTACGTGTATCACTTTTATATTTGTCTCACTTTCTCTTGATAGCGTGTATCTTGTAACGAACAGGAAACTGCACTATGGCTCCTCTCACCTCCAGTTGATGACCTTCCTCGGCAACAAAAGTGAAATGCTGCAGCAACCAGGAAATAAACAGGAAGAGCTCAACCTTGGCCAAAGAATCACCGGCGCAGAGACGGCGTCCCGCTCCAAACGGGAAAAAGTTGCTTGGGTTGGCGATCAGCTTGCCCTCTGCGTCAATATGGCGGTACGGGTTAAACTCGGTTGGATTTTCCCAGCTGCTGGGATCCATGTGCACGGACTCTGTGTGGGCAAAGACGAATGTGCCTTTAGGAACACGGTAACCACAGAGAGTTGTGTCGGTGATAGTGATATGAGGAAGTGCGAGAGGTGCTATGTTTCCAACCCTTAGTGCTTCTAGGATCGTTGCCTGAATGATGGGCAGATCGGGGCGATCATTTAGGGACGCTCTTCTGTCACCAAGTACTTCATCCAACTGGCGCTGAATGTCCTCTTGGAACTTTGGATACGTCACTAAGAAAGCGATGATGAAGCGCAAAGCGGTGCTGGTGCTTTCGTACCCAGCAAGAAACATGTCTTCGATAGTGGCGACAAAACGGTCTTCGGAGAGGAGGGCGGCTCTCTCTTCATCGGTTTCACATTCTGACTCGAGGTTATGCTGGGTGTGAAGGAGAGCTGACATAAAATCTTCAACTGGTTCTGTTGGGTCGAAAGTTTCTTTTCTTGCCCTCAACCGTTTGCGAATGATGCTGTGCATTTCAAAGAAACCCTTGAGAAAAGTGTCATAAGCCTTTATGGGGAAATAACGTACCCACGGGAAAAAATCTAAGATGGTCGCCTTCTGAAAATCATCAACATTTGCAATGAAATCCGAATTTAGCTTCATAAGTCTGTACAGGTCTGGATTACTTGTATCTGAGCCACCTTTAAACGTGATTCCACAAATCACATTGGCAAGAGCTCTCGTTAAACAATCTGCTGGATCAAAGGGTTTTCCATCTTGCTCTTCCATAAACTGAACCAATTTCTCGGCCTGGATTGAAACACGGTTTTCTATCAGAGGGATGTTGGAGAGGTACTGACGCAAGGCTGTGATGAAGAGTTTCCGATAAAACCTCCAAGCAGGCCCATAGTTGGCGAAAACAATGTCGTTACAACCTGTGATGGAATATGGTATGTAAAACAGATATGCACGCGGACAGAAAGACATACAATGTAGATTTCAACATGGAAAACACCAATTTGAAAGGTACTTAGTTCAACGGGAGCGCCGAAAGAGAGGTAGCTAGGAAAGGAGATGGATTGAGAGAGCATATCACCACGTTTGGCGATAGTAAAAGAAATCCGACGATGGGTTTGAGGTTGTGGGTCTTGGAGTAAACATTATGCAGTTATTAATTGAAGTCCCGACGCCCTCTCCCCCTCCCCCCCCTTAAAACCCCCGGGCCAAAATGGGGGATTGCGATCACATTTGAAAGCTTGTCCGTGGGGGTGGGGGATTTCTCAAGATTTGCCATGTTCAATTTACTTTGAGAGGACGGGGTTTACCAGTTCGACTGCCCCAGTAAGGTGGGGGTTTATCACCTTTCTGATATGATATGAAGTCAAATCCCCACCCTGTCCCCGTTGGGGGATTGGGGGGGGGGTTAAATTGATAAGTGCATTACTCCAAGACCTTATTTTACTGTCACTGAAAAGCCTACCCACAGTCCAACTCTTTCCTTTGTGCATACGACAACGTATTCGCACCATGCGCTGAGACTCCCAACATTTTCTAGACTGATTTTTAAGGCTTGTTAGCCTCTGTAAGTGTCCATTTGTCAGTGCGTGTGTGTACTCTGATAACACATGGATGACGTCAAAACGAGGTAAGAACAAAAAAGCAAGTACGCTTCTCGCCTGCGAATCGTAGTGTGACTGATGTTCTTACCACATTTCGACGTCATCCGTATGTTATCAGGGAAAACACGCACTTTTTCACTTTCTATGACGGACATCATTCGTGCGTCTATTCTTCAGTCACAAAGTCGTCTAGACCAATCAAGACGCGAGGTTTACAAAGCCCATTGCATTTGTGTAGTCACTTATATTTTCACTCCCTCAATGGCCTACCCAAGGAAAAGTGATAAAAGAAATGCGTCGTTGGTCGTCCAGCATAGTCCACAGACTTTTTCACCAGCATCTCTTTAACGGCCTCTGGGGTTCCAGCCAAAACGAACTTGAAGCTCCCAAGCTTCATGGAAAAAAGGCCGCCATATTTCTTTCTAAGACTGCAAAATAGAATATATAGGGTCGAGCCTGTATTCAGTGGCACCGTATTTAAAAGCAGTCACTCTGTATTATTAAAAGCGGTCAGTTGTGAAAACAGAAACGGCCCACAACTGGAACAAGTCGTTCACAATATCCAATAAATCGTTCCGGACAGTTGGCCGAAGAGGGCTTGGTGCTGAAAATGGTATGGTGTGGTGTGGTATTTACTTCCGTTTCAGTGGGCTTGCTTATTCTCTTCCGCTACGGTTTACCAGTTCACACTGCCACAAAGAGTGGCACAGGAACCTGTCCGATAGATGACAATTCACTATTAAGATCGACGCGGCGCGGTTTCGCTCCGCTACAGAAATAGCCCAGAAATCAGTGTTTTATGTGTCAACAAAAGCCCTATTCGTTATGGTTTTTGTGCCGGCCCAAGAGATATCCACTCTACTTTGATGCCGGGGGGACCAGTTGATGCAGATTCTTAACTGGGTAAGTGATTTCGTGAACTCCTTAGTGCATTCCACGAGAGACTACTTAATGCGACAGGTTCGACTGTACGTGCAATACTGTAAGAGAGCACATCAGTACCAAATGACAACAGTCTTTCTAGCTGAAAGCCATGAGGCAGCGTAGCCTCCATCTTTGTCCTGTTTGTCAGCCGCCGGTTTAAACCAGATTTGTAACTGAAAATATCCAGAGGCCGCAGCTAGGGAGGACCCACTTACTTTAATTTCGAAGGTTCTTTGGTTATAAAATATTTCGTCTGCATAAACTGCAGTCTTCAATCAACGGGTGAAATGACGAAAGAGGAACTAAAAATAAATGACGCCTCTATCTTGACAAGGGGAACTACCGCATTTATTTAGAAAGTTCATTTGGAGTCTTTGCAAACCATGACGACCTTCAATACGGACAATAACTCAATGTATTGTTTACTCCCAGGACAATACAACAAGGTTGCTCTTGAGACTGTGGAGCCGAAACAGGCATATTGGTTAGGCCTTCTATCGAAATGACAAATGACAATGAATAGATGTCCACGATACCTCTTATACCCGCTTGGGTAAGACCGCTGTAAATATCTATTATTTCCTCTTATTGTACTTTTTGTCACGCGCTATATAATTAGAATTTTGATTTCTTTTGTCATCATCAACTGTTGAAGACTGCCGCATATTAGGCCGGAGGCTTTAATTTGGTTTCTTAAGATATTCCATAGCCTAAGAACGTTTCAAACTTTACGTATACGTAAAGCCGTTAGACCTTTAGACTGCAAAACAGTCGTATTTTTTGCGAACGCGAGCGACGGTGTCCGTCCATCTTCGAACGAAAGGTCTGGAGCGAGTGTAAAAACGGCGAGGGAGAATGGGGAGAGACGCTAAAAAAGTTAAAAAAGTTCTTCGGATTGGTTCTCTCGGGTTGCCAAACGCGCTGAACGTGTAAAAACCTTAGCTCGTTTGAATTGCAAGCCCGAACAAAAACATTGGAGGATGGCATGGGTCATGATGAAAGTCTTTATAGCTGTAGAAAAAGTTGTCTTAGGGTTCGTTTTTTTTTTTTAAATTTGGGATCCTGCAAAATTTATATAGAAATTCTTGGACACTGGCACTTGACCAATCCCAAGTGCAAGTGGTTCTATTCTCGATTTTCACATGACGTCATCAAAATTAAAAAATAAGGAATGCTTTTGATATTTTAGTTTAGTTAGTTATTAGAAAAGCTGAAGACTTACAAATTTTCAGTTTTATAGGGTTTTCGTCTTGTGGTAAAGCAAGGTTGAATTTCTAAGCTTTTGCGTGACACAATATTAAACTGACAGCCGAGAATGCTGTCACGTAGGTTAATAAACCTGAGATTTCGCAATCTGAACATTCCCCATGTAGATGTTTATGAGCCCTCAGAAGATGAATTGAAGCTTTTTATAGCAAAACTCAATGACATGTATTTGTTAGCTTCCGGCCACCATATTTGTGCCACCCAGAGAGACACAAACATGGCGTCTCCATACAAAGCCTTATAACTCTCCCGCACGGAACATCGCACAGACTTGAATCTTTGCGAAATTATTTGAATATTCACCTTCTTTTAGCTCTTTGATTCTTGACTTTATTTATTGAATGGTTTGGATGATGGTGTGACAGTGACTGACCGGCTCATTTCTAGTACAAGTGCAAAGTGATCTTTGAACAGTGACTGATGAGAGGATTTTGAAACACAAAAGCAGTAATTCAAGCTTTGTTTCCTCCAGATTCTCGGCCTCTTTTTCCTTGGAACACTGTTTTCTTAGGTCCGACTGTAATTCCAAAAGAAAGGAAAGACGGAAAAATAGCCCCATAGCAAACTTAAAAGACAGATGAAATTTCAATGATAAATATTGCAACGAAATTGGTTCCCGCTGAGAAATGCTCTGAAGACCGCTCTGCGACCTGATATTTTACTCAAGCTCATACCTCAGTAACCACGCTGGATTATGCATATGATTACCAGCTGTAGCCTTGTCACGAAATTGCAAAATTTTTATTTTGCAGCTGTTCTATTACAACAACCGACGAGAAACAAACGCAGATAGTAGCACAGGGATGTTCTTTGCGTCAGCTTGTCATTCATGAGCCTGATAAGCATAAGCTAAGCCTCGTCGTGCGTGCCATGAATTTAAGGTTACATTACATTTCTCGCCACTTACGGTATTCATAAAATGCAGTGGATGGATAAATAACTTTATGCATAAGAAATCGCATAAGCTCACCTTTTATAAGTGTCAGCAGGTTTCTCGGCCCTAGAATCGAGGGAGAATATGTTCCCAAAAACAGGAAGGGTCGTCAAACGCGGTCCTGGGGGCATGTCCCTGAATTCGTAGATAACCATCATGTAATGCAGAAGGAAGAGAAGAACAAACAACAAGAGGACATTACCAAGGGTGAGACAATTGTAAATCGTGGCAAGCAGAGACGTCGCCATTTTAAATAAGTTCTGAAATGGCTCAGCGGAACGGATTACAGTCGATTTTGTCACGCATCACTGGCAGGCAATCCTAAGCCCGTGATGTCACTTTACCCCAAGGCTTCCATCGATATCACATTGCTTTCAATGAACTTCAGGAAGCCGTGATTTTTTACAGTAAATGGATGACTAAGATCAGAAACGGGATCTGCTAGCAATTAGGGGTGTCGTCCATTTTCAGACTGGGCATAAAATATCTAAAGAAAAAACTGAACCGTGATTAGGTTTTTCAGGACTGTCACGTTTATTTCTCGCCTTGAGAGACCTCTACTAACAGGGAAGATTTTCTAAGCTGTGTTTCAACATTCTCAGTTATGTTTGGAATTGTTCGGTTTTTCTTGATTTTCTTGATTTCCCCGGACCAACACACAGGGTCTTTAATGTAAATAACTGAGGAGAAAGTGCTTCCTTTGTAATGACATCTGGAAATGGTACTACTTTCTAGAATTCCCAGATAAGGACGGTCCTGTCTTACAACTCTTCACAAATTGATGCTGTGGGACGTAAATGAACCTCTAGGGAAGAACCCCTGTGACCACCCCTAGTGCTGACCATGAGGGCCATGTGTTAGAAAACTCTATTATTTGCATGAGTTAACATGTCTTTACGTTCTCAAAATAAAGAATATCGTATCGTATTGTTTGTCTTTCCTGCTAGCAGGTCCGGCTTCCGTTTATCAAGTTCTTGCCGTGAGAGACCTCTGCTTACAAGGAAGATTTTTTAAGCTGCGTTTCAAAATTCTTAGCTATGTTTGGAATACGCTAAGGTTGTGTTTGTTTGGACAACGATAGCTTATCATGATATCCCAGTAACAGTAAAATCCCCCCTGACTGAAGTGGTTCTGGGTTTTAACATTCGTACACGTCACCCTACACGTACTATTATCTAAAGGATGGGCGTCACCGGAACTCTTGCGAATAAACCACAGACAAAAAATTACTTTGATGGGACTGAACGGTCGTCTTCTATGGTAGCGACATGCCATATTCACGATACCGAAGTGCATAAGTACCGATGTCATCCACAAGGTAGCTTTCTCACATGCGAAAGGGACGTATTCATAAAAATAGCGTCATTAAAATACCTAAGGACATGGTAACCAACAGAATACGTTTGAGGTCTTCAAGCGTCGTCGGCAGATTTTTTTGTTTCGTGAGAATCTCCCTCTGACAGACTCTGGGGTTGACGCTATTACAAACGTGGAGCCACCTAGCTTTAAAGACTGAGAATAACCGGCCATATCGTTTTGTACACGACTACTAAATAGAACAACAATGATAAAGCTCACAGTGAGCTGTGTGCCTCTCCACTGGGAACCAAACCGGCTTTATTTTTTACGCGACCGAGCTATTGAGGGGCCTGGGCCTATTCCTGATTTGACGTCAAAATATGATTTGCATAGCGGTGAGCTTTGTTAACATGCATACAAAGCAGTTTGTGTGAATAGGCCATTTCCGAGTTCATGTCTGCCTCCTCTTCAAAGCGAGTCTAAGTGCGAAGTTTTTGTGATGCTAATTAGTTCTACTTTACATATGAATCAAAACTAATTTTCATAACAAAAACGTCGCACTTAGACTCGCTTTGAAGAGGAGGCAGACGTGAACTCGGAAATGGCCTATTCGGCAAGATATTTCTGACGAGGAGCTGCTTTAACATGTCCATGGGATGGAAAGGAAAACGGAAAACGAACGTATTTTACTGAAGAAGCTGACCTTCGGAAAAACGTACTCGCCCAACGACGCCACAAAGAACAAGAGTTCCTTGCGAACTAAACACAATTTTTAGTATATCTGCAGCTTTGGAAAAACCAACATCATGTCCCCCGTCACAACAACTCTTGGCTCGCTGACTTTTGACTTTATAAGGAAATTGTTCATCTGTTCTTCGATCTTAATGCACCAGTCAATGGAAACTCCCACACCCCACCCCGTTCCCGGAAAGGGTCAATGAGAACACGGGAACAGAATCGCTTTTTAACAGGGGTTTGTCCTGTAGTGTTGATAGGTTTGACGAAATTTGACAGCGAGCTCTCTCAGGCAAGAGAGAGACTAGGCACTATTTCTAAGATGACGAAAAAAGTATTTGATTGCCTGTGAAAATACAGACTTTCCAGTAGAGTGGTTTCACTTCCAGTGCGTGGGGATCACAGCCCTCTCTAAGTGCAATGCCAAGTGACAATGAACACTAGAGTGAAGGTGGGAAGGCTTTATTTGGCTCAGCCCAGGGGCAGATAGTCGGCATGGGAAGAAGATTGGGAACTTGCGAAAGTCAGGGGCAGATAGTTGGGATGGGACGAAGATTCGGAACTTGCAAAAGTGACAAACTTTCGAAAGTCCTGAATCTTCGTCCTATCCCGACTATATGCCCCTGGGTCTCCAAGGATGTATTTGGCTAGAATGTTAATATTTCACCCGCTATTCGGTTCGTTGGAATTCTAGGCCTTTACAGTGCGACTACTTCAACCCAGGCCACCCAGGAAAATTTCCTGCAAACTAGCCAATGAGAATTAATTCACATCGGAACGATGAATTTTGACAAAATTAATTATGTATGACAAATTTACCCACTATCAAAGCACAACAAAATTGAAATTACAGTTATTCTGTTGTTTCATCACTCGAACATTATTGGCCAATTTGTTAAAAAAAAAATTCTTGGGTGGCGTTGGTCGGAAGAGTTGCACTGTAAGGTTACCGACAATTTCCTTCAAATTTGGGTTTTTGGGTTAAAGTAATGATCAAAATGGGATCTCTGATGTAGAAAAAAAATATATTGAAAAAGATTAAATATTGGCGGAGAAATGGTGATTTTACGTTTTGGCCGGAAGTAGACATTACCCGTTTGAAATCATTTTTTTCACTTGAAGGGGACACTATTAAAACTCGAAGGGAGTTTGTCCATTTGCCCTCAAATTTTGACAGTAGAGAGATTAAGCATGACGTTTACGGCCAACGGCAAACGGGAAACGGCAGGCTCCTGCTCATCATAAAAGCGTCAAAATTCTCTCATTTTAACTTGTCTCGTTCCTTTGAGAAGTTGTTTAATATCTGGAGCTAACAGGACAGAAATGAGCTAATATCAAGCAGGGTTCTTACATTTTTTGCAAAACCCTAATTTCACTCCGACGTTTGCCGTTTGGCGTAAAGGTCATGCTTAATCTCTCTAACAACTAGATTAACACATAAACAACAAAAACGTTCGAAATATTTTTTTCTCTGAGAGCGATTTTTGTACGATTACTTCAAATTTTTTTAATACTGTTTCGCAAATGTTACATAAAGTTTTGAACACTGTAATTAAGTATAGCAAAACGCAGACACTTTTTTAGCGCTTTGGGAAACTGAGGATCAAATTAAATTAACGAAAGATAAAATCCGTTTCGTGTGACTTGTAGCTTTGAAAAGGTGGTTCGGACGCTCGCATTTAGAGGTCGTGAAAAATTCGACAATTCATTTTATTTCAAAATTCTTGGTATAGTTTGCTAGCCAGCTCTATAAGCTTTAATTTGAAATAGGGGTTTAGGTATCTACAGTTAAACCGGACGCTTTACATCGCTTGGACGCGAGACACCCCGGAAGATATACGGTAACCTTAACGGTATACTATTTTTCATGCAAACCTTATAAGTCACTAGGCCTTTCCCGATTGTGCCTAGCACCTTTTGAGCACTTTTTTGAGTTTTGAGCACTGTTTTGCATTTTGAGCACCCTTAGGCACTTTTTCGCACTTTGGGCAACATTTGAGCTATATTTCACATTTCGAGCAAATTTCGAGCAGCATATGTCTTCCAAAACATTTTAAAGCAAAAACTGTGTGTCGCTCGCAACAAGAATCGTGTTCAGGTCATAAATTTGAATAACTAATGATGTTGTCAAGAATAAAAGACCGTTGTCATGGAAAGGCACGTGGACTTATCCTTATGGAGCGTCTCTGATTGGCTGATGTATCATGTGTGTGTCATCTCAAATTTGTAAATCATGTGATGTCTAGGCGTTACACTTATTTACAATTCGCAACCGGCTTTAATTACTTCAGTAAAAATTGACATATTTACGAAAAGCTTAGAGGTAACTGATCACAACTTTTAGCACTTTTTGAGCACTTTTTAGCCATTTTTGCCAGCACTTTTTTAGGATTTTACGAGTGCAATCGCGAAAGGCCTGTAAGTCACACACCACGATTGGGCTGCCTGTGAAGTCACCACTGGGTTTTGTTTCACCAGTGTCATTCATTTAATCTCGTGAAAGTACTTTCATTAAATTTAGTATTTCTTTCCACAAAAGTTGGGGTGGAGGTGGTGGGGACTCCCCCAGCGCGGTCCCTGGAACTGGCAAAACTGGAGTTAGTTAATACTTGTTGTGCAAATGAATGGTATATTGCAGCAGAAATATGGAGTCGTCGTCCCATTTTTGGGTTGTGTTAGGTGTTAAACTAACTAGTTGGCGCTATAAACACATTTTAATAACGTGACTTAAGTTGGGAGCTCAAGAGTTAATGTGAACAAAATAAATGAGGACGCCTTGGGGCCAGGGTGCTGGTGGCACATCAAGTCATCGTTGAAACTTACCATTTTTGGTTATTTGCCATTTTTATTGAGCTATTTTGTGTAAACAAAATCGGTCTATGTCAGCATGAAGCTCAAGAAATTCTTCCGTGGTCGGATGGTTCTGCCATGAACCAATGAAATAAAGGTTTCTTTAGATGGCATTGTTTCAGCCAGCCATCTAATTCCCTGTTTTAAAGGTGTTTTTGAAAGCATGTGGTTAGTGATGGTCAGCACTGAGACTAAGTAACACATGCGTGTTGATTACGCGTAAAGGGACGTCAGCGTGGAATGTCACGCGTCATCCATCTACTGTTGTGTGATGTATTTATTATTATCACGCCAAGAGGTACCACCATTACGGTAGTCTTTCCGGAGAAAAGGGTTTGCATATTTAACGCATGCGTGAATGACAACAATAGGCGTGAGATAATAATAATAATAATAATAATAATAATAATAATAATAATAATAATAATAATAATAATAATAATTAAATAATAATTATAATAAGAACCTTCCAAGAATCCTTTGCAGCTGGAAAATCGTCACTCCCAAATAACTTGGTCAGTTTGAGGGCAGCAAGACCCCCACGTTGTCTAGAAATAAGTCTTACCATAAACTAATTATTGTACAAGACTAAGGGCGATGACGTCATTGGTCACGGGACTTTGCTCACAAGTGCGTTTTTGCTCACTGTGACGAAATTATTTTGTTATTGTAAAAGCAGTCAACCTGGTTTGAAGCACAATGGTGTGAGCCATTTCGGACTGCCCGGGTACCGAACAAAATATAAATATTAATTAAGATGGCGAGAGCACACTCCAGGAGATTCTAATAAAACGCCAAGGATAGTCAAAATAACCTTACCGGTGAAAATTACTTAAGGGAGCTATATACAATTTTCTGGGAGTCTGGGTACAAGTGCTATCTCGCGTTGCATTAGACGCGAGGAAACTAAAATTTGGATATTGGTAGATATTTTTATGAAATATACATTTTTGTCAGTTTTTAATGCTGTGACGTCATCGGTCACGTGACCAGGACGGACCGAAGTTTAATATCCGCTCTAAAAGTTTACTAGAACCTTTCTCTAAGAATATTTTTAAGCAAAGTTGTAGTTTAAGAAATAGTGTTTTAAAAAATGGCCATGATTACTTTTTCCTAAAAACGTGCGGCAGTAGAAAATCTAACTGAAAAGTTTGTCAGCTTCCTGCTCAACGACCATTTGAGGTAGGAATAAAAGAAAATTTTGCCAAAGGCTTGAGAGTATGCTCTTTATGATGGCGTTGTCAGTTTCTTCTAATTTCAATTGTTTTTGGCGAGGATCGATGTTTAAGATTTTTTCAGAGGAGAGGGCCTGGAGGAAAGAACGAAAACGAGGTTATACTTTCGCGCGCTTTTTATTCACTGCGACGCCGCGCCACAAAAGAAAAATTCCAAGGACTGGACAACGGACTGCACTTGCATTTTCTTTAAACGGAACTTTTGACGACTTTTTTCATTTTTTTTTATGGCTGCTGTCTGCTCAGGGACAATGTATACTTGAGAAGGTAAGTTGATACAGATAGTTGTTGCTGTTTGTTAAAAAACAAAACAAAAAAAGAGCGCGTTTGTGGTACACTTAAATGCACTTCCCACCTAAAAAGTGTTGTTTAATTCTTGAAATTATAAAACTTGAGCTAGAAGTTGCAGCAATGCGAATGAAATCAAATTAATGCTAACATTAAATGAAACAATTTAAGTTGCTTAAGGCAACCGATGCAAGCTCAGTAATTTTACTAAATACGATATTTGAAGGTTAAAGGACCACGCTCAACCATGAGCCATTGCGCGCGAGCGCTTTCATCGGCGCCATTTTCTGTATGACAGGAAATACGATTCTGCGATAGGTGAACTTCCATCTGGCTCCATCGGCCGTATTATCTGCTTACGTTAGTTGTGATATTTGTGAATAGCTTTTTTAACATTCAATTCGCGGATTTGTATAGTTATTTCTTCGTTATTATCGTATGAAGTTCTGAATGAAGCCGCCAGTTGAAAAGAGGTCGCCGGCGGAGGCCAGAGGACCGACATATTGTTTGGCTTTCCTACATTTTAGCTATGGAACGACAGGAAACAAGTTTCTGGATTCGCAAATAATTCAAACAGCAAAATTTGCTTAGGTCCTGCATGGATTTATGCTCAGTTGTATGGATGAGAGCTGTTGACCAGCAGGTACCGGTATAAACAGGAACAAACAACTCAACTAACACAACGAGCATATACTTTACTTAGGCTGTCGGCCATGCTTCTTTACACACTTCACACTCGCATGCGCAACACTGCTGACCGTACAGCAGGCCTACCAACATCCCCATTTTTTTCAAAAGAAACTATTAACGCCTTAATATGTTTCTGAACAAAACAAAAATAACAATAACTTAGTAACAGGAACAAGCAACGTTAGTCAACAATCCGAGCTGTGTCTCGCTTAGTGTTTTCGAGCATGCATTAACTGTTCGCTGTTAAAGGTCTAGCCTCTGCGGTGGGCGGATCGGTCGACCATAACGCGACTTTTGCACTGGACTTTCAACTGGTGAAGGTGTGGCTCCGACTGAATGATCAGTGGTAGGCACTGCTTCGTCTGGTGTAGGAGGGGGAACAACAGGGCTGTCTGAAGCGGGCATGTCTTGCTGTCCGACAGTGGGTACAACCTGTTGTGTGAGAGGTTGACGATTACATGAACGTGCAGCCTCAGCAGGTCTTAGGTGGGTTCTATTCCGTCGAACCAATCGGTCTGGCGTTTTAATGAGGTACGAACGTGGTGTCACCTCATTTAAGACCTCTCCAAAGTTCCATCTCTCACCCCGGTGATGATCATTGGGCTTGCTATAAACGTATTGTCCAGGAATCAGCGGCACTAGCTCCTTACTCGCAGTTTTGTCATAGTGAGCTTTTGCTTTAGCTCTTCTGTCAAGATGCTCATCGCGCACCACTGTCACTGGTGGTACAGACTGGCGTAACAGTGATTCAGACACCGGCAGACTTGACTTTGTTCGACGACAAAGAAACCTCTGTGCTGGGGAGAAGGTCATCCCCTGAGGCGGTGTATTTCTATGTTCTAAGAGACCAGTAAGTAGGTCAGACTTTTTCAGCATCTTTTTAGCTTCCTTTACAGCGGCTTCTGCTTTACCGGTGGCTCTCGCGTAATACGGCGATCGGGTGATCAACTGAAAATCATAAGCCTTGGCAAAATTCACAAACTCTTGAGAGACATATTGGGGCCCATTGTCTGACAGAAACTTATCCGGAACACCGTAGCGGGCAAAATGTGCTTTTGTAACTGAAATAACGTGTGCCGCAGTAATGTCCTCGTTTAGCAGGTCAACCTCAAACCAGTCACTGTAATGGTCTACAGTAACAGCATACCACCGTCCTCCTTGCTTGAACAGGTATTGTGAGATGAACTTCCAAGGGCCATGTGGAATTTCATGAGACAACATCGGTTCTTTCGGTAGTGATGAACTGTAGCTAGCACACACAGAGCAGTTGGCACTTTCTTGGAGAATTGCTGCTCGCATTCCAGGCCAATACATTACTTCTCGAGCGCGGCGCACCATGCTTTCACCACCCTGGTGGCCTTGGTGAAGTTTTCTCACCATGGTAGACTGTAATTGCAGGGGAATGATGACCTTATGGGACTTGTACACAACACCATGATACACGGCCAACTCATCCCGACATGGGTAATAATGACGGAGCACTGTTGGAACATGGGACTTGTCCGGCGGCCAACCATGAACTAGAAACTGACAAAGGGCAGACAGCGTACGATCACCTTGTGTTGCCACTCTGATTTCCTCTAAGGTACTTGGTTGTATTTCGGGGGAATCTAGTTCTAGGGACTCGAGCTCTGCTCTGAACAACTCTTGAGCATCCCCTGAGTAACACTGAAACACTTCCTCTTGGGTGCCCGAGGGTGCAGGCTGCTTCAAAGCCGCTCTTGACAAAGTATCGGCCAAGTACATGTACTTGCCCTTCTTATACATCACCGTGAACTTGAATGGCTGAAGCTGAAGCATCATGCGCTGCAAGCGCTTAGGGGCACTTCTCAACGGTTTCTTGAAGATGGTTTCAAGCGGTTGGTGGTCTGAATGAACTACAACATCTTGCTTGCCATACAGGTACTGGTAGAACTTAGTGCATGCTACTTTGATGGCCAAACACTCTTTTTCAATAGGAGCATAGTTAATTTCAGTGGCTGACAATGTGGAGCTGGTAAAAGCCACAGGTTGGCCCTCTTGTAACAATGCTCCACCCAAACCTGTGTCGCTGGCATCTACTTGTAAGACACATGGTTTGTTCACATCAAAGTACCTCAACGTCGTGGCATTTGCGATTACACGTTTGGCTTCCTTGAAGGCTTGGTCATGCTGCGAGGACCACGACCAGACTGCATTGACGTGCGTTAGCTCTGTAAGTGGCTTCACAATTTCGGCAAGATTTGGTGTGAACCGTGACAAATAGTTGCACATACCCAGGAAACGCTGAACCCCCTTAACATCTTGTGGTGGGTTCATGTCAACAATGGCTTGGACACGATCAGGATGTGGAGCAACCCCATTGCCACTGAGGAGATGTCCCATCCAGGTAACTTCCTTGACTTTGAATTGAAATTTCTTAGGCTTTAACTTGAGGTTTACTTCTTTGCAGCGCAACATTAAGTTCCATAAGTTCATGTCGTGATCCTTTTCTGCCTCCTCGACAGTTTCTCCACTTCCAAAGACTAAGATGTCATCTGCCTTGTTAACAACACCTTTCAAGCCCTCCAGCACTTCGTGTTGCCTTCGCTGATACTCTTCTGGCCCCAGACTGACACCAAACGGCATACGCAACCAACGGTATCTCCCTATTGGGGTATGCATGGTAGTTAAAAATGATGAACTCTCATCAAGGACAATGTTAGAGAATCCTTTGTACACATCCACACAGGAAAAAATTTTGGCATTGCTCAGCTTTGGCAGTAACTCATCAACAATTGGAATAGGGTACTTTGGGACCTCAATGGCTTTATTTATGGTTTGACTGGGGTCGATACACACCCGCAGGCTACCATCTGGTTTTTCTCTGTACACACTATTAGAGATCCACGCCGTGGGCTCCGTGACTTTCTTCAAGATACCCTGTTTTTCCATGTCTCGTATTGCCTCTGCTACTTTGGGCTCTTTAGCTACAGGGCACCGATGGGGGTGAGCTTGAACTGGAGTCACATTAGGGTTCATGGAGATGTGCAAAGGCGGGCCCAAAGTTCCTAATCCTGTATGGACATCCTTGAAAACCTCCAAGACAATGCCTTTGGTTAACTTTCCCCAAGGAACAGGCACACGAGGAACACTAAACTGGTTGCCACTACTGACGATAGGTTTCGTTTCGGCACCAACTGCAGCAATACTTTCATCTCCACCGTTAGGGGCGACTGGGTCAATACTACCGAGTGGGTCTGACACACCAGATGTAAGCTCTTGTGCAGTAGTGTTTTGGAGGGTGGAGGCTGTGATGTCCCCGTCAACACTGTCACTGTCCCCCTGGGCACTTGACTGAAGTTGATGCACCATCATATCCTTGCTGTTCTGGGCACTCTGAACTGACAGCGAAGTACTTCCTTTTATCTCAATCAGCCCAAGCTTGACACAGTCAGATCCACTTAAGAGGGATGGTTGTGATCCCCTGATCTTTTTACTCAACAGCTGAAATTCAAGAGGGTAACACTTTCCTTGAGTTTCGCAAACTAACTCAACCTGCCCCACAGGTGTGATGACACCTCCTCCATAGGTGTGCAAAGTAGCGCGAGATGGCTGGATCAGGGAATTGACATCAAACCCTACTGGGCACATACTCCAGAGATCCTCTACTGCCAGGGTATTGGTTGTCGAAGCCGTATCCAACTGGAGTGTTTTCCAAACAAAATGATCTTTAGCTGCGGATAATTTGATTGCGGCAAAGAACTTTTTCCCTTTCTTCACCGAAACAGCTCTTACAGAGTGAATGTCCAAAGTAAACAAGTGATACACGTTTTGTTCACAAGGAGACCCAGATTCATCCACTGCATTCACATTCTGGGGTTTCCTCATGCACTTCCTGGCAACATGCCCTTCCTTGCCACAGTTCCGACACATTTACTTCAACATAACTGCACGACACTTTTCTCTAGGGTGACTAGGCCTGGCTCCACAATAATTGCACTCATTTTGGTACAATCCTTTGCGTTGATTATCAGCTGAGGGCTGAGGATTCTTTCCTTTCCAACGAGAGGTTTTATCTGCCCAGTTGACTTGCTCCTGGTCTCCCCGCACTTGTCTCATCAGTCTTTTCGCATCCGTGGAAGATTCATAGTTCTTAGCTGTTTCAACGACCGTACGAAACGCTACAATGACTCCTTCCTTGTTCCGATGGCCATTAGTATTCAACTTTCCCTGTAGAGTTTCATCCACTAAACCAGCAATGAACCTGTCACGACAAGCCTGATCCTCAAAGTCCCCATATTCACAATACTTAGCTCGCTCTACTACTCGACATTCCCAGGCACTTATTGATTCTCCTTCAGTTTGAAACATGCGATCCATTTTTGTTCGCTCAGCTTGAACACTCACACTGCCACCAAATCTCTGAATGAGAGCCTGAAGAACTTTAACTGGGTTACTATTATCCGTGACAGATAAACCAAGGGTCTTGTTGCTTGGGTTTATTAGTCTCTTCATCCTCGGCGGAAGCGTAGCGCGAAGTGTAGACATACACAAATCCGATTTTTTCCACTGAGCTACCCCTGCTTCGCTGCCAGAGTCATATTTGCAGCCATCTTTCGGAACGAACCATCCCATCACCGTACAATAATCAATGTAATCTAAAATAAAACAGTCTAGAGCTTCTCGATCATCTAAACCTTCTTGCATTTGAGGGACCGGAAAACCGACCGGTGTGCCAGCCATTATAACAGCAAACACGACGAACGTGGAAAGAACCCACTTGACAACAAAATGGCGGGAACTTATCGAGCGATTGCAAGCACAGTTCGATGTCATGCAGTCTAACCAGGACAACTAATACTCACAGTAAACTTCAGGCGAAGATTCGTCTTCTTCTGACACCATGTTGACCAGCAGGTACCGGTATAAACAGGAACAAACAACTCAACTAACACAACGAGCATATACTTTACTTAGGCTGTCGGCCATGCTTCTTTACACACTTCACACTCGCATGCGCAACACTACTGACCGTACAGCAGGCCTACCAACAGAGCAGATCTTCTTAAACAAAATGAGCTCGTTTGCAGGATTCGTCCGCCATTTATAACCCGATTTCATGTAAGTGCTTATCAGTTTGTATTATCACTTGGCTTTCTTATTCTGTAATAATTACTGTCGTCAAGTGTTGTAAAACCCAATAAAACATAGCCCTGCGATTTTGTGTCGCTGAAATGCACTGCTTGGAGGAGGTTGACGTTGATTTATCACAACTTCTTTATTATTCTTACACGGCTTTGAAATGCTGCTACATACACAACTCGCCGAGCATCTCAAACCGGCATCTCTGCGCACACATCCCCGATATTTTCCTGTTTTTCGACTGCATGTATTCTTACATTGGCAGATCTATACAGAGTGGAGAGCAACGCAAATTCTTAGTCGTTTATATCCAACAAATCGCTAATCAAAACTCGACATACGCGCTCCTTCATTCATTGCATCTCACCACTCTGCTTGGAAG
>OX419343.1:9634767-9782267 GCA_948470475.1 Galaxea fascicularis | reverse complement strand
CAAGGAGAACAACAACAGCAAAAAGGGAAAACTAAAACTGGAGTTAGACGTGTCCTAAGCAATGATGTCTCTAATAAGTTTGTAAACGCTATTAAGAGTCATGAGCAATGTCCTGTTAAAATCGCAGTGAGCAGTCCACAAGCAAGGTACAGTTCCTTAAATTTCCGTAATCAGTCTCTTTGGAGTTGTAATGACACGAGACGAACGGCGTAGAACTGGAAGGCTTGGTGGAGGTGTCAAGGTGACTTCTGGAGCTGGCTGAGGTCCAGAAGCATCTGTTTGCATAGCAGCTTGCTCAACCACAGGTTGAAACTCTCTGTGTGCCTCTTGGGAGGAGTTTAAGGATTCTCTAGAGGCAGTGTGTTGGGGCCCTACAGTGCTGCGGAGGTCTGAAGACACTACTGGTGTTAAAGGCTCTTGGACAACAGGTGGAGCCCTGATGGGAGTGGGCACGTGCGGAGCTGCAGTCTGGTTCTGAAGAGGGCCTTCCAGTAGGTCATCAATATGACGGCGCCACAGTCGGCCATCATCCAGTTGGATGCAGTATGAGGCCGGAGCATGTTGTGTAACAATAGTGCCTGTGCGCCACTTTTCTTTGGAGAGGTGGTCCCTTGCAAGAACTCTGTCTCCAGGTGAGAGTGTCCTGAATTTGGTGTGTCGGTCGTAATAAGTCTTCATCTTGGTTTGGGTGTTAGTGACATGCAAGCTGATGTCGGGATGGACCAAGGATAGTCGCGTGCGGAGTTCCCTCTGCAGAAATAGTTTGGCAGGTGTGGTGCCAGTTGTAGCGTGCTGAGTACTACGATAAGAGAGAAGAAAGTTTTGGATACGCAGTTGTAAAGTTCCATCTCTTTCTGATGCTTGCAGAAATTTCTTGAAGGTCTGAACAAAACGCTCCGCTTGGCCATTGGCGGCGGGATGGTATGGTGACACCAACACGCGCTGTATGCCATTGAGCTTCAGGAAATCCCCATATTCTTTTGATTGAAAGGGGGGTCCGTTGTCGCTGACAACTTGCTCTGGGAATCCATATCGGGTGAAGAGGTTGGAAAGGACACTGGTAGTAGCTGCTGCATCAGTGCTTCTCATAGGTCCTGCCACTTCAGGCCATTTGGAGTACGCATCTACCAGGATAAGGTAGTGTTTCCCTTCAGAAGTGGCAAAATCGACATGGACTCTCTTCCAAGGACCAGAGGGCCATGTCCATGGACAGAGGGGTGCTGCAGGTGGTGCATTCCGTGTTTTGGAACACTGTCGGCATGCACGGGTAATCCGCTCAAGATCGGCATCTAACTTAGGCCACCACACATGGCTCCGAGCCATGGACTTCATTCTGGCCACTCCAGGATGAGACCAGTGGAGCTCCTTCAGAATTGGTTCTCTCAGGTTTGGAGGGATGATAACTCTCAATCCCCAAATAAGGCAACCCTGTTCAATTGAAAGTTCATGACGTCGTATGAAGTAAGGCTTGATATCTGGATCATGGCATTCCTGAATGTTCCAACCATTCTGTGTGAAGGCCAACACCTTTGCGAGAGTCTTGTCGTGAGCCGTATCTCTAGCAATCTGATGGGCCTTGACAGGGTGTCGTGAGACTTGCTGGGCTGCAACATGGAAGATTGGGCTCTCAACGCTTGCATCACGTTTGAACTCGAGTGGAAGCCGGGATAAAGCATCAGCATTGGCAATGTCGCTGGAAGACTTGTACTTAATGTCATAACGGTAGGATGACAGCAGAATTGCCCAACGCTGGAGGCGAGATGCCGCAAGGACTGGCGTAGCACCTTGAGGTGAAAATATCTTCAGTAAGGGCTTGTGGTCAGTGTGGAGAGTGAATTTCCTTCCAAAAAGGTACATGTAGAATTTTGTCACGCCAAATACTATGGCAAGGCCCTCCTTTTCAATTTGGCTGTAATTCTTTTCTGCTGAGCTGAGGGATCTGGAGGCATAGGCGATGGGTCTTTCCACGCCATCTGGGAACTGATGAGAGATTACTGCTCCGATACCATACTGACTGGCATCGCACTCTAAAACAATGGGCAGCTCAGGATTGAAGTGGACCAACACCTTTGAGGATGTGAGAGACTCCTTGGCAAGTCGGAAGGCCTGGTCGCAGGCTGCTGTCCACTGGAATTCCTTGTTCTTCTGCAACAGCTGGTTGAGAGGATGAACAATGGTGCTTAAGTTTGGAATGAACTTGCCATGATAGTTAAGTAGCCCAAGGAATGCTCGTACTTGGGTGGCATTTTCCGGTGTGGGGGCAGACTTGATAGCTTCAACTTTCTCTTCTGTTGGAGAGATTCCATCAGCAGAGAGTTTGTAACCCATGTATGTCACAGTCCTTTGCATAAATTTGCATTTGCTCAATTTAAGCCTCAAACCATACTCTTGAAGCCGGGTTAATACACGTGCTAAATTGCTAAGGTGCTCAGCATCATCTTTCCCAGTGAGGAGAATGTCATCCTGGATACAAGCAACTTGGTCTAACCCCTGCAAGATGACGTCCATGGTGCGCTGGAAGACTGCGGGCGATGATGCAATGCCAAATGGTAAACGGGTATAACGGTAGAGGCCACGGTGGGTGTTTATGGTGACAAACTTCTGACTCTCTTCATCAATGGTAAGCTGCTGATATGCATTCTTTAAATCCAGCTTTGTGTATTTTTGTCCACCCCTGAGCTTGTGAAAGACATCCTCTGGTAGTGGAATTGGATAACTTGGCACATTTAAATGAGGGTTAACTGTGATGGCATAGTTTCCACAGGACCGAGTACTCCCATCAGACTTGGGAACATGCACCATGGGCGTGGCCCAATCACTGAATTCAACTTTACGAATTATACCATCTCGCTCGAGGCGATTGTATTCATCTTCAACTGCTTGCTGAAGTGCATAAGGCACAGTTCTGGCTCTGAAGAATTTTGGTGAAACCCCCTCTTTCAGTTCAAGTGTGGCAGACAGTCCTTTAATAGTTCCGAGTTCATCCTTGAATAAATCAGAGTGGTTTTGAATGACAACATGCAGCTTTTGAGTGACTTCGGACGAAACTGGAGTCTCAGTAACATGTATACGGAAGATTTCGTTCCAATCCAAACGAATTTCAGTGAGCCAATTTCTTCCCAGAAGTGATGGTCCAGCACCAGCAACAACAGTGAGGGGAAGGGTTGCAGACTGAGACTTGTATCTGGCACTGACATTGAACTGACCAAGAACATGAATGGGGTCACCAGTGTAAGCATGCAACTTTGTGGTACTACGCTCAAGGGGTACGCCCTTGAAATGCTTCGCATGAGTCTCCTCAGAAATAATTGAAATACCAGCCCCTGTGTCAAGTTCCATTAACACAGAGTGATTGTTCAGTTCAATTGGAACCTCGATTCCATGTTGACCAGCGGAAATGGAATAAAGAGACATGGAGAAGGGGTCAGCTGAGTGATCATAGTCTGTTGTTTCATCCACTGCATTCACTCTGGCAGATTTACTCATGCAGGCTTCAGCAATGTGACCCACTCGTTTACATTTATGGCAAGTAGAATTTCTGTACTTACAGTTGGATCGTGGATGTCCCGGCTTACCACAACTTAAACAAGTGGAATTCTGTTGATTGCCTGAAGAAAGCCTGGCCTGATTGCCTGGTACTGTAGGTGGTCGTTTGTTTCCTTCTTTGGTAAAGGGCCTGCCTGTATCGTGAACCTTGTGCACTTCGTCGGCACTGGGAAGTTGGGGATTGAGTTGAGCAACGTCATTCTCTGCAGCTTCTTGACCCTGAGCTATTTGTAGAGCTCGTTCAAAATTGACATCTTCTGTTAGCAAGCGTTTCTGAATAGCTCTGCTTCGAAGACCACACACAAACCGATCTCGTAAGGCCTCGGGCAAATGGGTGCCAAAGTTGCATGTAGAAGCCAAACGCTGAAGTTGAGCGGCAAATTCAGAAACACTGGTGCTTTCCGCTTGTACGAAGGTGTGAAAACGGTATCTTTCGGAGATAACTAATCTCTTCGGGGCGAACTGCTTCTTTAAAATTGCTTTTAATTCAGCGTAACTCTTGGAGGAAGGAGAAGCAGGTGAGCACAGGTCTGCTAGAACGTCGTATACTTTCCCGCCAATGACTGAAATCAAAATGGCTCTTCGTCGATGCGAAGTGGAAGAATCAGCGTCGACCTCGTTTGCCACGAAATATTGCTCTAGACGATCCAAGTAGTGGTCGATATTTGTATTCTTAGGGTCGAACTCTTCAATCTTCCCTAAGCTGGCCATATAATCCCATCCTCGTCGCCAGAAATGTTATGTTTTTGAGAGTAGAAGAACACACACATGCACTCAAGATTGTAGCACTCAAGAACATACCTTTATGAGCATGCGCATGTGGCAAATACCGCTGTATACAATATCTACATATCGTACTACATATCACCACGTTTTACAGTGATACATAAAAGAACCGTGCGTTACCCAACAGGTGTCACTGTGGCCCGGCCGATTGCGTGACCTTTTACTTTCGATTGCTCTTTCAAGTTTTTTTTTCCTATTATTCGACAGAAAACATTGCTTCATTCGCTTGTCAGCTAGAGAGACTTATTGGAAAAAGATATTGTTGTCAATTCCATGTGACTCTATGAGATAGAAATAATTTTCGTACGATTTTCTTCCCTTTGTTTACATTTGTTCTGTTGCGTTAACGGCGTCCGAGTGGCTCCAGTTAAAATTTTATTACACGCCAGCGTTTTAATTGGCAGAGCTTAAACGTCAGATCTTAGAAACAAAATGTCCTTTCTTTTATGTAGTATAATTGTCTTTTCAATTTCTAAAATACCAGGATCGATTTTGGGCGGGTAAAGTTGGGCATTATTTTCACATTCGAAACGACATGCAAGGAGAGGGTACGCAACGAAGGCCAGAAACTATATTATTAAAATCATTTTGCTGAATCTTCTTACACAGTCTTGAAGCCTTGGAAGTCTTCTAAACATGTGCGGAAGATGAAGTTAATAGGAGCTTTGCGCATCCGTAATGTTTTCTTAAATTTGTTGGAAATTTAGACTAATTTCATGAATAAAAATTGTATTTTTTGCGAATTTTCGAACTTTTCTAAATTTCTTAAAATGTAAAGCACTTGGGGATTTCTTAATACCATTTCTCGAAATAATTCACTCAAAGGGTTGTTTGGGTGATATTAGCAAAAATCCGATTTTTTGGAACTGATTTGAGATTCTCGATATATTCCGACATTGGCTCTTAAGTGTCTTTTCCTTGAGCGACACGTTCGTCCTTTCCCAATGTCAAAGCGGTTACTTCACTTTAAAAGTAAACCTGCGAGCAGTGCAAGAGGAAATTTAATGAGAAATACTGGAAGAGCATTGTGTGACGAAAATAAACATATGTTTGACGGATTTGAAAACTATAAATATTAGTCTAATCAGAAGTGGCTGTTTCCACAAGTGATATTTGTACGGAAGAAAAATGCTATGGAAGGGAATCCTTAATCTGGATATTTGTTCCCCTTGAAGTGAAGCCGTTTTTATGTTAGACAATGAAAATGGTGATTTCGGATAGTGAGCGATTTCATTTGTCAAATGGATTACTTTTGTCTCTCACGTGTAAACAGGCACCAAGACATACAGCCATGTTTATCAAATGCGATTTTCAACTTTGATCTATCACTTGCATACGTTTGGTAATGGCAAGTTCGTTGGTTAATTCCCACATGAACAAGGCAGCGCTGTTTGTTAAATGCGACTCCGAACTTTGATCGGTCACGTGCATCCAACATGAGCTTTGATCAATCACAAGATTTGCACGTGGTCAATTCAACTTGTTTACAACAACAACTAATTGAATTTATTTTCTGTTACAATGATTCCTCACTTTTAACCGTTTTTCAGTGGTTACTTTTCTCAACTTCAATTTTCTCTTCTTCTTATTGGCGGATTTCGATCCGTTGTTTGTCTGTTGATCGGGTTTTTTAATATTGTACAACTGTTCACGCTCTTAATTCGGAGGAGCTTATTTTGGAATTAATTGGTGGTTTGTTTTCGAGTCGGTAAGTTTAATATTGCCCTTATTTCGGGATATAACGCAGTGTTACGCTCATCTGCTTACTGTACACAGAAGTTGTCAGCAAAAGGCCCAAACACTAAAATAAGAGCGTTTGTTTAGGTCGGGCTATTTTTGCTGTCCGAAGTAAAAAGTACAAAGCACTTGAAAATCAGAAATTGATCGTTACGGCAGTTATATCTATATTCATTATCAGTACTGTATTCAACGTTGATTCGGTTTTTGGGGTCTTATATATTGTAGTATGTTGCATAGTTCGTCTGTTTGGAAATATTTCTTCACATGGTCCTGGAACTGTATCAGCACGTGTACGTATATTTTGGGAATTTGAGAGACTGGACGAATATAGTGTTTGCGAAAGTGCGGAGAAAGAAAATGAACAAATAATAGAAAATATATTGCACATCGGTTTTTGCGGAATTAATGAAACTCTTGTTTCAAAAAATGTAGGATGAATGACTATTTTATTGGTACAAATCAAACTCAAAATCAGTCTTAGAAATAAGAAAACTAAACAAAAATCAAATGAAAAACAGTTTGCTCGTACTTCTCCGATACCATAGCAAAAACCAAAAGTGCCACAGATAAATGACTCACCATTCAACCATTTTCTGACTTCTCCCTATCATATCAACATTTTACCACTCTTCACAAAATAGCTCAAGCACGCATTGCGTGCCTATGTTGCAAATCAGCTGCAGTTCTGAGAAAGCTATCATCCGAAATTAAATCAGGGGATTTTCTTTGCTTGTTGACGGTTCTTGGGAAGGCTCTTACCCAGTCTGATTCTTCCGTGGGTGAAACTTGGATGCGTGTTTAGAATTAAGCGATCTAGCTTAGAAAGGTAAGTTTTAATAGCGTTTACAGGCAACAGTGTATTGTCTTTGCTTCGAGTCTAAAGACGTTTTCTGCCATTCAGCTTAAGACTAAAATTGCTGGCTATACGATCAATGGGATTTCAATCTAACTCCCTTATCTATCTACTGATAGTTACTTTAATTTTAGTATAGGACTTAATTCAGGATCCCTCTGTAACACCACTTTGTGATGTAGGGATCCTTTTAAAGTTTTCTTATTATATTATTATACGATACCGAGAGCTACCAGTACATCTGCAGTTCGAGACAAGCGCATGAGTGGAATCAACTCTAAACAACACCGCCTTTTAATATGAGCTTCGAGCACCTCAAAACCTCAAATTGTTGAGAAATTGAGAAGCCTTCGTAGTTGTTCTAGTGATATGGCTGCTGAAGAGAATGAGTTATCTGAATTCGTTTAAAAATGCTGAAGAATTTCCTGTTATCGTTTGATGTTTATTCTGGGCTAAAGTGATCGACAAACTGATGCTTTCTCTAACAAGTGCAACTTCGTTATGGACCTCATGGACTCGGTCGCAAGAGTAAACACAATTAAATTCTAAACAGCGTATGAATGCATTGCCAATTCTCAATTGCTCCACTGAGCTTAATTAACTGCCGAGAGCCGCGTGAAAAATATATAGAATACAAGCCCGTGAAGCCACCGAGAAAAACGTGCAAAGCTGTACGGAACCTATAGAGTTCGGCTCTTTCCGTTTGTTTTGTCTGTACAGAGTAACTGACGCTGCTTGCATTGGTTTTCCATAAGAATCAGCTGTAACACTGAGGAATTTTATAGTAACTCGGAACAAGTGTGGTAATCCATTTTGAAACTTAGTTTGCCTCGTATCTGGAGGAAAGAGGGACCAGTTAAGTCTATATTTATTAACTAGTATATCCGCTCGAAAACATATTTTTCAGCGCTCAAATTGCTATATATGATTCTTGTCATTTGGCACGGCTAGCAACCTTCGCAAGCCAAATGATCCTCATAAATTTGCATTGTCTGATATTGTCTGGCATTTCCGGGAAATGCTGTGTATGAACCAGGGTACAAAGGTTAATTCTAATATCGGTGGCATGATTCCATTCTCAGAAATTTAGATTTTGAGATATTTCCGGGAAATGTTTGTTTTTACTGTTTCGGTTTATACACATTTAGTCTCTCGTGTGGACATTATAGCTGGATCACGGCGGCAGAAAACTAAATACAACAAAGTAAAAGTCGCGTTTCTAAGTTTCTAGATTTGAAACATTCCCAGTTAGCAACAATGTTGGATTACCTGCCTATCGATTGCTTCAACCATTCATCCTCGAAACAGTTTAGAACATGCGTTGTTTTCATTATTGATTCGATTTATTTGGGGTATTTTTCGGCGTCTGAAGACAGCACTTGCTCTATGTTACAAGAGAAGTATAGAGTGTCAACAGTAGTTTGGAAATCCGATAGATCAGATAACATTTGCTGTGTATCTTTTTTATTCCAAAATGATTGCCCATAAACTAGAATGAGACCAGATTGGCTTTCAGGCTGGCTGTTAAAAAAGGCTAAAAAATAACCCAGAGAAATGGAAATAGTGAGAATTCATTTTTTTGTTGACAGTTGTTGCGAACGTAATGTGTTTATTTTAAAATTTCAATAAACATTTCCACATCATGGTGGAGCTTTCATTTTAATCGGCTGGACTATGATTTCCATTTGTCAGATGACTTAACTGTGAGAAGGAAGCGAAGTCAAAGGATTTGAAGTCCCCATAGCGGTGCATATGGGTATGTATGAAATAACTACTGAAGGGAAGCTATGGTACAACTATTCTGTTTTTGTTTAATTTTGTGTTTCTAGATATGCATAAAAGCAAGGATATCAATTTGAAGTAAAATAGAAATTAATGAGGATGCCCACAAAGGAAAAAAACCTCGTCAAATTACCATACCGTGTTACTTTTCGTGTGGAAAAGGAAAAAATAGGGGAGAACCGTAGTCAGCAGAGCAGCTTATAGCAGCTCTGTAAATCCACTGTGTAAGAGTAGCAACGTTATTTCACATACTTGGTTGCTGTTGCCCTTTAAATTCGTAGTCAGTTTTTACTTAGTCATTAAATAAACTAAATGCATTGAGAAAGTTCTTCAGTTTTAACATCAAAAAGACTCGGGGAGTTTAGGGGAGTTGTTATGTTTGGGAGAACCATAGTGTATTTGGCAGATTCATGCCCAATCTCGTCCTACAAGAAACATTTGCCTTAATTACGCGATTGAAATTTCGCACGTCTCCGGCAACCCACGATAAAACGCCCGGATCCCATGCACAAAAAGAGTACTGGTTAATTAGACAAGTAGTTTATTTCTTAGACTTGAGTATGGTGCATGGTGTTGCAACATATAGCGTCACCTTCAGAACCTGAGCTCGAGTGAAGAAATAAAGGCGTTGACTATTTTTCCCTGCTTCTTTTGAAGAAATACTGACATGTTTTTCTCTCTTGCCAGAGATATAACTTTTCAGTGCATTTAGATGTTCTAATATTTATAACAACACTCCTTAACAAAATACTGATGTTTAACAACAAAGTTCTAGGATGTGAATGATGCATATTAAAACGTATCAATCACTTTTACATTCTCGTTCTTTAGCTAACGATTTCCATCGGAGCGGCCATATTGTACTTGTAAATTTGTTTCGTTCATCATTCCTAAACTAAATTATGGTTTCGGCCATAGGCGTACGGGCCGGGGGGGGCTGCAGCCCCTCAAAAGTTTGGGCAACCTAGATTTTTTGGGCAGCAAGAGACATTTGGGCCAATTATTTCAATTTTTATTATTTTTATTTTTTTATTTTTTAAGCCAATTATTTATTTATTCATATGTAGGCCATTGTTAGTGCATCGTATGATCCTCGTTTCCCTTCGACTGTTTCGTAAAATTTGGGCAACTTGTAAGAATTTTTTTGGCAAATGGTTCACCGCCCCCCCGCGCCAAAAAAATGCCCGTTCGTCGATGAACACGAATTATCCAGATAGTTCGTCTGGACGGATAATCCGATAATCCGTCTGTTTGTCCGTATTTATACGCAGACGAATTATCAGACGAACTATCGTTCTTTGCCCAAGTTCGTCCCAGACGGATGATCCGTCTCTAGTATAAATCGGGCCATTATGACTGTAAAGCGTGACTAATTTCCCTCAGGACTTTCACAAAATATTGTGATATGTAACCTCGCATTCAGAAAAGTCGGAAATTTTATTACGACCAAAAACGTTTATAAAACTAACTTGAAATGAGCCGTCGACCAGTAAGAAACTTTAACTTGCCTGTTACACTTCTTAACAAAGCGATCACATTTGAATATTATTTTTATAGTCCGTGTACAAATTTGCATATTTGTGCTCCATCGCCGGTTCAAATTACTTAAGTCTGTCAATTTCGTCTAATGTAATACTTCTGGCGCCTGTCAATCAACTGTGTAATTTTACGGAAAATATTAGCGCGTATAAAACGGTTCTTTTACGAAGAGGTGTGTCTTAAAAGGATGTTCTCCCACAAAACATAAACGAATGTACAGGCACATATACATAAAGTTGTTGTAAAGTTTGTTTTGTCACGCAGCGGGCAGAGGTGGACGAAGTTTTGGCCTGATCCAACCGACGCTAATCCAGCAGCTTAAGAAAATCTTAGATGAGTACCCGGATGATGGGCAGATACTAAAGGTATACAAGCCTCAATGGCTGTTTAATTACTCAGTCGCCGTAGAACAGTTTTTAATCGAGTCTCGTAAAACCAAAACCAAAGCCATTACTCTAGCCAGTCACAACAGACCGAAACAGTGCAATGAGCCAATCAAAATTAAAAGCAATTACACAAAGGCGGCTCCAAGCGCGGGAAAAAGGCCCGTGCAAGTCGTGCTTGGTTTTGGTTTTGCTTCTTATTGGTTAGGAAAGTGGCACGAGTTTTGCTGGCCAATCACAGAGCAAAGCAATGCAAAACCAAAGCAAATGTAATTAACATACGACACAAATGAAAACCGCTCTATACAGAGCCTGGTGGTTGCTTATTTAGCATAACATAGCAAAGCATACTTTCAAATGAAGACTGATCCTCGCAGTTGTGAACGCAATTGTATGCAATTGCGTAAAGAAACCTTCAACGGGGTCAAAAATTCGTTCTTTTTCGGGTTAATTTTTTTTTCAGGCTTCTTCAATATTGCATATAATTGTGTTCACAACTGCGAGGATCAGTCTTCATTTGATTTCATACACACTACTCAATAATAATAATAATAATAATACATTAATTAGCCTTGCTCAAGGGGCTTTTCAAGACTAATTTACTAATTCACAATACTGTTTGAACACCGACAAGTGTAAGGAAATTCGTGCATCATTTTCCGAGAACAGTGCTGATCTACCACCTTTATTCATTAACGGCCAGGAACCTGAAGTAGTTCAGAATGCCAAACTACTTGGAGTGACTATTACAAAAAATCTTTCTTGGAACTTATACACATTAACGAAACTATCAAGAAAGCGTCTAAACGACTTTGTTTTCTTAGACAGCGTAAACGTGCTAGGGTCCCTACATCGGACTTAGTAAGATTCTACACGTTGTATTAGATCCGTCTGTGACTACGCTGCACCTATTTTTCATTCATCTCTAATTAATGACTTAGAACGAGTGCAGAAAAGAGCTTTATCAATTATTTGCTCTCACTTAAGTTATAACGAATTAAATTAAAATTCAACATTGCATTCATATTTTCAAACGGTTTGTGGCAGACATGGCGCCCACTGTATGAAACTGTATGGGAAGTTGCCTCCAATGTTCTCCCTTGCCCTTTAATTTTCAAAGTTGATATCGGTTAATTTAGCCCCGGGGAGGCGGACTGAAGAGGGCGAAGAGTGAAGGGGAGGGGGAGTGAGGGGGTTGATTTATGTAATCTAAAATGGGTGAAAATTATCTTGTGCGGCAAACCTGAGCTGCAGAGACATGTGGGAGTTCATCCCTAGAAAACGTTATTGGCAGTCGAGTGTATTCATTACCTATGTGATTAATGTTGTTCATTATTCCTCACTGTTTCACATTATTACAGCTTGAAACATGAATAGCATCAAGAGCATTTGGATCGTGTGTACTAATGACACCCGCGGTCGAGTGTCGATCGCTAGTATCGATCGACACTTCGATCGCCCCGCGATCGACCCGCGATCGACATGTCGACCGATACATGATCGACACTCGACCAACAACGGGCGATAGTCGGTCGAGTGTCGACCGACTCATGTGTCGGACGATAGTCTCCTGCTAGTTGGTCGATAGGTTGTCGACACTCGGCCGCTCTGCTGATACCCACGGTCGAGTGTCGATCGATACCATACATCGATCTCCATCCATCGACATAGCGGTCGTCACGCAGTCCAAAAGCTCATGTTTTCTCTTAAATTGGCCTGCATAATACGGACAACGCAAACTTTTCTGTTACCCGAGTGACACGCTCTCATACAAAGTTAACCTAAATGTAGTTATAAATTCATAAGACACGCCTATAATGTGTAATTTTACAATTGTATTTTTTGAGGTGCCTGTAGCCCGAATAAGCCCTAATGGTTTCTATATGGGCATCCTCGCCTTATGTTTTCTCTTTATTTGGTAATTTAATCTCTTGTTCTTTAATTTATATTTGTTTTGTAATTTTTTTTAATAATTTGGCAAAATAAATAAACTGAAACTGAACTGAAACTGAAACCTCGCTTTACGGACAATTGTAGTCTGTGCACTATATATATTATCTTTGTCATGTCTATGTGCTAATTGCCCCCTGTTAGAAAATGAAAACTCCATGTACACATGTATAACAGTACACTTGCCTACAAGTCGAGCACGAGAAGCGAACGACTTTTAGAAAGTCTAGTATTACAGGAACGTAGCGAACTAGTGACATTGCCCTTCCTTTCGACAGCTCGGAAATGACAAAGCCATTTTCCGTGTTAAAAATCATCAACATATCAAAAATAGAACCCTGGGGCATCGCTCTGATAAACGACTGTCTTCAAAGTAACTTTATTTTGCTCGCGCAAAAAATCACCAGAAATCGTTGGATTTTAGATCTTACACTAGCTGACGGCGTATTTGGCAGAATACCGCCGTTTGAGGAGGGATACTGGGAAGAATACATCACCGACATACCACTGATATATCACTGACAGACGACCGACATGCTAACGACAGCCGACCGTAAGGTAGCGATCGACACGTCGACCGACATCGAACGTGTGGTCATCGCTAGTATCGATCGCCACTCGATGGAGTGTCAACGAAAATTGAAAGTCTGTTGACCGAGATGTCGACCGAGGGTCGACCGAGATGTCGACTGAGTGTCGATCGCTAGTATCGATCGACACTCGACTGCGGGTGTCCTTAGTACACATGATCCGAGCATTTTAAAACCCTCAGGTTCGACAACTGCATGATCCCGCTATAGTTGCCCCTCAGTTACATATTTGAATATTTACAAGCTGTGAAGGGGGTTTTGTGACGCTCTAAGCACACTAAGTCTACGTGTTTTCATGCATGCTCTTTGGCTCATTAGGAACTTATTCAAAATGCCGAGGATGCAGGAGCTAGTCAAGTGAAGTTTCTGCACGACAGACACAGCCATGGAACATCAAACCTATATGACGATGACCTTGCAGAGTTCCAGGTACAGTTTCGTGCTCATGTTTCATTGTCGAGCTATGCCACAAACTATGGCTTTAACGCTTTCTTTTTCCTTGAAGTTTCCTTAAAACATAATTCAAACAAGAAACAGACAAAACAACCAATAACGTAATAAGTACAAAATATTTTCAGTACCGTCCAATTAGCCTGCAGTGCAGGCGTATTTTGGGCGAGCGAGTGCACATATTCCCGCTTCGAGTATTTAGGCCGCCATCTTGGATTTGGTAAACGGTGGAGGCCCTGCCTACCCTCAATGGTTGTTCGTTTGAGAAACGCCGTTCGCCCATGAACGGAGTCTCTGATTGGTGCGGTAGAGCTCACTGAGATTGGTACATCGAAGAAGCTCTTTTATTTCTCTCCGAGCTGGGTATGACACAATTGAGTTACGTCCCGAGCAAAAAGAAGCCATTTCGACAGTTGCACACGGAGTAGTAATAGAGGTACATACATGTAGTCGACAAATACCACCTCCCCAGGAAAAGCTTATTTTACCGAGATAAAGCTACCAACATTCATTTTTTCGGCTCCTTCATCCCCCAAAAAACGAATGCTGTTAGCTTTATTTCGGTAAAGTAGGCTTTTCCTGGGGAGGTGGTGATTTGTCGACTACCTCTATTACTACTCTCAAGAGTGTCGGGCAACACCCGCCAGCTCGCCTATTAGAGAAAGGGAGGGCAGGGGAGGATGACAAACCACCAGCTTGGTCCGCGCCGACAAGGCGCAAACGAAAATCAGACCGAGGGAACCATGGCAGCACAGCTAGCCCATCTATTAGAGGGAAGCGCCTGCCCGAATATGGCAGCACAGCCAGCCCGCCCATTAGAGGGAGACACCCCCAGAGTAGTCATGGCAGCCCGACAACCCACAATCAACAGGTGGAGAGATCCTCTTGGCACCAGTAGCAACCCCTTGATCAATGAGGAGGAAGAAGAATTTCACAGCGAAAAAATGGTTGAACAAATTCTTGAGGATATGTTTACCATTAAAGACGCCCTCCCATTAATTAACCAAGGGATCCTAAAAAATTTCCTTGACGAAGAAGACGAACTTCGTGGAACTTCGTGAAACGGATGGCTGGTGACCGTCATTCCTCTTCTGAAAATTCCAGAAAATCTTTTGAAAGAGCTCCGCGAAGAGGTTTTCGTTGCCGCAACCGAAGCGGCAATGGATGCGGAAGAAGAATTCGACCCGGACAGCAGTGACGAAAAGAAAATTTAGAGATACACACCCTGGAGTAGTGGGGGCAGGAGTCCGAGATGTACCAGTTTTGGGGGGACCACCGCCAGAGTTTGGGCATCATTCGGCGCAAATTTTTGTGTTCATCTTTTATAGAAGAAAGATTGCCTTGAGGGTAGATGGCAAACCAAGATGAACAGCTTTGTCTTTCGGAAGAAAAAAATCACGAAACGTCTTGAGAATGAAAAGTTACTTGAAAAACTTTTAGCCGCCAAACCTCCTGGGTATTTGGCAAATTCTCTTGAGGATTTGGTTTTGATTTCTCTTCAATTGACCCAAGATGATAAAAGATTGTCATTCATCCCTCCCCCCCCCCCCCCCGCTTTGAGAGCTCCTTCTTTGAAAAGAACAAAGGAAGTGAATAAAAATGCCATTTTCAAAACACCTTGGGGTTCGATTAATGACTTATTTTGCGATATCCTGCAACGATGAACAAGAAGACTATACGTTTTGAATTGTGGTTGCAAACTCTGTAATCGAAACAGAAACCGTAAGAAAGGCACAACAGCTTGAAAAAGCTGCTTTGCGTAAATTAGCAGCTCGCGGAAACCTTTGCCGCAGGGACAACGGGGTGTGGACAGAAATAGCTCACATTCCAATGGGAGAAATCATTGAAATTGTTAAGGAACCGGGGAAAAAGTAAAAATTGGTCCTTGCTACCCCTCACCTGAAGACAGCTCTGTCAGCCAAATCTTTGCTAATTGTGTCGAGTAACCCTCTTCGGTTCGCGGCGAGTTCGTTTCAATCTTCCCATAAATGGGCAAAAGCAGCTGAAAACGTAGCGACCAAACGACAACTCCACACGAGCCATTATATTAACAGGATTTTTTGCGGGTGCCCAACCCGATTTTTTGCTTCGTGTTTATCGCGTTCCGCGCAATTGTGCGGCCCCACTGTCTCTTTTTCCACGGGATCGCTTCAAGCGACTTGATCATTTTGCGGTCAGCCGCGTGCTTGCACTTTTTTTGTCTTCGCTGAACTTCATGGCAACCGCGTCAGTGGCTCCAGTCGGTGGTTAAAAGATTTCTTGAATTTCACCTGTTTCAGGGTCGTGTTTGAGTTGTTTCTCGATGGGGGTAGTACGGACCGATGTAGTTGTGCCCGGGCAACGACAAACCGCTGGCGGAAGCAGGCAGTTTTCCGATCAGTTTGTGCACGTCAATCCCTGTGCCGGTTTTTTCCCACCAAAAAACGGGTTATGGTGATTCCACAAACTGCGCACTTCACCTTGAGCATCTTTCTTCCGTTCTTTGTCGTGACGACACAGTCGGTCCCCAGCACATTCGGAGTTTTGCGCCGATCTTTCACGCAGTAGACTTCCACCCTATATTTTTTCGAAATTTTTCCCTCAAGAAACCAACCCTTTTCATTTCAACCAAGAAGTCCAACCGCGTGAACCACCTTGTTGTTTGTAATCGGCGTTTTGACGTTTCGCTTCGTTCAGGTTTGCTCGAGCTTCTGATTCGAAAACTTGCATGGCTGGCTTGAAAAGGGTCTTGTCAGAAACCAAATTCCAAAGTTTCTTGAAGTCAACAAACGGAAAAGAAATCGACATCCCGTCACCGGTTACTTTTTTTTTCTCCTTGGCACTTTCTTCTTTGGCCCCCCTGCATCCGGCAAAAAACGGGTTTTGGTTATCCCACCCTAGAAACGCCTGATGCTCAGGATAGGTTTGTCACGGAGGTTCAATGCAAGAAATAATTTTTGACAACACATCGTTTTCGTGAACATCACCGGAAAACCTTTTGAGGATGTCCCGGCAACTGCCTCCTTTGTTTCTCTCGTTGAGAAACAGCAGACAATAATAGCCGCAACGCACGGAGTCAATCGATTGAACTTGGTTGTCGTTGAGTAGAAAAGTCTTTCTCCCCATTTTGCGCATCTCTTACTCCCACTCCTAGGGAGGCGGCAGCCCGAAAGAGTCGAAATCTTCGATGTCTTTCCCCTTCCGCGCACTCATCTTCCTCGATCGGCGACGGCGGAAAATCTTCTTCTTCGTCCGAAATCAGCAGCGGAGGCGGAACAAACCCCTCTTCTTTCTCGATCGGGGATTTCAACCGCTTCGTGATCGGGCGGAAAAGCTCTTCCGCCGAAACATCCCCGAAAGCTTTGGCTATTTCGTTTCGCTTGAACGGTCGGCGTATTTCGTCTCTTTGTTTTTCAAGATCGACTTCTGCCGCCGCGCGTTGCTGCCGCTTCTTCACCGACATGGTATATAGGAAAATGAAAATTCCTAACTATGACCCTGCCTTTGCTCCGGCCAACGGCTACAGGCGAGGGCACCCCTCTATGCCCGCGGATATTTTCCGGATGTTGATTTGCGGTCCGAGCAATTCCGGCAAAATGAACATCCTGTTGCACATGCTTTACGAGCTGGTAGAGTTCGACAGTCTTCTTTTTCTCGAAAAATCGTCACCAAAACAAGTACCAAGCGCCCCTGCAGGACTTTGCCGAAAACATCGACCCCGGAGTCGGTTACCAGGTCATTGAGGTACCGGGGGATGAAATTATTCCTTTCAAAGAGCTGCCGACCGAGAACCAAAAAAATCATCATTTTCGACGACCTGGTTTGCGAAAAAAACCAGAACGACATAATCAACTATTTTATCAACGGTCGGCAACGGAACTGCAGCGCCATCTATCTCACCCAGACATACTACAAGGTCCCGAAGAACATCCAGGACAACTGCAGCCACCTCTGCCTTTTCAGTTTTCTTCCGAAAGAAAACAAACGCGTAGTCGACGAGCTGGGTGTCGATTCCACGTCGCTCGACGGTGCAACTCGAGAAAAGTTTGCCTTCTTGTATCACGACAAACCTGAAAAGCGAACGTTCAAAAATTGCGACGAACCGATATAAGAATGGGATACATCAATTCGTTACCGACAGCCTGAGGAGAGACGGAGAAACTGGTCCGCCAGGTCCTCAAGGACCGCCGGGTCCGCAAGGTCCGCAGAGTCAAAAGGGTGACAAAGGCGATACCGGTCGGCGAGGGGAGAAAGGTGATCTGCAAAATTCGCGCCGTGATGGCTCTGTTTTCATGACGGGCAATCTGAACATGAATGAGAACCGCGTCAAAAACATGCTGGACCCCTCCGATAAGCAGGACGAGGTGAACAAAAGGTTTCTTGAGGTGCGGTTGATGGATTGCGTGAAAACCAACGAGGAAAACCCGACGAATTTCGATTTGAAGATGCGCGGTTACAAGATTAAAAATTTGGCAAACAGTGATTATTCGTCGAGCTCAGCAAGCGAAGCGGTCAACAAAAAATACTTGGACGAAGGTCTGAACACCAAAATGAACGCGATCCTTCTGGCGGATTTCAACATGAACAATGACGAAATCATCAACCTCGCTCCTCCGACGGAGCTGGAAAACGCAACCAACAAACAGTATGTCGACAACAATTGTCTGAGCGTCTTCGGCGCGAACGAAATGCTGGCATCTCTCAACATGGACGGAAACAACATCATCAACCTTCCTGACAGCCCTGCCGACGACACTTCGGCTGTGAATTAAAAGGGAGTGAGAGTGCCGCAAACACAGCCCTGCACACACAAATCACATCAGAATACAAAAAATACGTAGAGGGTTCGCCTTCCGGGCACCAGAGAAACCCTTTCAAGTAACTGATGGACGACGTCGACGAATCGTCAAGTGAGAACAACGTAACCATCAATGCCATCAGCCGTTTTGCCGCCTCCCCCCACCAGATCGATAAGAATGCTTACCATTTCACCGTCGTCAACGATGCGGGAAGCAACAGCTACCGCCCACAAATCGGTTTCAATATGCACCAGCTTCCGTTTGGCTATTACACCCTTGTCGTCGAATTCTTCCCTCCGAGTTGGGCGCACGCAACTGTCAATACATCCGCGACCACCAACATTGCCAACCAGACATCCAAAATGATTGCTCCGGTAGGTTCAGTTGCAGGTTACGTGAGAACCCTCATTAAGTTCTACAGATGGAGCAGCGTCGGGCTACAGTACCTTTACCTCGATTTGCACAAACAACGGGGAGGACGGTCGTTTACGAGGTTCAAAGTTACGTTCCAAATGTACTGGAAAACGGGTGGATGGAATTGCAAACCGATTTGAATTTGCGCGGGCACTGTTTGTTGAACCAAGGCGCTAGAGGACTTGCTTTCGATTCCGGGGGAAGTTACGGTGCGCGACGCTTTAAACACAAACGGGTACCGCATAGTCGGTAAAAACAATGGCGGATTCGAAGTTGACGACAACGGAAGGGTGAAGCTGCAGTAGATAGAAAATGAGGGTTCTGGGCCAGTTTTTTTAAAAAACACATTTTCTTTTAAAAAATTAAAAATTTTTAAATGGAATTTTAAATGGAATTTCTTTTAGTTCTGGGCCAGTTTTTTTAAAAAACACATTTTCTTTTAAAAATTAAAAATTTTTAAATGGAATTTTAAATGGAAAAAATTACAAAGTAAAAAATTTTCTTTTAATGCGCATCGGCAACCAAGGATCATTTTTTTCAATTTTTAAACGTAATTACAAAGTAAAAAACCTTTTAATGCGCATCGGCAACCAAGGATCATTTTTTTCAATTTTTTCTTTTTTTAAACGTAATTTCCCCACAGAGGATCCCCACAGGGGATTTTTGACAAAGCAAAAAAAAATGCCTATGGAAATTTCCATAGGCATTTTTTAGGGAGTTTATTTAATATCCATATGGAAAATTTCATGTAATTACCAAAGTAAAATCCATATGTCCGTTTTCAGTTTTTACAATATTAAAAAAAAAAATATATATTATATATTATATGAATACTTGTCTCATATGTAAATCAGAAGAATTACCATTCGCAACTGATAATGAAGGTTGTCAAGAATGTAAATGTGTTATTCATTCCTCTTGTATGACACAATGGTTAAACTCTAGATATGGAAGGGGATGTTGCCCTCATTGTAGAACTCAAATTGTGGAAAGTTATAGTGAAAATGATAGAGATATTGATTATGAAGATAATCAGTATGAAGATAATCAGTATGAAAATTCAACTATTTATTTTCATGATATTTATAATTTAAATTTATTTATTATAAAAATTATATTTCGAAATTTTAATAGTAATAATTATATTCAATATAGTAGAAGTTTAAAAAAAATACCTGAAACCTATTGCCACAATGAAAAAAAAAATACACCTCACCGTGAAGGTTCAATAAAATTTGTTACAAGAAGAGATGGACAAAAAGTATTAGTTTCATATTGTGAATATTGTAATAAAAGAAAAAGAAAATTATTTGGTAATAGTTTTCAAATACCTTAAATAAACCAAAAAAATTTAAGTAATAATTCATGTACCATTCGCATTTGTGCTGATTGTGGTAGAAGAAAAAGTACTTTTTCAATATTTTTTTAAAAATTATTGAAAAATAGCATTACGACTATTTGACAGATTTACTGTAAATTTATTATTATAACGGGATACGTATTTATCTACAATAGGACTATTGTCAGCCACATAATCATCAATATTACACATTTTATTAAATAGGTAATCTTGATCAAAAGTTCCTCTTCTCATTATTGCTCTTATATCATTTAACAAATGTTCATAACTTTGATAAGCATAGGTACAATTTTGAATTTTTTGATCTAAGTTTTTATGTTGCATCCAACCTTGAATTAAAAGTGCAGCAGTACTTATGGCTACAAGACTAACACCACCTGTGGCTACTGATGATGCAATTCCACCAGAGGCAAAAACCAATGATAAGGAGTTTCCTAATAATTTCCAGCGTTTAAAACGTTTGAGAGCATATTTGTAAACCCAACACTTTCTATGATAAGTTGCATAATAACCATTTAATTCTTTGATTTGATCATCACTTAATTTGTCTGAAATATGATTCCAGTCAAATATGCA
Organism: Galaxea fascicularis; assembly: GCA_948470475.1. NCBI lineage: Eukaryota > Metazoa > Cnidaria > Anthozoa > Scleractinia > Euphylliidae > Galaxea > Galaxea fascicularis. The sequence goes on along the minus strand of OX419343.1, from coordinate 9,761,520 downwards.
CTTTCTTGGTTCCACCATATAAATTGGTTTATATAAAAGTTAAGAGATTACTGTTGGAAACGAAGGAACTCATTTTGAAAGTATCTAAACATCTGTTTCAACTCTGCATTTGTCAAACTTTTATTATAGATCAAGAAAGCGTATAGATTCATTTTTGTACTACTTACAGGCGTTGCGTTGTCTACAATACTTCCGATGGAAAAAGTGTGGGAACTGGATGGTAAGAGATCTGTAATTACTGCTGACGCTATAGGTGACACACTAGCGGTTCCTCTGAATAGGTCTAACGTAGCCTGTGAGGGGTTGTGATCTTTTGTAACGCGAATAGTCCATAACTCTATTTTATCTGTTAAGTTTGACAGACCAGACTTAGTGAGTCTCCCAACTTGAGGCGTCCCCCAATCCACATACACTAAACCATCAGACCATGGTAAATGTGCACCGAATCCGTTATTAGTATTATAATTTCCCCAAAAGAAGTGTGTTTGAGCATATTGGTTATGTGTATTTACAAGCATAAACGTTGTTGATGTGTTGTGAGAAGAACCACCAACATCTGTTGAAGGAAATTCATTAAACGCGAGAAAATCATCAGTACCATCAAAATATGCGTGATACTTTCCAAGGCGTGTATCAAACTTTAATAAGGGTTTCCTGTTGTTGACAGATTGTGCAAACTTTCTGTTATTAACAGGGTCAGTCATCCCTGCTATCTTATCATTCTCATCAACATCTAAGAGAGTTAGCGATGGTATCAGACTGAGTGTTAGGTTCTCAAGAATAGGAACACCGAGTAGTGTGGTGTTATTACGTAGCGTTCTATCAACGTATAACTTATTACTAGCATCTGTGTTGTTAATTGGACTACCCACATTCTCGATTCTGTGAGTATCCATGTTGATGTCAGTCTGCATCTTCATCTTATCGTTATCGTTTACAAACAGTTCGAGGTTATAGACGCTCGGATCAACACTATCCACCCAATCTTTAACACCGTAGGCGATTATATGAGCATTTACCGGTGTCGACGTTGTTGTACCATGCATATCAATATAGATGTAATCGATAACTTGTAACTTGTTGTTGTTGATTTGCACGAGTAGTTTGCTGAAATTAGTGAAGTTACGCTGAACGTTTTTGTTGATGCCCGCACCAGAACTATTAGCTGACAGCTGAATATTGATCATTTCTGGTGGAAAGAATTCAAATATCATTGTGTATGTCCCACGAGGTAGAGGATTGAGATTGAAACCTATCCTGGATCGATAATTGTTTGTTTCTGAATCCTTTGTCAGAACAGCGCTATAAGCCTTCTTATACAGGTGAGGCGAACCGTTGAAATCAACAATCCCATTAATGGTGATGTTATTCTCAGAACTGCTCTCATTAACATCTCTCAGGTATAAGAAAGCGTTCTTCTTGTCAGAGGAGACAATGTGTGATTTAGCGATGTAGTCCTTATACTGCTGTGTGATATTTTGATTTGAAGCGTTGAGTTGGGTGTTGAAAAAGCTAACGTTGACAGCATGATCGTTCTCAAAAACCGCTGGCGTACCAACATTTACAATCTTATTTCCATCCAAATTCAGATCATCGGTCATAGCTACGCTTCCATCCTTTTTGAGATAGGGTGTTAAATCCACTGGTGATGCCACTTTAGCATCAACATATTTTTTATTGACTGCTTCTGAATCACCACTTGAGCTTGTTGTATCTTTCAAATTTATTATTTTGTAATTAGCCATATTTAAATTGTAAGTCATCGGATTTTGACCATTTGTCTTCAAATAATCACTTAATTGACTTTCAAGGTATCTTTTATTGACTCCATCTTGTTGGTCAACGGGATCCTTTGTGTTCTTAACCCTTTGTTCATTCATATTCAAATCACCAGACATACGTGAGCTCCCGTCAGTTTTGAGATAATTACCGTTTGATGAGTGAGTGTCAACATAATTTTTTGTAACCAAATGATTATTAGCTGTCCCCTCTTTTGACTGAGTTATCGCTTCGCTGAAAGTCTTGTATCCGTGGATTGTTTGATTATATTGATCAACAACAATACTAGCATCACCACTTAAAATTGGAATGAATAAACTTCTCCAAGCTGTTTGACGTCTAGTCCTTAGAAAAACAAAGTTATTTCCGGTTTCGGCTTTGACAGCAAAACTATTTGCGTAAATATCACCGTTATTGTCGTACAGAACGCATTTGTCAGTGGTAATACCGCTAGCACCACTTGCAGATCCGTAAAGCTTTTCAATATCTGCTCTATTGATAACAACCTGATTATTTCCGTCTTTTATTTTGATTCCTCCACTCGGGGCTGTGATTGACCCACTTATTGTGTTGTCAAGAGAACTGACGAGAATGCTGCTTTTTCGTCTTCCTCCCCTCCCATCATAATTTTTCAAATTCGGTATTTTCAGATGTACATCGTCAAAATTCTGATTCTCAGCCTCAATGATCACGGAATCATTGTATTGATCAGGAATATACAGTTTAGGTGTGATTATACCTTTGTCGGGTAGATATTTAACCAATTTTCCCGCTTCTGCATCACCTACCATAACCTGACTCTGTGCAACTTTTAAATTCAGTCCATCGTCAACGTATTTCTTAGTCGTTGCGCCGGTCTGTGTTGTAGGGGTTGCTAGATTTATTATTTTGTGATTACCCACATTCAAATCACCAGTCATCGCTACGCTACCATCTTTTTTGAGATATCCTGTCTGATGAACATTAGTGACATGGTCGTCAATGTATTTTTTGGTTGCTGCATCGGCATCAGTTGTCGGCGTCGCCACGTTAGTTAATTTTTTATTATCGATATCATAATTTCCATCAGATGTTAATTTAAAACCAGGACCTGGCGGACCTGGCGGACCAACTGCTCCTTGAGTACCAGGATTCACTGTATGTGGATTATGAAAATTATCATTATTTATCCCCATATACTATTAGATTATATTATAATTTAATTGATTCATATATTTCCATAAAAATTCCTTTTAACGGTTTTCTTTGGTTTGTCAACATATAGAAATGAATACGGTTTTTTAGTTGCCCTTTCATATTGATCTTTTGTGACATTCAATTCTCTTGAAATCGAATTTCTTTCACGATTACTTGGAAACTCATAAACGACATAATGGCTACAATTTAATCTTATATCTTTTGGTGTTTTATAGAAGCTCTGACTGAGATATATTGTTGAGCAGTTTTTATGTCTTCCCTGAATGAAATAATCAATTAATGGTTTTTGATTTTTTTCACAAATGAAATCATCAAATATTACTATTTTCTGAGAATCACTATCCAGACTATCAATGGGTTTTATTTCATTGTTATTGTAATGTATAACATCATAACCAACCCGTTTACTGATATCATTCAGTGTTTCAATCATATGTTTATATTTTTCCTGTTCAAGATTTTTACCATAAATATGAACCTGATCAAAATAAACTAATGGTGTCATAAGCATGTGATACAATAAATTAGTTTTTCCTGAACCGCTATTACCACAAATCAACATTCTGAATGGTTTATCCGGCATATAACTTTCTATTTGTCTGAAATTGGTATTTTCATCTTCATTGAAATCGTAATTTGGTATTTCCATATATATATATATTAGATAAATAAAGATAAGTTAAGATAAGTTAAGATAAGTTAAGATAAGTTTATATAACTATTATATAACTATTATATATAATGGATATTAAACAATTCAAAAAGCTTAGTAATTCCAAAATTGAAGCAGGAAGAAAAACCAGAACTGTGAGAAATGTGTTGAAACAGTATAATGAAGCAAAACAAGATGCTTATGAGAGAGTATCAGAAAGTTTACAACCTATCATTGATGTTGAAAAAAGTATTGATAAGAAACAGGATGAATTAATTGAACAACTCCAAAAAAATCAAAAAGCTATCACAAGTGGTTTAGATGATTTAATTCTTCATCAACAATTACCTGAAACCTCCGCACAAGATACAAAATTACCAATTGGTTATAAACCTGAAATGATGGATACATATAAATCGGATTTAGATAAAGGATTCAATCATGATGATATTGAAACATTAATGTATTATAATCTTAATCCACCATCTGATATATTGAAAGGTGTTCAAAATAAAGACATTAATTTTAATAATTATAATAAGAGTTTAGGTAAATTACTAAAAGATTTAGGACAGCGAAAAGGAGCACTATCAAAAACTAAAAAGGCACGAGATGGTAATAAGGAGCAGATTGATGAACTAACACATCAAATCAAGACCATTCAAAAATATAGAAACAGAATTGCTATAATACCTGAAGGTCTGGAAACAATTGGGTCAGGGATATATACACAGAAAAAGAGAAATGCTTATAAGATAGATCGGAATGGTCAGTATGGTGGTCTGATTATTGATCTTCCTAAACTGTATGGACATCTCAAAGTTATAGCTCATAAGGACGGTCAGAAAGTATATGATAAACAAGCTGACTTTGACACACTTGATCTTCTAACAAAGAGGTTCAACAGTAAAAAGAAATACAGTGATCTATCAAAAATGATTTTTAATGAATTAAATCAAATATCCCAGATTCCTATACATCGTACTAGTAATAAGTTTAAGAAAATGGGAGCGGGTGTCATTTATTTCAACAATACAGAAGATTTACTTTCTAGATTAGAATTACTTGGAGGATCGATTCAAGCAGGTAATGATGGTGTTACAAAAGAATTCACACAAATAGCTCATACATTGAATAAAATAGGAGTTATCAACAATAATCAATTAAATGATTTATTAAGAATTATCTAATATAATATATAATGGAAGAAGTGATTTATATATCATCTGTTGATAGAGAGAAAATTGGTGTTAGTAAAACTCACGATTTCAAAATCAAACTGAAAACGACGTATAAATTGGATAAAGATAAGAGGTATGAAATAGCTGTTGATACAGTGATGATGACATACAGTTGGCATAACATATCTGAAAAGATTGGAAACAATAAGATTAAATATAGTCATGATGGAGGTGAAAACTGGGAAACAATTACTTTTGTTGATGGTAGCTACAGTTATGAAGACATAAATGATTACATTCATCAGTATATGGTAAGAGAGACACATACAACAAAAGATAAATATCCAATAAATATCCAGTTCGTTCTATCTTCATTTAGAGTCATTATTGAATTGGATAATAATTATCAGGTTGATCTTAGAGGGACTGAATTTGGTAATTTACTTGGTTTTGATGAAAAAATAGTGGAATCGACTGAATATAGTGCTAGATTACCGAATATAACCAACAGCGTTGATAAAATAAATATCCATTCAGATATTATTGAAAATTCAATACTGAGTGGTTATTCTGATAATCTACTGGCAGTCATACCAACCGACAATTTAACCCGCTCATATTCGTTTAAATACGAACCTCGACGTTTGTTGTTTAATGAGGTGAATAAAACACAACTGAATGAGATGCGATTTTATATAACTGATACACTCGGTCGTCCTATTGATCTGAATGATGTCGATTGGTTTATGACATTAATTATGCGATCAACAACATAATAATATAATATAATCTAATTGTATATGAATCGATTTGAATACAAGAAACGATACGATCCTGATTTAGGAATGTATGTTAAGAAGCATGTTCATAGTGGAGAAATCCAAGGTGGAGCATTAAGTGATATTTTCAAATCTGTTGCAAGTAATTTATTTGGTAAAACCATGAAAGAGGCGGCAAAAACAGCATCTAAAAAGGCTCTTCAAACTGCAGCTACAAAGACCGGTGAACATGTTGGTAAAAAAGCAGGTGATAAAATAATTCAACTATTAAGAAAAAAAAATCAAGCTTCGCTAAATCAAGCTTCACTAAATCAAGCTTCATCAAATGTACCAAGAAAAGGTGTTAAACCAATGTCACAAACACCTATGTCACAATATGAGATCAATGAGAGAGTTAACAGAATAATTTCTGGAGGTAAATTTAGAAAAAATATGTAATCAAATATTATATGTTTAGAAACTCGGAATATGTAGAACGATATGAAGACGTTGTTTTTGAACTAGAAACAGGTTTGGATACAACAGTGACTAGAAATCAAAAAAAAGATGGTCATAGATTCGTTGTTGACAATACAGGTGAAGTGACTCCATTTGATTGGTATAATTCACGTATTGTAGTAGATTTTAAAGTAGTATTAGCAGCTGATGGTGGCAACATTGCAGCAGCAGATCATAACGGTATAGTAAATGGTTCTCATTCATTGATAAATAATTTTAAAGTTAATTTGAATGGAAAAAAAGTATATGATCTGAACGACGCTAACCATTGTGTAAATATCAAAAATCTCTTAGAGTATAGCCCATCTTATGCTGAAAGTACTGCTACTAATGAATTTTTCTATTTAGACACAAATCGAAGCGCTGAAGAACGACCAGCTCAGGGTGCCTATAATAAAGGTTTTGCTACGAGAAAAGCTCTTCTTGGTACATCAACTACAGTCAGTACTGAAATACCTCTTAATAGATACAGTTTTTTCGAAGCACTACGTGATGAACTTCTGCCGAATACACGCTTAGAACTAAATTTAGAACTTGAATCGGATGCTAATTTAATTTGGCAAGCAGGTGCTGATTGTAGAGTTGTAGTAACAAAAATGCAACTTATGGTTCCTCGGATTACTTTCAATTCTGAAGGTCAATCATTATATACTAGTAAATTCATTACAAATAAAAAATGGACATATTTAAGAGAAGAAATCATGAGATCAAATTCTTCACAGCAACGATCCGGTCATTTCAATATTACAAGTGGAATAAGCAAACCAAGGCATGTATTTGTTTTTATCATCAATGATGCCAATATTAGCGCTCAAACAGCTAATCCATTTTTGTATAACACTTTTTCAGTTAGTACAGACCCAAGAACTCTTTCAAATTGTCATCTTGTTGTTGCAAATGGTAATGAATACCCAGAAATACATTATGCCCCTACTACAGATATGATCAGAGTGTATAGAGATGTTCTGAAATACGTCCATAAAAACAATGAATATGGTGAAGGCACTTTGCTTAATAGAAGTAATTTCAGTACAATCTTTCCATTTGTGTATTTTGATCTCACAAAACAAAAACTGGATATCAGAGATGGAACAACTAAACTAACTTTCAGATATGAACTAAGTGGTACAACAGCAACCGCTTATAGTATCTATGCTTTGATTTTATATGAGCAGGAAGCTGAACTTCTTCAGAAAGATGGTAAACTCTTGTTCCGTTAAAGAAATTTCATATGAAATTAAAATGAAATTAAAATGTAATTTTAATTTCATATATTATATATGACGCAATATTTTCCTTATGGTGTTAAACTAAGCAAAGGTCAAATGGAAAAGCTTTCAAGAGCTTATGCCAATCAATCAGAACCGATCACACTCAGATTAGGAAAATCTGATTTGAAAGGTAACCATGAACTTATGTTGACAAAAACACAGATCAAAAAGATTCAGAGGGCAATGGAGATGAATAAAGGAGTTGACATAAAAATATCAAAAAGCCAATTAAGTAAGGTTGCAAGACATGGAGGTAGTCTATTGAGTTCACTAGCAGGTCTATCGTCTAAAGTGTTACCGATGGTGGTACCATTAGCTAAAAAGGCTATTGCACCTCTTGCAACAGGAGCAATGAGTGGTTTAGCTTCTCTCGGTGTTAATAAATTATTTGGAAGCGGTCAAACAGGTGGATTTCTTATCCCTGACTCAAAAGTAAATAGATTAATTCAGTATAAAGATCATCTAACAGCTAAACAAAAACGAGACATTCTTAATGCTTTACAAACAGGATCTGGTGTCCATATTAAGCCAACACAACGACAGATGGGATCAGGTATTGGCACTATTCTCGCTTCAATTGGAATTCCGATGCTGTTAGACGCTGTAATGGGTAAAGGCCTTCAAATCGATTCGAATAGATCAAGAAAATCACCACCCGTCAAACTACCCCCAAAACAAGGAGGTCTTGTATTACCTGTTGATTATAGAAGCGATCCATTCATTGGTACTTGGGAAGGTCCTATGGTGGGTCTTGGTGTAAAAAAAAAAACGGTGAAGAGGAAGAAAGGCAAGGGACTTTTAACAGGAGCTCTCGGAGTAAATCAGGATACAGCATTCAACAAAAACGTTTGGTCAAAAATCCCTCTCTTAGGTCAATTCATATAAATCAAATCGAATTCATAGATAAACCGCTAAGCAACTTTGACCTGATAAATCTGGTTAATCAATTAGGTATAAAACATTTCAGAGGTGTATTCAGTCGAGATGATTTACCAGGTCAAATAAATGAACCTGAAGTTGGAATAATAAATTTAGATTCAAAAATAGGACCTGGCACTCATTGGGTTTGTTACAGAAATGATGACAAACACTTCAGTGAGTATTTCGATTCATTCGGTTTAATAATGCCAACTGAAATACAAAAATATTTACAAACAAGTGGTGAAAAAATAATATATTCAACAGATGAAATACAAGAACGCGATTCAGTTTTATGTGGCTATTGGTGTTTGTACTATCTGTTGGAGAGACAGAAAGGGAAATCAATACTTGATATCATACATAATACAGCATTTGATCCAATGGATAAATCAGTGAACCATAAATTTATAATTAAATATTTCAGAAATATCTAATTCATATATATAATGGTGAAATTATATTGTGTAAGACAAAAAAAGAAAACTGAAAATGCTTCTGGTAGTGAACAAATTGTTAAGACATCAAATGGTAGATTAAGGATGAAAGCTATTTGTGCTGAATGTGGTGCGAAAAAATCAATGTTTGTTAAGGGAAACTAGTGGAGCCCACCCAAAGCGGTGGGCAGTTTTTCTATCCCGGTACCTTTATTCCAACAGATACTAAGTTTTTGAAAACCTTTGTTAAATCAGCTCGTAAAGCTAAAAGTCCTGTTGATATGGGAAAACAAATGTTAAAGGCTTATTATGGATCAGGTGTTGATATTCATAAAGCGATTGGTAAACTACCAAAACCAAAGGGTGGATTTACATTACCTGGACATAACTATACAGGTCCATATAATCCACTTGAACAACAGCTTAGATATAATCCAAAAACTGGAGAAATATTGGAGATATATCAACAACCGACTGGAAAGACGGATGCAATCGCCATGCAGCATGATGTTGATTATTCTGTTTGTAAGGATGACAAGAAATGTAAAAATAAGGCAGACCGAAAAATGGTTCAAGCTTTAGACAAGGTACCATACAATGAAAGACAATGGGGTCATTGGTTGGCTCGAAATGCAATAAATACAAAACAGAAACTAGGCCTTGGTGTTTCAAAAAACGGAAAAAGCCGTCGAGTGAAGAAAACTGGCAAGAAAAATTGGCAGATGAATTACATACACCTATAAAAAGGAACTTTACTCGGCGGCGTGTAATTGTAAATCATATCGATGAAATATGGGCTGCTGATCTGGTTGAAATGCAACAATTCAGTAAATGGAATAAGGGTTACCGATATCTTCTTATGGTCATTGATGTTTTCAGTAAATACGGTTGGATTGTCCCATTGAAGGATAAGAAGGGTGAAAGTGTTACAAAGGCATTCAGTGAAATATTCAAGGAAGGTAGAAAACCACAATATCTATGGGTTGATAAGGGAAAGGAATTCTATAACAAACATTTGAAGGATTTGTTGGAGAAATATAATATACAGATATACTCCACAGAGAATGAGGAGAAATCCTCAGTGGTTGAACGATGGAATAGAACAATTAAAACTAAAATGTGGAAGCAGTTCACTGTTCAAGGTAATACACAGTATTTAGACATGCTACCTAAAATATTGAAACAGTATAATAATACCAAACATTCAAGTATTAAAATGACACCTGTAGAAGCTAGTAAAAAGAAGAATGAGGGACTTGTTTACTTCAATCTTTATGGTGATATGAAAACATTAAAACAGAAACCGAAATTCAAAATAGGTGATAAGGTTCGAATATCCAAGTATAAAAGAAAGACTTTCGATAAAGGATACACTCCAAATTGGACTGAGGAAGTATTCACAGTTGATAAAATCCAATATACAAACCCAATCACTTATAAATTAAAGGATCTCAACGATGAAGAAATACAAGGAAGTTTTTATGAACCTGAATTACTGAGAGCTAAACAGGATGTATTCCGTATCGATAAAGTCATTCGGAGAGATTATAAAAAGAAACAAGCTTTGGTGAAGTGGAAGGGTTATAGTGATGAATTTAACAGTTGGATACCAATGGAGGATTTAAAAGATATATGAAATTGCTTCTTATGAAAACAAATAAATCTCACCTTATATATATGAATAAAGAGAGATTTAGGAAACTATTCAAGAGATTGAGGGATTTCATACTATGTTGTAAGAAAACTGTGGATGAAGTGAATAGCGTATTGGAAGATATTAATGAACTGCAATTGTTTCATGAACCAAAAGAAGTTGAAGTTGAAGTTGAAGTTAAAAAAAATACCATATAAAATATATATGGAAGTTAAATCTGAAAGTGATAGGCTTTTGGAGGAGTTAAAGCTAGAATATGAATATGAATTGGATACTTTAGAGGAGATATATATGTTATTAATGGAAAAAAACCTAGAATCACGCAGTCATTCATTTGAGCAGATATTGGAAAATGTTGATGTAATGAAAGCTTATTATGAGGAGGAATTATATAAGGTCAAAGACAAATTAAAAAAAAAAAATATATTCAGAATAAATATATATGCTAAAAAGGAAAACCCAAACCAAAGCTGAAAAAGAACCCAACTTCATAATAGTTGATTTTCTTGATATTGATACCGACAAAATTACTTTTAACACTCCAAAACCAAACGGTTATGGTGGAAGTTATGTCTCATTACGTTATGATGGTAAGCTACTCTATGTACTCTATGATGCACGTGTCTGTCCCTTTGGTTTAAGTACCAATACTGTAGATGTTAGTAAAACTAAGGAAAGGGGGAGGTATCCCAAGGATGAAAAGGTTACTGGATATGGCACCTCCATTAGCTTGCAAAGTGATGACCCTTACTATGAAAAGGCGCGTGAAATTGATGAATTCCTAATAGGGAAATGTATCGAGAACTCAGTACTCTGGTGTCTTGGTGGTTCCAAAACCACAAAGGTTAATCCCTCTTCCATAGCGGGATATGATGATAAAGGTGATAAGGGGAAATGGAAACGTATCTTAAAATACTCCTATAAGGTTGATAAAACCACCAAGGAACGTATCTATCAGGACTACCCACCACGTATGGATTTTGGTCTTCCAACATCATGTGCTGAAGATATAGAAGGTAGTGATGGACTGTTACATGCTAGTGCCACATTCAAGAGCCGATTTTTCGATGCTTCTGGTGTGCTAATACCTGAGGTTGACACAGACAACATAGATGAGGTACTACCAAAATGGAGTAAAATTAGCCTCATGGCTATGTGGGGGAGTATAGCATTGGGTACATACGGGGCTAGCATTAAACCTAAAGCTCAGCAAATTAGAGTCTTTCCCCCTGAAGGATTGGATAATGATGAATGCTTGTTGAATAGTGATAGTGAAGATGATGTTCCTGCTGCTCTTGAATAGAATTCAAAAATGAATAAAAATCTATTAAAAAAAAAAATAAATTATATATATATAGATGGAAAATAAAAAGAGAGGAAGAGGAAGACCAAAAAAATTCACAGCTGAAGAACTCAAGCAACATAAAACAACATGGATGTTAAATAAAGAATGGTATTGTGATATATGTAATACTGGGCGTAACTACGGATATACAGGTAAAACAAATCATTTGAAAACACAAATGCATAAGAGAAATGTTGAAAATTCACAACCTCAGAAATCAAATTAATATCTATTTTTAAAAAAAATAGATATTAAAAAAATATTTCATATATTATATAAAGGATGAATAAAAGTGAATTGGAGAAATTGAGCAAATCACAGCTCATCGAACTGCTATTGAAGCAAGAGAAAAAGAAGCCTGATGTCAAAAAGGTACCAGTAATAAGGAAGAAAAAGGTACCAGTGCCAACACCTAAACGAATTAAGACGGAGAGAAATATTCTCGATGAACCGATACCTGTGAATGAGATCCCGAGAGGGCAAACGATTCTGAAACCCTCAAAGGCAAAGAAGATTAAAAAGGTGGTCCGTTGGGGAAAGAGAGAGGTGGAGAATTGGGGTGAGTGGTTGATGAAGGTGGCCTCGCATACACCACGAAATGAGGTGCATGATGAGCTTGAGTCTTTCAAGAGGCATGTGAATGAGCTCTATAAGAAGAGACCACACAGTTTCGAACTTGTAGAGGAAAACTCAGCATTGCAAAATTTTGCTTTTCAATATACCATTGAGGGAGTAGAGGATTACACTCCCAAAACATTTCTGTTAGCTGTCAAATCGGTTGTTGTCAACTTCTTGAAAGAACATCCTAACATAAAGTTCAAACTCATTCTCATATGTAACATGTCAAAAACAGACATATCAACAGGAGAAACAATGATAGTACCTGCAGCTTTCCATTCACCCATCGAGATTAACCTTGAAGCTACTGATGTGAGTGATCTCTACAAGAAAGCGGCTGGGCAGATGTTGGAGAATATGGCAACCTTTCAAAGGCAGGGGAGTAATTGGATATTCGATTCCATCATTTCGCTGAAACTTCATACAGTAAATTACATACCGTTGAATGGTACATCTTACATACCGCTACTGGATGTGCTCAAAAACAAGAAGGCGATAATAAACATCAAAAATGAGGATAATGAGTGCTTCAAATGGTGCATCTTGAGGTATTTACACCCAACAAACAGTCACCCGGAGAGAGTCTCTTCCTTGAAGAAATATAAGGATGAGTTGAATATGAGCGGTATCGATTTCCCTGTCAAGCTGTCCGATATTGCTAAATTCGAGAAACAAAACAACATTTATGTGAATGTCTTTGGGTATGAAAATGGAAATATATATCCTCTCAGATTTAGCTGGAATGCTGATGGTGTGGTGGATTTACTCTTGATAACCACCGAAGACGATGATGGAACCAATAGTCATTATTGCCTGATCAAAGATTTGAGCAGATTGGTCTCGATGCAGGTAAGTAAGCATAAAGGAAAAATGTTTTTCTGTCGAAATTGCATGCAACACTATAATGTGGAAGCTGATCTGCGAAAGCATGAAGAGTACTGTTGGAAAAATGCGTCAGAGAATATCATTATGCCAAAGATCGAAATTACTGAAGATGGGGAAAAGATAATCCCATCGATTTTCTTTAAAAACTATAAACACATGGAAAAAGTTCCATTCGTCGTTTACGCTGATTTTGAGGCGTTTGTTGAACCAACACATTCATGTGAGAATGATCCAAAGAAACCATTCACCAATCAGTACCAAAAACACAAACCTTGTGGTTTCTGTTACCACATCAAATATTTTGATGAAAGTATATATCCATCGAAGACGGTGCATTACCGAATGAAAAGCGAAGGAGAAGATGTCGCTCAGATCTTTGTAGATATGCTTGAGAAAGACATCTTCACCATACACCAAGAGTTCAACTCCCCCAAACCGATGATCTTCACTAAGACTGACAAAGCTGATTTCAAGAACGCAACCACATGTTGGATATGTAGTCAGCCTTTCGAAGAGAATGATAGGAAGGTTAGAGATCACTGTCATTTCACCGGAAAATACCGAGGAGCAGCTCACAACGGCTGTAATCTCTCCTACGTAAAACCGAAGTTCACCCCTATCATATTCCACAATCTCACAGGTTATGACTCTCATCTCTTCGTCAAAAATCTTGGAAAATCTGAGGGAAACATAAAATGTATCCCAAATAACGAGGAAAAATACATCTCCTTCTCAAAAACCATCGTGGTTGGAAAATACAAAGACAATGAAGGGAAAGAAAAGGAGATCAAACATGATCTTAGGTTTATCGATAGTTTCAAATTTATGGCAACTTCGTTGGATAAGTTAGTCAAGAACCTGAGCACTGATAAACTCAAAGAGACTGAGAAAGAATTTGGTGAATTGAAAGATTTCGTCTCAAGAAAAGGAGTTTATCCTTATGATTTTATGAACAGTTTCGAAAAATTCAATGAGAAACTTCCACCGAAAGAGGCTTTTTATTCAAAGCTGAACGATGAGGATGTGAATGATGAAGATTATCAGCATGCTCAAAATGTGTGGAAAACTTTCAACATGAAAACGATGGGTGATTACCATGATCTATATCTCAAAACAGATGTTTTACTTCTTGCTGATGTCTTTGAAGAGTTTAGAAGTGTCTGTCTTGAAAATTATGAACTCGATCCTGCTTGGTATTACACAGCTCCTGGGTTGGCTTGGGACGCAGCTCTGAAAGAGAGTGATGTGAAACTGGAGTTGCTCAGTGATTACGACATGCTCTTAATGATTGAACAGGGAATAAGAGGTGGTGTTTCGATGATCTCCAACAGGTATGGGAAAGCGAATAATAAATATATGCGAAGCTATGACAAAAGTAAACCATCAACGTATCTTGAATACCTGGATGCAAATAATCTGTACGGGTGGGCAATGTGTGAAAATCTCCCGGTAAGAGGTTTTCGATGGATGACTGAAAAAGAGCTGCTGAAATGGAGAAACATTCCCTGCATTCTAGAAGTCGATCTCGAATACCCTACTTCGTTACACGATCTCCATAACGATTACCCTCTCACCCCTGAGAGACTTGTTGTAAACGGAGTCGAAAAACTCATCCCAAATCTGAATGACAAGAAAAAGTATGTGATTCACCACAGAAACCTGAAACAGTATCTCCACCTTGGGATGAAGTTGACAAAGATACATCGTGGGATTAGATTTGAGGAAGAGCCGTGGTTGAAGAGTTACATTATGAAAAACACAGCTCTTCGAGCAAACGCAAAAAACTCTTTCGAAAAAGATTTTTTTAAGTTGATGAACAACTCCGTCTTTGGAAAGACTATGGAGAACATCAGAAACAGACAGGATGTGAAACTGGTGAATAATAAATTGAGTGCACAGAAACTTGCAACAAAACCAAATTTTAAACACCTCACGATATTCGATGAGAATCTCGTGTCAATTCATATGAAGAGAATACAGATACTGTTCAATAAACCTATTTATTGTGGGATGGCTATTCTGGATATCTCCAAGACTCTGATGTATGATTTCCACTACAATTACATCTTACCCAAATATGGAGGAAAACAAAAGCTACTCTTCACAGACACCGACAGTCTTTTGTATGAGATTGAGACTGAAGATTTTTACAAGGATATTGCAGACGATGTGGTGGCTAAATTCGATACAAGCGATTTTCCTGTGGATCACCCTTCAGGGATTGAAAGGAAAAACAAAAAGGTGATCGGTATGATGAAAGATGAAGCAGCTGGGAAAATCATCGAAGAGTTTGTTGGTTTGAGAGCCAAACTCTACAGCTACAAAATATATGATGGTGGTGTTGAGAAAAAATGTAAGGGAGTGAAGAAATCTGTGGTGAAGAAAAAGATAACACATCAAGACTATAAAGATTGTCTCTTCGAGGGTACCACGAAAATGAGTAAAATGAACGTAATTCGTTCACGTGGTCATGAGATGTATACTGAGACCATCAATAAGAAAGCTCTCGATTGGAAGGATGATAAGCGGATAATATGTGAGGATGGGATAAGTACCTATGCTTATGGTCATATTAAATTGAAAAAATAATATAAAAAATGCCTATGGAAATTTCCATAGGCATTTTTTTTTGCTTTGTCAAAAATCCCCTGTGGGGATCCTCTGTGGGGAAATTACGTTTAAAAAAAGAAAAAATTGAAAAAAATGATCCTTGGTTGCCGATGCGCATTAAAAGGTTTTTTACTTTGTAATTACGTTTAAAAATTGAAAAAAATGATCCTTGGTTGCCGATGCGCATTAAAAGAAAATTTTTTACTTTGTAATTTTTTCCATTTAAAATTCCATTTAAAAATTTTTAATTTTTAAAAGAAAATGTGTTTTTTAAAAAAACTGGCCCAGAACTAAAAGAAATTCCATTTAAAATTCCATTTAAAAATTTTTAATTTTTTAAAAGAAAATGTGTTTTTTAAAAAAACTGGCCCAGAACCCTCATTTTCTATCTACTAGCTGCACGGTGATTTGGATCTGAACGGACACGGCTTGCACGAGACGCTGCCATTCCTCTGTAATAATATCGTTTTTGAAAACGATTTAAACATGAATGAGAAAGTCGTTACTAATCTTAAATTAAACGGGGATCTCGATTAGAATGGTCATAAAATCAACGGTGTTATAGAGGTGTCAGATCGAATTTATTTCAGTTGTTGATTTCAGAACCCGCAATGTTTATGCGGGCAAATTCGTTGTGCGAGGCTCTGTGGAATTGAACGGGAATGCGGTGGATAACGCAGGCGTTCCCTTATTCGTGTTCCGCGACAGGGCCATCCGTTTTTTGAAACTTGTGGTTTACCCCGGTTTGGTTGCGCGGGTCAGGAGTCTTCGTCTCGATGGGAAAAGAGCTCACGGCGACCTCTTTGAAGGGCGAAAGTTTCAGATGCCGGCTCTTTAAGAGCCGCACACAATGTTCAACCTGATAGATCGGATAAGGGTGATCACCAGCTCTCCTTTCGGTGAAAATAAAAGGGCATTTCAAAGGTATAACAAACTTATGCCAACGACAAAAAGCGGAGCACGCTGATTACGCACGAATCGAGTACAAGAAAATCTTGGACGAGATATGGTTCTTTCTCAGGGGCGACCCTTTTGATGGGAAAACCTTTCTCGAGCGGTTGAAAATGATCGACGACTTTGTCAGCGACCACTGCATGGAGATTCCTGACGCGATTCAGCAGAAATACCGCGGAAAATTTATTGCAAATTTTTCTGCCAACACATAGAAAAACTCGCGCCCGCTTTGATCCTTGTGTTTTGGCGAATTTTCCAGAAAGCGGGCGAAAGGCGCTGAAGAATCGTAATTAACCGATTTGCCGCTGAAACGCCCGAACTCGCGAATGAGGTTCGCCAAGAAAATATCTCGCGACGGCACCCATATGTTTCTTCGTGAGACCGTGGCAGTGTTGACCGCGTCCAAAATTCCGTTTCGCACAAGGGTTTCACAAAGGTGAACCCTTCCCTGAGAATTTGGAGTTGCAGGCACAACGTTTCTCTCCACAACCGTCGTGTCTTGTTCTTTGATATTTCCGCACTTCAAACAAACGCGATCAAACGCTTCTGTCGGCTGGATCATTTCTTGTCCACAGCACTTGTTCGCCGACTTCTCTGAAGTCTGCTGCTTTTTGGGAGCCTTCTTCTTGTTCAAACACGTCAGACAAACCCCTCCGACGAGGTTGTCGGTTATTCTTTTCCCGCAGCAAATGTCACCCATTATATATGGAAACCCGAGCTTCAAAAGGGCAGCGTCTCTCGAAACTTTATTACAGCCCGCGCAGTTACTGAAAAGGTCACACTGCGGTCGGGCAATTGGCCGCGGCAGCAAAAGTTCTGGGAAGCACGGCAAAAGAATGGTTGTCGAGACAGGCGCTTTGGCAAGTGTTTTTTGTCCGCGCCGCGGCGTATTCCCCGCCCGAAGTTCGACGTTCCTGTGATCAACTCGTCGCACCAAGCTGACCTTCTTTTCATGCCCCATGACCGACTCGGGAGGACGCTTTTCAAATACGCGCTGGCTGTTGTCTGCATCACCAGCCGTCCCAAAGAAGCTGAACCCTTGGTCTCGAAAAATTCGGACGAAGTCGCCCAAAGTTTCGGGCGAATTTACGCGCGAGGTCCTTTGAAATGGCCGAAACTGGTGCAAGTCGACCCTGGTCGAGAGTTCATGGGCGCTGTCACACGAGCGATGAAAAGCCACAGAACAGCCATCCGACCAAGAATTCCTGAGGTTCACCACGACCAAGCGATTGTCGAGTGATTCAACCGACATCTCGCTGAGCAGCTTTTCGGTCACCAGCACGCTGTTGAGATGCGTCTGCCAGCTGGCCAGCGCGTTCAGATGTGGGTAAAGAGCTTGTCGAGAGTCGTGACCACGCTCAACGAAAGGGTCACGCGGTTGACGGGGCAAAAACCTGTTGACGCGATCAAGAAACGAACAGTTTATGCTCAACCTTCGACAGCTCCCTACAGAAGACCTGTCAGTGCCGCAGAAAAATCCCTTCCCGTCGACGTGGAGGTTCGCTATTTGCTTCAACCCAATGAGTTGGAAGGCGGGGTGCGACGCGCGACAGATCCGAATTGGTCTCTGGAAACTTTCGAGCTTACCCGCGCTATGATCAAACAGGGTCAACTTGTCTTGTATTGGCTTCGCGACAGACCGAGGCGCAGGTTAATCCGTGAAGAATTGATGGTTGTCCCGCTGAATACTGAACTTCCCCCGACTGCGCCGGACAAGCCAGGGGGGTTGTGGGGGACAACGCCCCCCATTGATATTCGACGGGTTCTGTGTGAATCCCGTCCGGCAACACGTGCCGTTTGTCGTAAAAAGCGGATAGCCCGAGCTTTTGCTGCTCGTAGGTCATCATCCGCCCGTCCCTCATCCGGAAGCCCCGATTCGTCGCCTTGTCCTTGTCACCGTGCAGCGCCGCTGGGAAACGCCTCCATGTGACCGCGTTCTGCGCTTTTGACAATCCTTTTGTGGAGAGTTTGCTTTTGCCAGTGTCTTTCTCAGCGAAGTAACACTTCGAGCACAGCGCGAACATGCGTTACCCCTCACATTCCATCTTGAAGAGTCCCGGTGCGCGGTTGCTCCACTTGTCCCAAGCGAGCCACTGCTTTTTTCCACGTAGAATTCCTTCCGAAGCTGCGGTTTGATCACATCTTCCAACTTCTCGCCGCTGATGGCCATGTAGTTGCTGTCGGTGTCCATCAGCTCGATCAGCTCGAAATCTTTGCGATCGATGTATTTGTCGAGAAAATCGTAATAAAACTCTGACATTCGCAGTTTGGCCAGCTGATATACAGCTATCCCTACTTGGAATGATCTTCTGATTGTGACGCGCGATTTTCGACTTGCCAGCTCGTACGCTTCCCCTGTTTCCTTGAGATTGCTGAAGAAGGCGCTGCGCAATGCCTTATAAACGACGTTTTTGTCTTTCGTGCAGACCACGTTTGTTTGACGCTCCACAGCTTCGATCATTTTCCCGTACGCGCTGTTTCCGAGCAGCTTGAATACCTCGGCGAGCCTCGCGTTGCTTTTTCCACATCTCCGGTGCGGCGTGCTTCGGTCACCTGCTCCACGAACCAGGTAAAGAGTTTCCCCAGCTCGTAGTCGATGGTTGGGTGAATTGCTGTGATCACTGCTCCGCGGGCGATGTACCATTTCAGAAGCAGAGCGTAGACCAACATCTCCTCAGCGGAGAGAGCTCTGAGCAGGTTTTTGCCTTCGCCTAGAGTTCTGCCGGTGCACTGCAGGTAGTCGTGCATGCTTTGCGGCACAGCTTCGAGCGGTACCTCTTTGTTGATGAAGAACGGGCATATCTCCTCGAACTTGTACCAAAGGTTTTTGGGAATATCGATGTCAACCTCAGCACATCCAGACCAGTCATTCGACTCAACCCTTTGCGTGAAAGGTGGTGCCTCTGTTGCGAGGTTTTCGAAGTGAACAACCTGCCCCTTTCCACAAGGCATGTCCTGGAGCATGGTTGATAGATACAACGCGTTGGTGCCGTACCCGAGGATTTTTCCGCAGACAGGGGCATCGTCGCCCAGCCGGTGGCTCCGGATTTGGTCACTCCCGTTTCGTGATGACGTGTGAACGCCAAGCTCGGTCCTCCGACTACCGCGCCTTTCAACATTTGGTACTCTTCCTCGCAAGGGCTCCAGAGATTTGCGCCTTTCTCGACTGACTCCCGCAGGAGGTAGTGCATTGAAACGCCGGGAATGCTGACGGCGTCTTTCAGAATGTCGATACCTTTCTTGGTGTAGAAGTGACGCATTTTTTTGCAACGCTTCCAACCCCGCGCCACATCCGGATTGTTGTAGTGGCGCAGCCAGTCGGCAAAGGTTTTCATTCCCTTGTCTCGGTACAAGCGCTTGCCCTGCTTCCATTCCAAAAGCGACAGTTTGAACTTTTCTCTTAACCGCGAATACCACGCAGGATAGTCTGGCAGCCCCGGAAAGTCGAGGTTGCCCGGGGAATCGAACGATTTTTTAGCTAAACAACCGTACGCCTTCACCAATTTCTCGTAACTGGTGCCGGGACCAAGGCAGTTGATGATGTCGAGGAAGCGGAAGTTTGGGATTTGCAGGAAAATTATTTTATTTGCTTTCTTGGCCACTTTGATGGTTTCGGCGGTTCCGACGATTCGCTCCACGAAATGCTCTTTGATGAGGTTAAGATCGTAACTGCCGGAGTTGAACCCGAGGACCGGCACCTGGTTGCACAATTCGTTGATTCGGGCTTGGCGGGAGGCGGGGATTACCCAGAAAACTTCGGGAATGATCATCGCCCGCAATTTTTTCCGGATTTCTTGCCCCCGCCGCTCCAGCTCTTCCCCGAACAAGCGGCAAAGCTCTCTCGGGTCTCTTTCGAAGGTGTGCGAGGGGTTCGGATCGAGCGTGTCGCCGATCGATGAGATGGGAACGTGGGCGTATTCAAACGTGAGGGCGGTTGTTGGCTCCTTCCGCCGGGTTTTGTCTCCAAACGCTTCGAAGTCAAAGAGGATCGCGTGGGGATAGGATTTCGTGAAAGGTTTTGGCTTTTGGGGACGCTCTCTGAAAGTGCACTCCCACTTTTCGATCACTTGGAACATTGCGCTGCGGAACGCGTTGGTTCTCTTTCTTGTGGCTTGGAAAAGCTGTTCCGCCGTTTTACTGTGGACAACCTTTTGACTGCGGTCGGAGTAACATTTCCGGCACCCGTGGAAGAGACAGCCATGGAATTAGAAAACTTTTTTTGCTTGCTGCGTGGAGTCCGTCCACCACGGCGCCCTCATCCCATCTTTCTTCTTCGTGCCCGCAGCGCGTGTGATGAATGTGGATCCCTTGGTGGCGCGCTTCACTTTCGATCCAGATGGTGGCCGCGATGCCGATGGTTTTGTCGGGAAAGAAAGCTTGCTCGAAAGTTGTTTTTGGAACTTCGATTTTGCTGTTCGGGTAGTAGATGCTCGTCTCTCGAGCTCCTTTGGAGCAGATCAAACTGTGGCGTTGAAGAGAACAGGCTTGTGTGGATCCGGACGCCACAATGTTGACAAGCGTAAATTCTTACCAAACTTTTGATTTATTTGATGAGAAAAGCGTGCCCTTCAAAAATACCGATTGTAACAACATTTCGAATCTTGACTGGCCAGTTTCGTCGGAGGTGCCAAAACACGTCTTTTGCTTCACCCCTTTCCGGCTCGTAAACTCGGAACCCGAGCCATTCCTCAAGGGTTTTTCCTTCGTTGAGATGCCGCTCTACCCTATCCAGTTCAATTTTTTTTTGCGGGAATCGTTGACGGGAGCGTTAAAGAAGCTTTGCGCAAGCTGCTGAGCTGCTGCAGTTAAGCGATCTGGTCTTGCTGTTCGATGCACCGCATTGTATTGCCACAAACAGAGGTTGTCATTGAAAGTGTCGAGCGGTAGCGTCGAACACCCGTGGGCAAGGTTGCGCAACCAATTTGGCAACGGACCTGTTCCGACCAGCGGTTGGCGGTCAAGCGCAACTTTCACATCTAGGTTGAAGAAATTTTTGAAACTCCATTTCGTGCTAGGTCTTTTGATGTCGCCCAATTCCAACCTGTTTGCTTCTTGCTGGTTCAACCATTTTTCAGCCTCTTTACGATTGTTGAACCAAGGGGAACCATTGTTGGTGTAATAAAGTATAACGTCTCCGTTTTCGATATTTTCCAGTTTATAACTGTAAACATGTCGAATGTAAAAGGATGTGTTCACTTTATTTCGAATTTTGTTCGTCATTTTTTTCGGTGTTGTTTGTGTCCAAATCCTGAATTTTTCGCCAACGAACAAACCGGCACCGCCGCCTCGTTTCTACCCCGTCGAACCTTTGGTCATCGAACAGGGTTCTCAGATCAGTCGGTGTGGGTGCTTGGTTTATCAATGGCGGCACGGGGTCGAACTGGCGCAAAACTTCGCGATACCTTTGACGTCACCGCTTGGGTGGACGGGGCCGAAAAGGTTCTTCCTGCAGCGCTGCAGGAACGGGTTCATCAAGAAGGTTGCCTCCGAGAGTAAGACCCCAATACTCTCCCAACAACCTTTCCCATTCGGTTTTTTTCATCAATGGGGTTATTTTCAGAAGCTTATTCTTCCAAGAGCATCATTCACTCTGGCCCAAAGTTCCTCATCCACGAGAATCCTTTCAGGCGCTATATACCTTGTGGAAAAATTTTCTTGACTGTTCGTCATTGTCTGGCGAGCTGGCTGTGCATGTGCTGCGATATTCGGGCAGGCGCTTCCCTCTAAAAGGCGGACTAGCTGTGCTGCCATGGTTCCCTCGGCCTGATTTTCGTTTGCGCCTTGTCGGCGTGGACCAAGCTGGTGGTTTGCCATCTTCCCCTGCCCTCCCTTTCTCTTATAGGCGGGCTGGCGAGTGTTGCCCGACACTCTTGAGACGGGGACGAAGGAGCCGAAAAAATGAATGTTGGTAGCTTTATTTCGGTAAAATAAGGTTTTCCTGGGGAGGTGGTATTTGTCGACTACCTCTATTACTACTCCCGGAAATGATTTGATAACAGTTCTTCCGATGGGCTTTGGTAAAAGCCTCATCTTTCAGTTGTTGATTCGTGTAAAAGAAATATTATCGTCGAAAGCTGCGTGTGTGGCTGTCTTCTGTCCTCTGAAAAGCATCGTACAAGATCAGTTGACTGAAGCATCTTCAATGGGTTTGACGGCGACATCACTTGCAAGTGGTAGATTAGAAGATGTGGTAAAATGGGGTTGTTGGGAGGCCTACACGACTCCTGTTCGCGTGTTTGCCGCTTCTATCTCGGTTCTAGTGACCGATTTAGCTTCTTGTTTGTTTTAAGTGGGGCAACACGGTGGTTTAGAGGTGCTTAAATGTCGCATATTATGTATTTTGATTCCAAACGCCATTTCTGGGTTTAAATTCTGCATCAAACAGGTTAGCGGCTGGGCAATGGCGGGAGCTATGAAGCGCAAGAGTCTTTGCGATATGTTACTACATCCCACGGCTTTCCTCGGATTAAGCTTAAGCAGTATGCTCTTCACATATTCCAATTCTATCAGCTGAAAATGAAAATTGCTAGCAGGTCCCAAATGTTCAGCAATCCTCTTGGCACTAGGGTGATCCTTAAATTCATCCACACTCATTTGAGCGCCGTCACTTGCAGCTGCATCGCAGAAATAATCTTTAAACGTCTTAGCAACACACTTGGGATCCGTAATCAATTGCTCGTTCTCTAGCAAAATAATCTTGGACTGCATCTTCGCTTTACTTGGTAGAAGCGGTTTCATTTTCCTCCAGAATTCTCCATGATGCTTTTTTATTCAGGGAAGCATCAACACAAAACGACTTCATCCCTTTGCTTTTTAATGAAGTAACTTTGTTTCTCTGTTTACGATATTCTTCCCAAGAAGAATCAGTTAGTTTTCTAGCGTGTTTCTTGAATAAACGATTTCTCCCAGAACTTTCACGTTGTAATTCGGGAGTAATCCACGGTAGCTGGTCACCTCTAATCCTCTTTTTCTTTAGAGGGGGTTGTTTGTTCAAAACCTCGCAATAAAGCTTTGCCCAGTGATCCCATAGGTCATGAATTCAACGTCTTCAAAAATGTACGCCGAGTCCCAAGGGACCCTCGTTAGTTCTTCCAGAAGTTCCTTTTCATCCAAAATTTTCATGCTTCTATATTCAGTCTCGCGTACTTTTGGTGTAGGAAGTTTCTGTGTCCTGACTGCGAATACTAGATCATGATCACTAACTCCAAGATGCAAGTTGCCGCTGGCGGTGAAACGTTCTGGTTGACTTGAAATTGAGCGCTAAAATCCGCTCTAATTACGACTGTGTCTGTCATCGTTTCTCTCCGCTCTGTAACTGCGGTTATAGCATTTTCCTCCTTTTGTTCTATCTTTGTTTTTGTCAGAAGTAGATTTTATGAACTTACTTCATTTTCATTGGCTAACGATAGATTTCCGGAAAAGCGGTCAAGGGAAACTAGTTAGGGGGCGTTCTATGATTTCACAGCGTTTGCGGGCAGGCGGTTTTTTTTCCTACCCCGCCCCCTCTGCCTCACCCCCACTCGTCCTTTCTCATTCGTCCTAACTCTCCATGTTTTGCGAATCCAAAAACCAAAGCAGCAAGAGTCTGACGTGTTAGACATTAAAAAAATAGCTTAGCTTTACAGCTGTATCATCTTAATTAACTCAAAACGTAAGTGGATGTAGCACTGTAAAGAGGAGACCCAATTACCAGGAAATGGTCCACCGTCTGCCCCTTGCCAAATACATTGTATGTTTTCACTTCCTGCTGCTTGGCAAGTCTCAACGTTCTCTCGCGATATTGTACAATTCCCACGGAATATCGCGAGAGAACGTTGAGACTTGGGGCGTGTTTTCGTTGGCTCTTCGATTTTCTTGATATTTCTGCTGTTTCTGAAGGGTTTGGTGATAACTAGACTACTTTTGGAGCTGGGTAATCGATCTTCTCAACCTCTGGGCGACTGTGATCGCTTTCTGAACCTTCAAAACGGACAAAGGCTTGAAATGCACGATCTAGTTGCAGGTTTTGGGCGCCATATTAACACTAGAAGCTACCTTAGAATTTAAAGAACACGTTTTGCTAAGTCAAGAGTTTTGTACTGTTCCAATGATGGCTATGCGACGTTTAATTATGACTTGCTGCGTCTCTGTGGCGACGTTATCCCGACACCCGGGCCTATAAACGAAAATTGTTGTCCAGGTCGGTCGCGAAAAACCATCGGGCTACTAGCCGCCACTGTTGCACTCGCTGGTGTCGTATCAAATGTGGACGGATATCGGTTAAGCAGTACAAAGAGCTGGATGCAAGGCAGAGCTTTTCTTAGATATGCCCACCCAGTTTGGATACTTTACAGCAGCTACCTTTTGCAAATGCTACCTTTTGCAAATGCTTCCTTTCCTGACTCCAGTTTTAGTTCTGTGAACAGTTTCTCGTCTGCTGACGAGACAATTCTCCTCCCGGGTTATCACGAATTGGCTCTGAACCATGCGAAGAATTTTTAGATAGGTCATATAAACGCCAACAGTATACGAGGAATAAAGTTCGAATAGATAAAACATTGGCTTTAGTTGAATTATTTTGATTTGCTGGTGAGTACGGAGACTAAGATTAATAGCACTTTTCCAGACGGCCAATTTCACATACACGGATTTCGCCTGCTTGGCAATGATAAAAATCGTGGTAATGGAGGAGTAGCGGTCATTCGCAGCAATATCCCGTTTATGAGGGCAAAGATGTTAGAGAACGTTAGTGGAATTGAGTGTGTGGCTGTGCGTCTAAAATTGTCGAACTCCTGTACGACTTTTGTTGGTCTATATAGGCCGCCCTTCCTTGATAAGTCAACGTGGAAGCCTGAAATGTGCAACCTGTTTGAGACTGTGACAGAATGTCGAAAAGTGTCTTCATACTTGGTGATTTAAATTGTGAGATGGTGGACCCCGACAAGCCACCCAAGGAGGACAGAGGTTTAGTCGACATTATGGGTATTTTTCAAAACTTGATTTCTGGAGCGACTAGGATAACAAATAATTAGCAAACATTGCTTGATCTTGTATTAAAAAAATAGCAAATCGCGGGTTTTACAAGCTGGGGTTTCTAATCCCCACACATGTGATCATGCATGCACTTGTTTATGCTATTCTTCGTGCCTTTTACCGGCTATGACCAATATCTTTGAAAAGATTCTTGCGTCGCAGTTAACGTCATATTTTCAAGGCATTCTTTCGGAGTTTTTGTCAGCTTACCGGAGAAGAGTCTTGACGATGGGAAACTTGTTGCCATGGTGGCAATGGACTTATCCAAGCTATTTGAGAGTCTACCCCGCTCACTGCTTATAAGAAAGCTTCGGGCATATGGTTTAGACAACTGCAACTGCGCGTTTTCACAGGACCATCTTACAGGGAGATTTCAGCGGGTTAAGGTTGGCGATGAATTGTCCTTTTGGGAGTTAAATCGACGAGGTGTACCCCAGGGTAGCTAGCTGTGCTGCGACTTCTTTCTCAGTGACTTATCATACTTTATTTCGCGTGTGAGCCTCAATGCATATGCAGACGACCAGCAGCTGTATGGCGCGGACAATGATCATGCGGCCTTGTATGCAAGTCTAGACCACGAGTTAAGGGAGGCAATACAGTGGTTCAGGAAGAATGGCCTGATGGCTAATCCGAGCAAATTTCAACTGTTAATGCTAGGTAGTACTGAGCAGGACTTTTCTTTTAATATTGATGGACAGCAAATAAAGAAGTGTGGTGACATTGACCTTTTAGGGGTTAACATAAACTCCAAACTCAGTTTTGACAAACATATCACATCCATTTGTAGTAGGGTCAACAAACAATTAGCAGTTGTGAAAAGATTTAAGCACCTTATCGGCGGTCATATCAAGCGAAGGTTATATAATGCCTTTATTTTACCTGCTTTTAATTACTGTAGCGACGTTTGGTACTTTTGCAACAAACGTAGTGAAGACAAATTGGAACAACTCAATAAGTAGGCTTTAAGGACGGTTCTGAATAGTAGTCTTGACTATGAAACTTTACTTAGAATACTAGGGTCCGTCGATCTTGAATCTTCTCGTGTTCAGAACATGCTAGACACTACGTACAAGATTCTTTATGGAATTGCTTCACCATATCTCAGATCACTACTGGAGGAACGAACAACGGCGTACAACCTCAGAGGTACTCCAAAATTGAATCAACCAAGAGTTACCACCACCTCCTATGGACTACAATCGTTCAGATATGCTGCTCTTCAAGTATGGACTACGCTGCCTCAAAACATAACAACTTCTGAATCTCTCATTGCTTTCAAGTGCGCTGTGTAGATATTTTTTTTATATTTTTATTAATTTTGTTGCATTTCTTAATTATTATGATACTCGGAGATACTAACTCTCTCGAGCTATTCTAAATCCGAGTTAAAATACAGTTATATTTATGTGTGTATGTGTGTGTGGGTGTATGTATGTATGTATGTATGTATGTATGTATGTATGTATGTATGTATGTAAAATGGCGGCTAAACCCTCGAACGACTAATACCCCTAAAACCGCCAGCACTGCAGGCTACAGTCCAATCTGTTGTCAATGTTTCCTCATGTTGTTACTGCTTTTGCTGTTTTGGCTGTCGTTGCTCGTGCTTCATTTCTACCGGTTTGTGTTCTTTAGGTGTCGTGGTAAACCTCATTATAGCAGAAATTCAGAGTCAAGAGACTGTCGGGAAAGAACTTTACCGTATGGAAATTTGAAGTTTGCTGTTTGCTTTCTTTTGTAGGGCCCAGCACTTTATGCTTACAACGACGCCCGGTTTTCCACAGAAGATTGGACAGGGATTCAACTACTTAATGACAGCATAAAGCTTGAAGACCCCATGAAAGTCGGTCGGTTTGGTTTGGGATTCAAGTCAGTGTTTCACATAACAGGTGGGAAAAGTTTAAAGACTAACATAGAAATGATTTCATATCGGATCGCATGAGCAGTTGCAGTAAGGTCCTTGAAATTAGTTGGTTGATTAGTTAGGTAGGTAGGTAGGTAACTAGGTAGGTAGGTAATACCCTATATTATTGTATCTCTCAGTTAGTACACCAGTTGTGATTGGTCAGTTTTGGGGGCCGTATATTCTACTGTATGGCCCTCTAAATTTGAAAGTATCTCAGAGATATAATAAATGTCGTTCGCGCTTGGGCCATGAGTTGAACGGGAAAAAAACTGGGTCCGAGAAGACAATACGGATCGAGAAAACAAGGTTAGTAACAGGTATAAACAAAGACGCTAGTCCCAATTTCCATGGAGAGCGTGTTTATATACACATGTAAATTGAAAAGACCTAGAGTAATCGAATTGCATTAGAATTACTCAAACTAAGCAATGCTCGACTGATGTAGGAAACATCTTTTACCGTATCTAATAAGGTAACTTTAAAAGTCCTTTGTCGAGAAGGTTACAAAAGTTATTTTGCGGTTTTCGTTCCTCTACGAAAGAGCCGAAGAACTTGGTAAATAGCAAACAAGTAATTATTTCAAAATTATTGGGGGGCAGAGGGAGGGGGGGGGGTTACAGACCTTAGCCCCCCACCTCCGCGGTCCCTGGGAAAGGTGTTCCGTGTACTGTTCCGGAGGGCTCTCCCAAGTAGTTTCTATCTCAGCTTTATAGTATGCCATAGAAACAAAAAGTGTCATCCGGTTAAGGAATGTTTCTAACAGATCAGATTGTCGCTATAGGTTTGCCTGAAAGAAGTTTTCACATTAGTTTTTATTCAAGAGTTAGCCATTTTCTCTCGTGCCACTGTGAATGCATAACATGCAAAGTGTGGTAATGATGCGCCACGAATACAGAAAACTGCTGCAAAGTGCTGAAAACCGAGATTTCCAAAAGCAGACTGTGAATCTGAAAAGCAGGTGTTAACAACTTAGCATCTAATTCCTCATCGAAGAGAAAAAAAAAGCAGACATGCATTATTGTACTTATAGCTTCCACTTCTTTCTAAAGTGACCATCAAAGTTTTAGCCAGGAAAGGGGGCACCATTTCGGTAAAGGAGAGTGACTGGAGACTATGCGGATTGACCTACAGGTGGAGCTTACCTATGTGAAACGTCTTGACAACCCGCCTTCCTTACTCTAGTTGTTTGAGACAAATATGATAACTGTATTGCCGGGTTAATTCGATTTTCGGATTTTCGGTTTTTCAGATTTACCAAGCTTGCTGAGCGATTCTCAGATTGGGTTTATCGATCCTCACGGCGTTTACTTTTCTGACAAGCGATGCCAACAGACAGGAAAACTGTGGCATCTTCAAGAAGACCAAGAAGCAATAAACATGATATCTGGTCAGTTCAGTCCTTACAAAGGTATATTTGACTGCACCGATAAAGTTTTCTCCGATGGATGCTATGACGGAACTCTGTTCCGTTTTCCATTGAGAAGCACGCCTTCCGAGCTATCGGAGACTGTTTACTCGGCTGAAAGAGTGGAAACGTTGTTTGAAAGTTTCAAAGCTGATGCCCACTTGATGCTCCTCTTCCTGCGACACCTGGAAGAAATTGAGCTATATGTTAGAGAAGAATTAGAACCCATACCTCGAAAAGTCTTCCAAGTGAAAATTGCAGAGGAAAGCCTTCAGACAGTTCGTGCTAAGAGGAAGGAGTTTCGCGAGAATATTGCGGCCGGTAAAGTAATGTCTTCACCAGTAGCAGTGACTTATCCTATCACCATTGAGACAGTAAACTTCGATTTCCCAAGGCCTAGTAATAAGAAGCGACATCGTTTCCTCGTTACAAGCTACTTCTGTGGTGGAAAGCTCTCGTGGACGTTTCAAAATCTTATTTCGGACAAAGTTCTTAGCTATCTTCCTTCAGTAGGAGTGGCTATGCCCCTGCCTACGGGTCCGAAATTGCAAACACCTGACGTTCACGGCCACGTGTTCTGCTCCTTACCATTACCAGTACAAAAGACTAGCTTGACGGGATTACCAGTGCACGTTAATGGTTTCTTTGCCTTGAGTCAGAACAGGCGTTATATTAAGTCCCCAAACGCCGAGCAGGAACAGCAAGTAAACGGTCGGCGCCTCATTGACAAATCCCTGTTGTGGAACAAGTGTCTGCTGGAAGAAGCCATCCCCAGAGCGTACGCGACGATGATTTTGGAGGCCATTAGCGAGAACTCTTTGGTTTTCGTTCCTAAGACAACCATTTACAAGTAAGTGATACGGACTTTTATTTCGATGAACGCTCTGAGGTCATGGATTATTATGACTTACAACAGTTACATTGTTAGGTGTCATGTGACCACAAACTTGCCTATGGATGTACGCTATGTAACAAAAAACTGTGATTTGCTGGCGCGTTTCCATGTAATGTTGGAGAAGCTTACTTTAGAACCATTTCATTCAGTATTTTGTTTTGAAAAAAACTTAGATCTCAGGGGGTTTGTTGTTTTCTATTGGTTGAAAAAAAATACGATTGTTGAAGGGAGGGCATTAGCGATTAAGCCAACGGTGACGTTCATATGAATTTTACAGCAAAACGCATTAAGAAAAGCGCCACAAAACTCACAATGCCACAAACAGTTTCATATATTCAGGTGTATATATCATTTTCTCATTTTTATTCCTGAAGAGCGTGGCCAGATGTCAAGCAAATCAGGCAAAATTGGGATAAAATTGCGGAGCCTTTACTTCAGATCCTCTTGGAAAATAGAACTGTCTACACCGATGCCTGTGGTGGGAAATGGCTGACTGTCAAACAGGCCTTCTTTGACTTGCTACCAGAAAATGAAACCAGAAGACTACTTCAGCGCGTAATGTTGGCCGCAAATTTCCCCCTTGTCTCTGTGCCCACCCACATAGCAGACGCCATTGCTGAATATTTGAATTTTAAAGAAATAACAGCCCACGTGACGCGAGAAGAATTGAAGCGTGCTCCTTCTTGCTACAAGCAACTGGAACCAGGTGAAAAGATGCTTCTCCTACACTTTTGTCTTGCAGACTGCAAATATGACGCGCTTCATAGGTTGGAGCTCTTACCCCTCTCCAATGGCACATTCACAACATTTTCGAACGAAGGAGATTTCATTTATATCAGTTCGCCTGAGCATCCAAAGGAGTTACTGCCTGGTCTAAGTCACCGCTTTTTAGATGAAGGAGTGCATGCAGACATCTTTCAGAAGCTGAATGTAGCGGCCAAACAAGGTAACCTTGCTTCATTATTTAGTTAGGATTTATTCGTTGAACCCGTTTGAGAGACTCCCTGAATAGCGGACGTAATTCGTTGGGACACTTCCAAATTTTTCAAAAACAGTTAAAGCACTCCGCTTGAGTTGGATTGGCAGTCTGTTAAACAGTCCTACTATCGGTTCGTGGAAGGCTATTCCGGGTGGCTCCCTTTTTCGAAACTGTGGAGGTCTCAACTTCTTGCTCAAGTGTAATTACAATCTAAAGAAATTTGACAAAAACAAATCGTCTTTCTATTTGGAAATGCTGGATTACTTTAAGATCGCCAAAGATAATTACCAAAGTGATCTTATTTTATGGAACAACCAAGACATAACTATTGAAGGTAAACCGCTGTACGTGCATGTTCTGGAAAAGTTGGATCGAGAATGGATAAGAAAATTCCTTAAATGCGAAGAATTTAATCGTAAATACAATACAAAGATTAATTTTTAAATAATTTTCAAATCCTTGCATCAATTCCAGCAAACCTTAAATCAAAGGCAGTTTCTACACCCAGACCAGCGACCTCAATTCTCGATGATTCTGATATATTTGATTTATCCATAGACAAATCGATTCAACTTTCCAAAATGCAATATAAAGATTACTACCTTCTTTTTCAAGAAAAAGCAGAAGTTACGCCTACGGCCGTGAAATCTTGGGCCAAGCAGTACTCTGATATAGAAAGTAAATGGAAAAAATATTTAAACATGTACCTCACCTCTCCGACGACAACAAACTGAGACAATTCTCCTTTTAGCTATTACGCCATATCGTAGTAACTAAAAAAATAGCTAAAACGTTTTAAGATATCTGACAACGAGGAGTGTTTTTTTCTGTAAATCCCCTGATTCCTTGGAACATGCATGTCTGGAGTGCCCCGCAGGTCTAAACCTCTTTCAAAACCTCTAGCATGGTTCAACATTGAACAAAAAGTTATTTTTTCCCTATTTAAATTACAGCTGGTTTTCAAAGCTCAAAACGTATCCGGAAATTTGACTTCTTAAAATATTACTAGTCTTGTTAAATGTTTTTTTCTGGAGCTGAAATCAGCAATTTGATTCTCTACTCTGCTCCGAGAGGTTTTTCTCCGGTACTCAAAAACCATTTGATTTCAATAGATTTGAGTTGAGTTGATTTACAGTCTCCCCAATTAGTAGAGCACCTGTGCTCAGCTAAAAAGATTTGACACTTAAATAAAGTCATTATTATACTCTTCTTCTGTTCTTGTATCTCTGTTTTAAGTACCTCCGTTACATTATTTAATTTGAAGCATGACCGCGCTTGCGCTAATGCGGGCGAGGCATACCTCAAAAAGCAAAAGCAAAAGTTATGATTTGATCCAAATGTTTTGAGTTCATTTCACTCCAAATTGCTGCTGCTTTTTAAATGCAATTTACTGTATACCTGCTTCCACAGAGCAGCTCTTTTTGTGTTAAGTTTGTTGAGAAACCAAAATATTTGACCCCGGCCGCATCAACACATACGAGCGTAGCTAAGAAGTTTTAAAGACGGTTTCCTACGACTGTTCTATAATCGAAGCAACAGAAAAGGAAATGTATTTTATTTGCCATCCAAGCGTGATTCATGGGTTACAAAGGCTGTTCCGATTGTTTGCGTCCTAATTGAAAAAGCAATGGCAATGCATAATAGGCAGCGAGTCGCCCTCAATCGCAAAGTTACCTTTATAACACTAAGAATTTTCTTAAGAATTTTTTGCATTGTGTTTAGTTGTTGCTGTTTAGCGATTACTAGATTATTTGTTGTTCTTCTTCCATAGAGTGTACTCAATTGCGAATTCTGGGAAAATACGATGTACCAACTCTTCTTCATGAAGCCTTGCCTTCTAAATGGAGTCAGGGGGAAACAGTCCTGTGGTACCCTAATGATGAAAAACAGAATAATCCCCCAGAGAACTGGATTCTATTGATGTGGAGGTACCTGACGGAGAATTTCCATACAGCAGAGGATATTCACCACTTCAGAAGTTTACCCCTGATTCCACTAGGCATGGGTCAGACAGCAGTGACCTTGACGCGACTTTGCTACCCATCAAGAGTGGTTGCCAAACGCTTCTATGGCGATGCCATTGATGACAGGTTGACGAATGTCTTAAAGACGTTAGGCGTGATTGTCCTCACCGATTGCCCGACATTCGTAATTCACCATCCTGCTGTTCTTGGGATTTTTGTACATAGACCTTTCGCGGCAGGGGTTTTGAAGGCGTTGGAAGTTTCCTCTTCAAAGATGAAGGCTGGAATGTTTCGCGAGATCGCAAGAAAGAGACTTTCAAGCAAAGAAAAACGCGTTTTGAGATCATTTCTGGCCAGTGTCCGCCAAGAGGACCTCACAATGGACGGGCGCAAAGTATTACAATCTCTCCCCCTTTTTGAGACTCTATCCAAGAAGTTTGTGTCGAAACAAGACGGTTTGTGTGCAGCTCCTCTACGACCCCTCCCGATCCCGATTCCCGCTTTGCAGGAGCTCATTGATATTTCTCAAGAGGAGTCAAAACGTCTGGCAATTCTTTTGGAAGTCAGGATTTTGGAGCCCATAGAACTGCTTTGCGAAATGATTTTCCCATATATTCAAAAAGGGAGGTACTACGGGGAGCAGATTGACAAGCTCATGCCATTTGTATTCAAACAATTTGACAATGTTATACGTTCAGATGCCACCTTCAAGCGTAAGATACAGGAATTACCTTTTGTCGCAAAGCAAGGGAAGCGAGTGACGCCAAAGGAGGTTTTCGACCCCAGAAATGAGACCCTACTGAAACTATTTGCCCAAGAAGATGCATTTCCCGTCGGCGAGGTGTACAACCACTCCGTGGCTCTTGATATGTTGGAAGAACTTGGCATGAAATGTGATCTTACTTGGGAAGATATTGCAGAAAGAGCAGAGAGTGTCCAGAGGTTAAATGAAGTAAACAGTAGGGCAGCAATCAAGCGTGCGAAAGTGCTTTTAGATGTCACAGAAGGGAAACTGAAGCGCATGGCAAACATGCCACCTGATGCGGTTTTGACTCGCATTTTACGAGCACAATTTCTGCCGGTCCTGCAAAAACCAGAGTCTTTCCCTCTTGCTTGGAAAAGCGATCAATTTCCAAGTGGAAGGAGGGTTCTGGTCGCACCAAATATGATTTTTCTTAAGGAAAAGATGTACCTTGTCTGCTGTACCGAGCCGATTGTTGATCTTGACATCCCCAAAAGGATGTGTAAACTATTAAGGCTAAACGACAGAAAAATCACTGCAGAACACGTGTTAAAGCAGCTTGAAGGGGCCCTCTCCATCAACATGGACACACTAGATCGAAATGGCTGTGAAGAAGTGGCTCGCATATGCACAGAAGCCTATTCGTATCTACAAGACAACATGGACAGCCTCGTGCTTTCTGCAAAGCAATTCCTACTCGAAAGAAAGTTCATTCTGGTGGAGAAACACAAACTGTTTGTGTCTGCAGCTCGTGTCGCTTTTGAAATAACCGCTGATTGTTCGCCATACCTATTCAAACTTCCAGAAGATTTTTCTGATCGCTTTTCGGAGATCATGGCATTTTCTGGTGTGAGAAGGCAATTTGAGGCAACAGACTATACGTCTAGTCTTGTCGCTAT
This sequence comes from Galaxea fascicularis, assembly GCA_948470475.1. Taxonomy (NCBI): domain Eukaryota; kingdom Metazoa; phylum Cnidaria; class Anthozoa; order Scleractinia; family Euphylliidae; genus Galaxea; species Galaxea fascicularis. The sequence continues at coordinate 9,726,940 of OX419343.1, read as the reverse complement.
CAAGCAAAAGTTTCACGAAGGACAACTTGATGAGACGACCTTACAGGTGGCTGTCAATATAGCGAATCAACTCGCTGCTACCTTAGAAAAATCTGGTGTTGATCCATGTGAGGTGCGGGACAAGTTGGGCCTTGTTTTCCTTCCAGATTCTGGCAAAGTAATGCGCGACGTAGATGAACTCTGCTTTAAGGAGTGCCCATGGATGCCCGATGACCCAGACAAGCTTTTTGTCCATGAAAAAGTTCCTTGGTCAACCTGTGAACAACTGGCTGTTGAAACACAAAGGGACGGAGCCTTGCAACAACATGAAATTGGATTACCTTTTGGACAAAGAGAGAAACTAACAAATCGGTTGAAGCGCATTCTAACTTGTTATCAAGGCGAGAAGGAGATTTTGAAAGAACTTGTTCAAAATGCCGATGATGCGCAGGCAACTGAAATTTGTTTTATCAAAGATCCAAGGTATCATCCTGACAAAAGAGTATTCAAAAATAGTTGGAAACCTTTACAAGGCCCTGCTTTGTGTGTGTACAACAACAAGCCATTCACGACAACTGATATAGAAGGGATATGTAACCTTGGTGAGGGCAACAAAGGTGAAGATCCAAACAAAACTGGCCAGTATGGTGTCGGCTTTAATGCTGTCTATCAACTGACTGATGCACCATCCTTCATATCAAAGGGTGATGAAATTGGGGATGTTTTCTGTGTTTTCGACCCTAACTACAAGTATATTGCCCCCTCTAGAAACAAGCAAGGGTCGAGTGAAGCAAGCCGCCCTGGCAGAATGTTTAAGGACATTGACATGTTAAAGACAAAGTTTCCAGATGTTTTCCCATGCTATCTCGAGGAACATTTTCCCTTACAGAATGCAACAATGTTTAGATTCCCCTTGAGATCTGAAGAAATGGCTCGAGAATCACACATATGCCGGACTTCACTGACTGTGGAAAAACTGGATGAAATGATGGAAGATCTGAAGAAAGAGTTGTTTGAAGTCCTGATTTTTGTGAACAATGTTAAGAAAATCACCCTAGCTGCTTTAGACGAAAGTGGGAACATGATAAAGAATTATTTCGTGGAAGTGGTGATGTCTCAAGGCGATGCTAGGAAGAGGGAAGAATTTTCCTGCTATCTAACAAAAATTGGAAAGCAAGTAAAGGAAAAGAAGATCCTTCCTGTAAACGTAAAGGTGAGGAAGCGATCCTACACTTTGCAGCTCCAAGATAACAATGGGAACAGCGAGAAGTGGCTTATGGTCCAACAAGTTGGCTTCGAAAAGCCAGTACCGAAAAGTGTTATTGACGCCTCCCAAGGACATCGGTTGGGGATGCTTCCACGTGGGGGTGTTGCCTGTCTTTTGGACAGCACATCAAAAATTCAGAGAGTAAAGAGAGCCTACTGTTTTCTCCCACTTCCACTGAGAACCAACCTTCCGGTTCATATCAACGGACACTTTGCCTTAGACCATGAGAACAGACGAAATCTGTGGAGAAACGAAGCAGGTGACTGTCAGAGTGATTGGAACAGTGCTTTGTTGGGTGATGTCATTTCGTCTTGTTATCTCACCCTTCTGGACGAAGTTAGGGAGTTCATTCAATTGCCAATCAGTCAGGACCCAACTTGTTCTGCTCTAACTTGCGGTAAAACCACGATCTTCAGAAGAATAAGTAGGTATGAACGGCTTTTTCCGAGCTATCCCATGGATGATTCATTTTGGTTGACCCTTGCTGATGCATTATACCAAGAAATGAACAAGAAGAAAATGCGTCTGATTCCATTGGTGAGAGGCGTGGATACAGGCATCTGCGTTCGTTCTAAGGATTACAAACGACCCGAAAGCGTCGAATTATCATGGTTACCTCCGACTGGTACTGGTCGGGACCAAGCATACTTCAACGACCTCGAAATCAAAGGTTACTTTGCTCCATTGCCGCCAAGACCCGATGAAAAGGAAAAGGATCGAAACAGAAGGGAACAGTCCAGAATAAGACAAAAGGCTTCATTTGAAGAAACCTTATTGGAAACTGGGTTCAATCTGGTTGCTTTTTCTTTAAAAGTGTTCCATTCGCTAAAACAAGCAGGCGTAGAAGTGTACTGTGTTTCACCTTCCGCGGTTATGGAGTTCTATAAGTCATTCAGCGATGATGATCCCCTGTGTAAAATTGGAGCAGTTGCCTGTCATGTTGGCGAGACAACATTTAAAGACACTGAAGGCGTAGTTCGTGTGCTGAAGTACTGCAAAGATGACGAGCATTTTTTGGAGAGTCTGTCAGGGCTTCCTTTACTGCTTACTCAAGACAACTGCTTGCACCCTTTCAGTCAGAGACAACCCAGATGTTTGACTACATATGGTAACATTTTGCCACGTTCAAAGCATCTTTTTGTGCACAGTAAAGTTCACAATGAAGTCTTCAACTCTGTTGATCCTAGAAATGTGGCTGTTTTTCGCCCTTTAGATGTTGAAACGTTCGCCTCTCAGCTGCATCTAACTTTACCTCCCCTTTATCGCAGCGAAGATCACTATGTCAAGTGGTATCCTGATAACAGATCCTTGCCGAATTCACAATGGATTTACAGAGTTTGGGACTTTTTGCAAGATTTTGCGCGGGCTGCCACAAAGGAAACAGATGTGAAAGAAGGAAGCATAGCTGAATTTTTTCGTGACCTTTTCTCCCCACTTTCGAAGTGGAGTCTTCTGCCATGCACCGAGAAGTCTAGTTTTCGCGACAAACAGTCAGTCGTAACACCCATTTTGGTACCCTTGAACAGGGCAGGAGCTGTTCTGGATTTCAAAGATTGCGGTACATCTGATCATGACCAGACGTTGGTGGACGCTCTCAGAAATTTGGGCTTTCCTGAACTGAATAAGGTTGCGTTGACATCTCACGGCATTGGTTCAGTTTGGTGCAGTGGATGGAATTCTTACGAGCTGGCGCGCAATCTAGTTGCCACCGTCAGCTCTCCCCACTCCCTTCTTTTTGCGCTCAATCAGAAACTTCTGCTGGATCCCTCGTCCCTTGATAACAAGTTGAAGTTAAGAGATGCGATTGTTATTCTCGATTACTTTTGTCGCAACATCAAAAGTCTGACGGATGCCGACAGAGGAATGTTGAAGAAGCTCCCGTTTTATCAAAGTGCAAATGGTGTGCTGCGAAATCTTGAAGGCAAAAGCACTTTTGTCATACCCAGTGAAGTTCCTGCCAAGGAGATATGTATTGTTGAAGCAAAGTTGGGCTGCTTACTTTTAAGGTCTCGCCAAAACTTGGCAGACCTATACGAATTCTTACAGCTAAAGAGCACATCACTTGTTGAAGTTTATACAAATTTTGTCCTGAAATGTTTTCAGCATCTGAGCTTTGAAGGAAGGATGACGCATCTTCAATTCATTCGTGACTATATTTCCTTGATAGGTGGAAATGAGAACGAGGGTGAAACAGCAGAGAAAGAAAGGCTGTTCGACTATTTGAAAGTGGTGAAACTCATTCCTTCTACAGACGGCAAGTGGAGGACAGTGTCCAGTTTCTATGATCCTCACAATGATGTTTTCGTTGCCATGCTTCCACAAGAAAGCTTCCCGCCAGACGCTTTCAATTCGGAGGAATGGATAACGTTTCTGAGAAAGATTGGTCTTGTTCAAGATGTTTCACACCACGATTTTCTGACGTTTACCAAGCAGGTTGAGCGCGAAGCTAAAACAGGGCGAACTGATGACACCTACAGAAAGTCCAAAGTCTTGGTGTGTCATCTTATCTCTCGACCCAATGTGGTTGGCGAAGGTCTTTTACCACTTGTCCGTGATATTGCCTTTGTGGCAGCAGATCCCGTTGACGAGCGACTGCAGGCCGTCTGCCCACCGTTCGGAGGAACAAATGAAGTTCAAATTCCATTTATTGCATTCAGTGGAGCCGTTGTCAGCGATCATGAGAAGATAGCGTGGACACAAGCGCATTTGCTTCCACGCTGGGCGGATCCAAGGCATCAGAAATACAAACTCTGTTGTCCTCATGGAAACTTCAAGTGGTATCTTAATAACCTCCTCGCTCAGCTTAAGGTTCTGACGATCCCATCAGTCGATCTTGTCGTCATGCACTGCAAGACAATTTGCAACCAATTTGCAGGTAACATATCAGAGAAAGATCATGTTTCGAGCGAGAATCTGTCAACAGTAATGGAGGTCATGCAAAGTACTTACTCGTTTTTACAGGAACATGCTATGACAGACAGCGAAGCTAAGCGACAACTCCAAAAGTCACCCTGTATTCTCGTTGATCAAGGAAGAAAGCTGATTCTTCCAAAACATGCAATTTTGGAGTTGTACGAGAGTCTGGAGATCAAGCCTTTTCTTTACAGAGTTCCTCCAGAATTTGGAATGTTTCACTCGCTATTTGAGTTCCTTGGCTGTTCCAAAACCGCAACACCTATTCATTACGCGATGGTCTTAGAGATGTTGCAGAGGAATTCCCAGGGTGAAACTTTACATCCCAATGAGGTTCGCACTTGCTCCAGAGCAGTAGAGGGATTCATCGATAGTTTGCAGGAAAAGTCAGCAGATGTCTCCACCCTTTCTACGATGTACCTGCCAGCAGTAAGTTCAAGAGACCGCGTCCAGAATTCGACAATCAATACCATCCCCATTTCTCTACAAGAATCTAAAAAGCTTCTATTTGATGATTGTCCTGGCTATGGTAATCGGATCCAGGGACTTAATCAGCCCTTTGTTCTTGACCTTAGCTTGATGAAGGATAGGTGCAAATCCGCTGAGGTGAACTATGAAGACCTTTTGATGAAGCTGCCTAAACCCTTACAGCCAACAATGCTATCCCTTGTAGTGAAGGAGGCACTAACGTATCAAGAACAGACCGTCTTAGTGACTACCGACGTTGTAGATGCATTGAAACAGCAACTTTCGTCGGGTCACTTTGCCCTTGGGATTGCCAGAATTATAAAAGACGCCTGTTCTCGAGAGGGTAATGGCAAAGGTGTAACCGCGGATATCGAAAAAGGTCTCCAAACCATCAAGCTCTTTGCAGTTGAGAGTCTCAATACCTCCCTTTTTCACAATGACGTTTTGATCCCTGGAAGTGCACGTGATGTGCCCTACTTTAAAGAGAAGCTACAGGTGTCTGATGAGCACCGATGGAGGGTGTATGTTAGTGCAAATACTACAAAAGATGATAAAATTGCGTTGTCCAGTTTGGTGGCAAAGGTGATCGTAGAAATTTATGGAGAACGTATTGGAAAGAATGCAGTTGTTATTCCTCATATGTTGCTCTGCCCTCCAACGAGGATTCGGTCCCTGCTGGATACGTATAGTATCCGGAAAGATGACAGCCTCAGTGCAGTGGAAATGACCATTTTCCCAGAGCCAGGCACTTTGATTCCAATTGAGGAGCACCATTTGCTGGACGACGCCTTTGAAAAATTTGAAGCTAAAGACTTCGTAGGCTGTCAGCTACATGATCCAAGCCTAGACCTAATGGAGGGCACTGCGACGTACATCTACGCTATAATTATCGAACAGGTAACCGATGAAAGTGTAGGCCTTTTAACAAAGACTTACCGAATCAACATTGGAAAAGACAAGGAACCAGTCCTGGTGAATGGTACAGATTTGTTTAAATTCTGCCGCCTTCAAACGATTTTTGACGGGCATTCAGGATGCCATAGAAGTAAGGAAGAAGTCTTTGACGAAATCTCGAACATATTGGAAGAGACATGGAAAACTTGTGAATCCGAGGGAGAAAAACTGCAAATCATGAAGCGCTTGTGTCTAAGATGGCACCCAAAGAAAAATGCAGGTAATGAAGAATTCTACACATCAGTTTATGAGCACATAAAAAGTGAAGTTTCTCGACTTGGTGGTTCATATGACGAATTCTTTGCTTTCTGGGACGAAACTGCAAGAGAACATGGCTCTCAGCGTGAAGAATACAGAAAGACGTTCTTCAACCGTTGCGACCCTCAACCAGGGGAGGCAAAGCGCTGGCTCAAACAAGCTACGGCTGACCTGAAAGCTGGTTCAAAAGAGTTTCACTTCAGCACATCGTCTTTTGAGTGGGTGTGCTTTAAATTCCATCAGGTAAATTCAATCTTTTAGCAGCTACAGAGATTGTGGTCTACTTAAAATACATAAACGACTCTTTTTTTTTTGTCTAGCCAAACAAAAAGTGGGAATAAAGTCCTTATATCAGCCATACTTTACTGTGAATAGTATTAATAGCGTCACTACAATAGCGATACAATTGGTTTCTATTTATAGGCTGCTGAAAAGGCGTTAAAGGCTGCCCGTTTTAACAGAGACGCAGACAAATTGAACGTCCACAACTTGGTTGACAATTCCCACGATTTGGGTGATCCAGAATTGCTCGGGCTAGCGAGAGCATTGGAGGATCTTGTAGGTGATTCCACACGTATGCGTTATCCAGACAGAATGTCGTACCCCAAAATTCCAAATGAAGTATATTCACACGGCATGGCACAGAGGGCCAGAGAAATAGCAGAGAAAATTGTAGAGCGAGTGAAAGCAAGACATGTCTACAGGTGAGTCACCTTATATTTATTTTAATACTCACGAGAACTGCAGCCAAGAGTCGACTTCTGAACAAAATTGTGACGAAGGTAGTAAGTGGACCAGTTACTGAATACATCCATCAGTAGGTCAGTCGCTCACTAAATCATTCATTGACCGATCACAACACCTATGCCCAGAAATGCATGTATTTGGGACTGTTACGTGCCGGAATAAGCAAGAGATGTCCGCAAACAAGACATAAGTGAAAAGAGCTCCCGAGCACGATATAAGGCACGCAACAAAAGTGTGACAACGAGCAGTTACCCTTTTAACTATTGTTTATTTAGTTATACAGTGTTACAGTTAGGTTAAAGATTAAGTTAAGCAGTTCGTAAAGCAGGCTTACTGTCTCTCATGGCTTTACAGGTACTGACTTGATTAATTTTGAACTCCAAATTCCACTGACTAGAGACAACATTGCTCGACTTTCTTGATTCATTGGATCGTTTCCACTCATTGGCTTTTCTGTGCACACAAACTCGTACGGAGGACTTCATTATAAACTCTGAACTCTTTATCTTCCTCCCTTTTCTGCTATCGTTTCTTTCTTCTCTCCGAATATAGCAAGGTCAAAGGTTATAGCTTCATCACAGTATAGCATCCATAGCATAAGTTCAATCAGAGCTGGCCACGAGGGTAAGCCCTCGGGCAAGAGAGTTTTTTCTCTATTACTTACAAGCCTGCTTTTATACTTTTTCTACAAGTATCTAGAACGGTCTGTTACTATTTATAGTGTATTACAAGGTCTACTATTTGTGGAAACTGCTGAGTCACATCAAAGCTATTGTTGGACTATTACAGATTATGAGATAATTCAAGAAAAGTCTGGAATTGCATGACAGAAAACTAAAAGTAATTCTGATCCTCATAACAGGGACCTTGGGTACTTCATATTACACACAATTTATTGTAATTCCCATATGTCTTCATGTTTGGCGGAATTACTGTCAAAGGTGAGGATTAGGGCGAGGGGACACTTGAGATGTCTATCGTAAAGATAATAAATATTATTAGCGTGCATTTCTGGACATAAATAACAACAGCACAGAAAAATAATAATAATGGTGATGTCAATGGCCTATTGATCACAAGCATAAACTGTACATCTTTCTCTCTCTCTTTCTATCTACAGCTGCTGAATCAGTACAAGCGACATATTATCAAGGACTTTCAGAACGTTAAATAAGACTAATAGTTTCAGCGGACAATTTTTCTTCGGGGAAACATTATCGTGATGTAAGGCCAAATATCTTTAAGCAGATTTCAGTCAGTTAATCAGCCAGTTAATCAATCAATCAATCAATCAATCAATCAATCAATCAATCAATCAATCAATCAATCAATCAACATTTACTTATTAAGAAGTATACAAACACCTCTGTTGGTTTTGTAAAAGCTTTGAACAATTTCATTGTGTATATTTATCTTGTTTCTGTAGTGTCGTCTAGGTGTTAGTTTCGTAATAAGTTTTGTTCTAATGAGCGAGAGCATAAGCAGCCATGGACGGGCTCAAACTTAATTTGGTAGATTTAAGGTGCAATGCCCGCTACCACATGGCCATAGTGCGCAATGAGTGGCTTTCAGCTTACCTAGACGCTTTAATTTGTGAGGTATTCTTGTTACTCTAAGCCACAATTCATGAGCTTCACATTTTCAAAATAATAACAATAATCATTATTCGTATTTATCATATATTATAATAAAATGGTAAAATAGCTGACAAAACTGATCAAATCAAATGGCAGTTCCGCATCACAAGCAATTAACACAAATTTTAAGCTTCCACATTTAGTGGCTTTTAAGAGCTTTCCAATACAAAGTACTTATTAGTATACCGTATGCTAACACCAAGCTCTTCAAAATAGGTTAGCCACAAGCCATCTCTGTTCCGTCTGAATCACTGTATCACTTTCTCTATCATTATTGTTCGTATTCAATGCGTTTCTGGTCTGACTATGAATTGTTTTACAAAGAGATTACAAAGATTGTTCTGCAATAAGTTGTATGGTGTGATACTATATGAATTACTTTATATGGTCACATGATTAGGAAAAGTTGAAAGTGAGGCCGTGATATTAATGTGGCTAATGGTATCCACCGTTTAGACAAGTTTTCTTTTGGGCGTGAGGCATGGTCACGTGGGGAAACTAAAGTGAAAAAGAGGTTTTTGAAAACGTTTCATACAAAATTATACAAAAAGCTAGGCATTTTTTCTCAGGAGAGGATAGATTACTTTCAACTGCTAACAGGTTCGTACGATGAAACTATCACTGGAACGAGTATAAAACTTTAAGTAAGGTTATCTGGATTCCACTATCAAGCCGATCTCGTAATGCGATTTCCTTTTGTCACAACAAAATCGTGTCATCATAACAGAATAACCTACGTAACACAGCGTGGTTACTTTCACCGAAAATTAAAAAATCAATTTAATCTGATACTCTGTTACTATAAGTAGTACTGCAAAGTTACATCAGGTCCTTAACGTTCGCTATCATCAGTCTCATACTCAGCATCGTCATCCTCGTCTGCATCAGCCTCTAGCTGGTTTGCGCATGAATCAGCACCATCAGAACAGCCGCACAGATCGGTGCAGTTAAGCTGAGCTTTTCGGCAGTTGCATCTGTTCGTTGTACATCTGTTCTTTCCACAGCGATACCTGATTAACTGGATAATTGCTCCGGGTGCAGGAGGTAAAGTTGTCATTACTGGCTACCATTTGTCACCATTAGGTAAACTCCTCTGGAGAAGGAAGCACTGGCACATGCGCAGTGTCCAAGTTCCAAACCATTGCTTGGTAATTGGCTCTCAATATGGTTTCCCGAAGTGCTTCTTGTGTTGGTGGTAATCTCTCAGATTGGGCCTGTTTCTTGCAGAAGAGGAACCATCTCAGCTCCTTAACTTTATCAATAGTCATACTGGGAGCGTAAACTTGACAAACAAACTTCTCAATAGCAGACAAGGTAGCGATGGTAGAGTAGCGATGGTTTCTTCATCTGCTTCCATAAAGGCCCTCCACCATGTTGCTTTTCCTCTGTCAGTCTGATGTCTGCACCACCAGGAGCATCAAGAGCGGGTAGTGCCGCGATTGTCGCATTGTTAGGGGCTGGCCGAAGTGGGCTGCAACTTGAGAACCCTGTGTCGCTGTCCTGTTATATTTTAATTACGGTAACAAACTGCAGCTCAGAGCAGAGTTTTCTGGCTACTTCCTTAAGGCAAGTATGAAGACATCTGTGTCTGGCGAGTGTATGCAGATTTTGGTGGCTCCACGGGCGGCCGCATGTACAGCATGCAAGATTAGCTTAGTGTTCCCTTCTTCCTGGGAACTTATTAGTTCAGTAACATTTTGGTTACTTGCCTGGCAGTTGCTACCCCATGTCATCACGACCAAACTCTTTCCACTATTGTCAGCTGCATTTTCGTTCTTGAGTGGGATATTAGACACTTCATGGGTGCCTTGGCAATGTTAATCTGTTATTCGGTAGGAGACTAAATGTTCGTCACCTTGTCTCCTTTCGCGTGTAGCAGACTATAAAGAGAGGAATATCATATCTGTGGAACACCAGGTGTAACTCATGACAGTTGCTGTGCTTCTGGAAAAGTGTGTCTGAAAAGTGGTCAGCAAGGTGAGCACAAGTTGTGATGTTGGTTGGGTACAAGGGATTGTAGTACTGCCAACCCGTCTACAATGTCCACCTTGTTCCGTACATCCAGTACCGCTGAACACAGTGCGTGGATTCCGGTGCCTCCTTTTCAATCAAGGCTATCAGCACACTCTTGTTGGAACAATGCAAGATCGTACCATCTGCAGCGAAAAGTCTTTGGTACCACTGAGAACTCGTGTAGGCCAAATGCTTCCTGGATGTTGATACCAGGCCGAGATTGGCAAACCATATCATCCCAGCAAACAAACTGCGATCTTCTTGTAACTCAGCGATCTTGTTGTTTACAACCAGCTTAGTCTTATATGTCGATTTCCACGTTAGAAGCTCTGCTTTTTAATCAGTGACCACAAATTCACACCGCCCTGCTGAAACGTTTGCCTCCTTCGATGCTTGATGACGCTTGACATCGTCAGGGACCACTACTTTAGTGACAAGATTGAATAGGCCATCACCTGTGTCTGCAAAGGGATTGGTGATCTTGATGTGGTGGATGACAACTTGAATACATTTTTCTCTGCTCGTGATAACACAGAGGCTGAAAGGTTATGGTGTCAGTCCTGGATCGTCACAGACCCCCCTGCCATATCTTTGGCCTGTTCAGCTAATCGGGCAAGTTCTGGAGCAATCAAGAAAAACTTGGCAGGAGCACATGGATTCAGCGTAATTCCAACTAACCCGCCACTCACTTTCATAGAACGGTTAATGTGTTCTAGTCCATTAACTGCCCCCAGGCCACAGAAGGGTACAAGAGAGCTTTTGTTGGCTATCCAGTTATCATCCTGGAACTCGCGGTAGATTTCAACGACAGAAGTTAAGCAGACCAAAAACCAGGCCTTGAATCATAAGTAAGACTGACATAGATATAATATAACTGAGCAAAGACTAATACAACACAAAATTATTTGAAAATATACTTTACGCCACCCAAACCAGCCGTTTTAATTGTCTACACTGAACAGAACTACAATACTTTTAATTTTGGATTTTAGAAAACTAAAGCACTCCATGTAATATTACAAATGTTCACTTTATGAAGAAGGAGAATCATTGCTGAGGCTTTAACGCAGTTATGCTTGTACAGTGTAAGGAAAATCGTCACTTAAATATGAGCGCCTCGTTTTCAAGACAGTGTGATCACGTGCCCATTTGAATCACCAAAGCTTTTATTATATTATTCTGCCCATTGACAAACATAATGTCTGCAATTTTGGTGCAGTGTCATCTCAACGAAGAAAAGTTATAGTAAGTTTTGTATGAGAGCCTCGTTTTCATGTTTAAAAATCCACGTCATTTTTTTAACCCTCCAAAGCACTGCTCGGTGCAGGTTGCAGAAGTGCCACCAAACTTTTCCATGTTCTGTAAGGTCCCCTTGACATCTTGAGATGGATGGATTGCTTCCAACCTGAAATTCCCACATGTTGAGTCTCTAGACATCTTATCGTACCGGAATCGCACCGGAATCGCGAGGTCACGGGTTCAAGCCCCGTTGAAGTCCTGAATTTTTTCAGGCTTCTTTACGCAATTGTTACAATTGCGATCACAACTGCGACGATCATTCTTCATTTGAGACATCTTATTGAACGCTCCCAGAATCGAGCAATTTAATCAGGTTTCAACTTTTCACCCTTTAACATGAATATGGTGCATTTGCTTACAAGCACGCGGAGATCTTAACCATTAGTTAAAAAAAGATGATTTATGTACTTCTACTCTTGGTTTTCAGTCGCGTGGAAGTCACGCAAGTTAAAAAATAAAATCACCAACCAATCAATAGATTAATGCAAGAAATTAAGATACTGTAGAAGAGTAATAAATATACAAAATCCCAAAGTTTCAGGGCTGTGCGATATCCCGTACTCGAGTTATTCGGCAAAATGTACCACGCAAAAGTACAGAGTTTAGTATGGACGCGCCATGATGGAGTCCCTATGAGGGACTCCAATATGGCAGCCGGAAACGAGTGAAAACAACTGGAATTCACTTTGTCTATCTCAAAAGGCTTTCTTCTCTCTTTTAAGCTTGCAAACATTCACATAGACGCGTCTCTAGCGATGTTGGCTTTTCAGACCTCTAAAAAACACGCTGAATCGGTGTTTTCCTGTACGTGACATGCTTGTGAACAGACATCTTTATGTCACGCACAGTGAAAAAATCTAAAATTCAAACTGCTCCATTTTCAAAACAAAGCACGCTTCCGAGCTGAAAACATGCAAGCAGATACATTTCTAAAGTGTCTTTTACGTGATGAAGATAAAAGTCTCTATACTTTTTAATTTTAATTTTTTATGACGTCACGTGAAAAAAAGAACTATTATGTATATAATACAATCCATCTTACTTACACTGAATTAATGTTATATTATTGTAGCGTGATAATGAAGAACTTTTTAAAAATTCTTAGGGGATGTAATCTACTCTGTATTGAAGAAGTTGGCCTACTTCTCAATGTATATGCTAACATATCGTTCTGTCTCATATTTCGCTAGAATCATCTTTCAAAAGCCATCTATATTTGGAAGTGTTTGGTTTGCTCTACAGAACCACAAATAAATTTTCCCAATGATAAGCATGCAATTCAATAAATTAGATGAAGGGCATTTTATCGACATTGTTCCAACTTCAATGTCTTGAATGATAATTAGTCTGGGAGCTAGTGTAATCCCGTTGGGTCACATAATACATAGCTCAACACCGAAACAGTGTAGCAGCGGTAGTACTTCCTTTCACCACGCTCTTTGTTCCGCTAACTCAGTCAAGTACAGTAACTTCGGCAACGTAATCCACGTGCGCGCACAAAAAGAAACTACAAACTTATTTTCAAGTCAAAAAGAAAAAAAAATACTTGTCAGAAAAAGGATAATATAATTTTTTCAAGCTGGTTTCGTTTTTTTGCGCAATACAGGTAAAAATGGACTGGGGAGTGTTTTGATAAAATCAAAATCAACAAACAGGGGGGATTGGGCCTACCACCATGTTTGAGCTTGTGAATGCGTAACTGAAGGGCTCTGAAGGTTTTTATACGTGGCGAGAATTCTTCAGCTGCCGAGCGGAAGACGAGAGCGAGTGAAAACACTGGTTCTGGAAGTGACATTTGTTCTTTTGAAGGAGAAACGTTTGATGACAATCCGACATCAGCCAAGCATCCATCGAAGGAGATCAAAATAATTCTAGAAAACTCAGAAAACTCAATCATGACTGAAAAGGTTACAGGCCCTGGCAAACGAAGACACATTGTTGTCGACACAGATGTTTCTCTTTTGATTTCGTTCAGAAACATTTTGTGTCCGCAACAAATGCTTCCCAGTTTGCGCAGCATGGAAACGATCATGAGCAACAATGTATCCGCAACAATGTGTCCTCGTTTACCTCTCAGCTCCAAAAGATACTGGAAAGATCGGAATACGTACAAGAGAAGATGCAAACGATTGAGGGGGAATCTCTGCCCGAATAACCAAGCTTGAAGCAGCGGTGGCAACATCGCAAGGAGAAGTTATAACGACTCCCTCAACAATAAGGCCAAACGAATAGACAAGACTGAAAAAGGTATGGAGTTTCAAGCCTATATGGGCTTCTATTTATTTCTATTTATAGTTTTCGAGGGCTTCTATTTGGGCGCTAGCAAGTTGCTAGCGCCCAAATAGAAGCCCTCGAAAACAAGTCAAAGAACAAGGTGATCAAATATTATATCAACGAGTTATAATAGGAGGCAAAATCTGCGCTCCTTAGGGCTACCCGCAGAAAGTCATGGCACATCGAATACTAATGAAAGTATATTAATGAGTTACGTAAACTCAACAACAACAATTTTAACGATTTTAATAAGAAAGGCCTTTGAAGTTTGCAGTTAGGTTAGCTATTTTATATTAGACGGGCCACTTGAACTAATAGGTTCACAAGAAATAACAACAAATAGCAGATATACAATGACATGCGCATGTATCCTGAGAGAAAAATAGGGAAAAAAATCTAAATAAAAGTCCAAGAAAAGCTAACTAAGATGCAAACAGGTGCTTAGAAAGATCAATATTGTACATTGAAAACATTGTTTTTTACCTCACTATTCCTCTGTACTTCAAAGCCCACGCCACTTTGATAATTTCAGACAGACTTTGTAATATAGAGCAAGAAAATACCGGGCACTTATTGGCGGAGTGAGTGTGACCGTGTTCTAATCTTAGTTCAGTTTATTTTTCATCTTTTGTTCCAGTTGTTTACTTCGGCTGTCACTTGTAATAGGGAGATGGGTGAGTAATTGTAGCCAGTGACAAATGAGTCCTAAATCCCTCAGGTGCCAATATGGATACAAATTATCTGCTGCTTTTATCCCTCGTGTATTGTCTTTGTGTAAAAGCAGTATCTGTGTGTCATTGCATACCTGCTATTGTTCCCGCGTATCACACATTTATTTGAACTAATGCACGTTTCAATTTGTTTTGTAGTATGTGCTCATTAATAATTAACCGACGAAAGACAACGTTAATTTCAAGATTTGTTACTTCAAATGTTTGAGGGATTCGTTCTCCCAAAAAGAGAAGAGCTTTGTTCCTGTGGCTGAATAACCAAACTGCGGACATTGCATTTCTTTCTCGATACATACGGCACCAAAGATGTCAAGGCCATATGGAATGCTCAACGGAAAGGTAAGCCTTTTTCACGTAGTTGTGGGGAGCAAAAATCATAGTTGTCACATAAAATGTGGAATTTGAACTTATAGCTTCTAAAATAGAAGCTAATACGTTGTCATATCTTTTAAGGTAGTACAGAAGACGTACCATTTCGTTTTAGTCTATTCGACAGGGGTATCATTTCAGAAAAAATATAAATTGTACATGAACGAGTGACGGCTGAACTTCCAAGGGGAACTTGCGGCCAAAGTTCAGATATAGCGCATTTCGAGTGCGTACAAGAAAACCATACGGTGCATATTTCCATAATATTCTCACTGCATACGTAATTAGTACTGCACGCGAAAAATAATTAATTCCCCAAATTCGGATGCGTTTAATTAATCGGATGCGTGCTTCTTTGGGGCTAGTGCTTTGCATCTGCCTGGTTAATCAACTCCTCCTTGTTTTCTCTTGAAATAATAACACGAACAGCTTTGTGTGGCTGAAAATGGGGAAGTGGGTGACAAAGTGCTCGATTATAATATTTTAGCCCCTAACCTCAGGTGGTAGAGACTAGAGGTAACTGTGCCTCCAAAAGTCGAGTCTATGTAGCTAGCTACAAATTATACCCCTTTTTTTAAAATTATGCTCTTTGAAAAAATTGCAAGTGAGTCCAAAAAAATACATTTTTTCAATTAGAAGCCAACATGGCCTACAATGTGAGTTCCGGTTCCGCTGCACCCCAGACCCGGGCTCAGACCGTTTCAGCCGCCGCTCAGTGATTCACAGTGAAGTACAAATGCTACTACTTGAACTAAAACTTAAAACATCGAATAACGTCACCAAGTGCTTGGGACTTGGGAGTAGAGATGAACAATAATCAAATTGTAGCATCAAAAATTACGCCAGTTTGCTCAAATTATGCCAAAAATTATGCTAGCGCCATTATGTTATACCGTTGTTATACCGCTACTGCACGCAGAACTGTACGCATAGTTTCCGCTGTTTTCTCGCCTTCGCTTACGTAACTACGGTTATTGTTCATCTGTGTTATGCGCTCCTGTGCACACACGTTGTGATCATATTTGCATTGTAACCTAGGTAACTAGTACCTCTCCGCGTCTTCTTTTTGCATTCATTTTGGTTTTAACGCCGATTAAACCAGTTGCTAGTTTGGAAGTCTGGCCTTATCCACTGGCGTGGTGGCAGCGGTTCGAAAAAGAACCCGCGAAGGACGCCAAAGTCTTCGTTTAATCGTCTCTCCGAACGTTTGTACTGGTTAACTAGAATTTTGTTGCCCAAGATGACTTCAAACAGAGCACCAAAACAATGGTCGCTGACTTCAAATGAAACCATCACTTCCATCGAGGCCTGGGAGAATAACATCAAATACATCTTGTCCCTCGATTCGAACTTTGCTAATTTTCTCACCGATGGTTCTACGTGGGGAAAAAAGACTAACGCTTCACCTCTCCGCGGCTTTATTAACGACGGCGAAACCGTACCCGCAGCTCAAAGACGTACGGCCGCCCAAAAGGTAGCGCATCTGGAGATGATGCTTGGTCAGATCGCCAATTACGCGCCCATCATCTCCCGTAACTCCATCGTTAAGAACTCAACGTCGATAAATGGTGTTTGGCAATCGATCCGTCAACATTATGGCCTTCAGTCCACTGGTTCCCGGTTCTTGGATCTCGCTTATATCTCTTTGAAAGCTGATCAACGTCCAGAAGATTTATTTCAAAATTTGATGGCCTTCATCGAGGACAATCTCCTCTCCACTTCAAGCGGTATTACTCATCATGGCCAAGCTCCTGAGGCCGACGAGGAGCTTTCTCCATCTCTTGAGAATTTTGTCGTTTTAACATGGCTACGTTTACTTCATCCTAATCTTCCTCGCCTCGTGAAGCAACGATACGGAACTGAACTTCGGAACAGAACCCTTGCTTCTGTCAAGCCTGAAATCTCACAGGCCCTGGATTCGTTACTCGACGAACTTCAATCTGGTGAGGAGTCAAAGGTGTTTCGCTCTGCACCCCAGATGGATCACCGCTCTGCTTTTACTCGCCGCAAACCTGCACCTAAACCCCGGCCTAGCAAGTCGTGTCCGCTGTGCCAACAGGCTGGTCGTCCCGATTTTCGCTCTCATTTCCTGAGTACTTGCAAGTTCCTTCCGGAGCAAGACCGTCTGTTCATGACCAGAGTTCGACACGTTGCTGGCATTGACATGGATGTGAACAACTTCGATTATTTCGAGTATGGTGAACTTGAAGACCCAGGCGAAACCGTGGTACGGAATTGTGCGCCTGAGGCACTCCCTACAATGGAACCCACGGTTTCTCGTCGTGTTAATGTTTCTCAGTCTCCGTTCCTTCACGCCTTTTACCGTCACCATGCCTTACGTCTGACCATCGATACGGGCGCCGAAACTAACATGATGAGGGCTTCTATTGCGAAACACATTGGCGCAAAGATCACTAAAAGCTCCCAGACCGCCCTGCAAGCTGATGGTCGAACCCCCTTATCAGTGGTTGGGGAAACGCGTGTCTCGTTGTTCCGCCATGGCAGATCCCTCACACTGGAGGCCCTCGTTGTAGAAGATCTTGACGTAGATATACTGGCTGGTACTCCATTTATGACTTTAAATGACATTGCTGTTCGTCCTGCTAGACAAGAAATCATTATCGCCGGTTCTGATGTTGCTTCCTATGACTCTTCGAAGACTCCTCAAGCCTATCACGCGATCAGAGCCTGTCACCTCCTTCGTGCTCCGCGCGTCAACACTACTGTCTGGCCTGGTGAGTTCATTGAAGTCGATGCCCCTCCAGAGTTACTTGAAGATTCTTCAGTCGCCATTGAACCTCGTATAGACTCAGTCTCATCTAGTCATTTAAAACCTACACATGCGTGGCCACAACCTGTTATCGTCCAAGCCGTCGGAGGCAAGCTGAGGCTCGTCAATGATACCGAGGATCCCCTGCTCATCCGCAAGAACGATCACTTCTGCCAGGCCCGCCTAACCGTTCCTGACCCTGTTTCAGACCCTCCTACTATCCAAATCTCCTTGGCCCCACCCAAGTCCACAGCTTCTCTCCTGTCACCTGCTGAGTCAATATCTGTTGATCCAGACGGTTTGCTAACACCTTCCCAGAAGGCTTCCTTCACGTCTCTCCTGAAAGAATTTGAAGCTGTCTTCGATTCCCGCATCCCTGGTTACAACGGCGCCGCTGGGCCTATCGAAGGAATCGTAAATATGGGTCCCGTGGAGCCTCCACAGCGTAAAGGCCGGGTCCCACAGTACTCGCGAGACCAACTCGACCTTCTCCAAGACAAGTTTGATGAACTTGAGGCACAAGGTGTCTTTCGCCGCCCTGAGGACTTGGAGGTTGTTGTTGAGTACCTAAACCCTTCATTCCTGGTGAAAAAGAGAAATGGCGGGTTCCGTCTGGTCACTGCCTTCACCGACGTGGGCCGGTATAGCAAGCCTCAACCTTCCCTCATGCCAGACGTGGATTCAACTCTCCTTAATATCGCCCGCTGGAAGTTCATCGTGGTTTCCGATCTGTCCAAAGCGTTCCATCAAATTCCTCTTTCGAGAAGCTCGATGAAGTATTGTGGTGTAGTCACTCCCTTCAAGGGTGTTCGTGTTTACACCCGCTGTGCCATGGGCATTCCTGGCTCAGAGACCGCTCTTGAAGAGTTGATGTGCCGCGTCCTGGGCGACCTTCTTCAAGAGGGATGCGTTGCCAAGATAGCAGATGACTTATATTGTGGTGGTGACTCCCCCCAAGAGCTTCTACTGAACTGGCGAAAAGTTCTCTTATCATTGGATCGCTGTAGTCTTCGCCTTTCCCCTGAGAAAACCATAGTGTGCCCTGCTTCGACCACCATCCTCGGCTGGATTTGGTCCCAAGGCTCTATCCGCGCCTCTCCGCATCGTGTGGCAGCTTTGGCGTCTTGTGAACCTCCAAAGAATGTCCGTGGTCTCCGTGCTTTTGTTGGTTCCTATAAAATGCTTGGTCGAGTCCTAAGTGGTTGCGCAAAGCTCCTTGCTCCACTCGAGTCACTTGCTGCCGGCCGTCAATCCCAAGACACCATTACCTGGACTGATGAGCTACTAGTTTGTTTTCACTCCTGCCAAAAGCAACTTTCTTCGAACAAATCCATCACTCTGCCTAAACCCGAAGACCAACTGTGGATCGTGACTGATGGTTCAGTGAAGATGAGTGGACTCGGTGCCACCCTGTACGCCCTCCGCGACCAGAAACTCCACCTTGCTGGCTTCTTTAGTGCCAAGTTTAAGAAACACCAAGCTTCCTGGTTGCCATGCGAAATAGAAGCCCTGTCAATCGCTGCTGCCGTTAAACACTTTGCCCCTTACATAATTCAAGCCAAGCCTAAGTCGTACGTCCTGACGGACAGCAAGCCTTGCGTTCAGGCTTTTGAGAAGTTATGTCGTGGTCAGTTCTCCTCCAGCCCGCGTGTTACTTCGTTCCTGTCAATTGTTAGCCGTTATCAAGTTTCCTTACTTCACTTATCCGGCTCCGCGAACCTTCCGTCCGACTTTGCCAGTCGTAACGCTCCTCCCTGTGACGACCCTCGCTGCCAGATCTGTTCGTTCGTATCGGAAGCTGAGGACCTGACTGTTCGTCAGATTACCGCTCAGGATGTACTATCGGGCCACGCAACTCTCCCCTTCACAAGTCGCCCGGCTTGGATTCAGACACAACTTGAATGTCCTGACCTTAGGCGTGTCCACTCACATCTTAAGCAAGGTACACGTCCATCGAAGAAGCTGACGAACATCAAGGATGTTAAGCGTTATCTGAATGCTGTTTCAATTTCTCGTGATGGCCTCCTTGTCGTTCGACGTGACGAGCCTTTCTCGCCTGCACGCGAGTGTATTGTCATTCCTCGTTCAGTAATAGACGGCTTCCTCTCCGCTCTTCACGTGAAACTGGACCATCCCTCACGCCATCAATTGAAGCTGGTTACGCAGAGGTACTTCTACGCATTGGACCTTGACAAAGCGCTGGACCGGTGCTCTCAGAGCTGCCATCTTTGTTCATCCCTGAAGAAAGTTCCTTCTACTCTGGTTGAGCAATCCTCATCTGATCCTCCTGATGGTGTCGGTATCTCATTCGCCGCAGATGTTATAAAACGCTACCGTCAACTGATACTTGTCGTCCGCGAGACCACAACCTCCTACACAACCTCGTGCTTGCTAGATGACGAACGCCGTGAGTCTGTTCGTATCGGCCTCCTTCGACTTTGCCTCGAGTTACGCCCCCTAGCCGGTCCACCTTCTGTCATAAGGGTTGATCCTGCACCTACTTTCAGAGCATTGTCCAATGACGAGTCCCTCCGACAGTTTGGCCTGGCACTGGAGATCGGGCGCATCAAGAACCCTAACAAGAACCCAGTGGCCGAAAAGTCTATTGCCGAGCTTGGAGACGAATTACTTCGTCTCAGTCCTGGGGGTGGCCCAATTTCGCCCCTTACTTTGGCCGTCGCAACCGCCAATCTGAATACTCGTATTCGCAACAGAGGATTGTCCGCCCGAGAGATGTGGTTCCAACGCGACCAATTCACGAACTCGCAGATTCCTGTCGACGACCTCAAGCTACTCAGGGAGCAACACTCCTTTCGCCTTCATAACCATCCGGCAAGCGAGAGATCCAAGGCTCCTGGGCGCAGTCCTCCCACCCCACCTGCTATTGACGTCGGTGACCTTGTTTACCTCACATCAGATGGCTCCAAGAATCGCGCTCGTGATCGTTATCTCGTGGTATCTGTCGATGGCCTGTGGTGCAATGTACGGAAATTTGTTGGCTCTCAGTTGCGTTCTTCCTCTTACCGCGTTAAACGAACGGAGTGCTATCTGGTTCCAGAGCACGTGGACCCCACATTTAACCCTCCACGCCGGTTTAACGACGATGACTGTCCAGCAGATGTCCTCGAGGAATCCCCTAATTCTCAGACCATCAATGAAGGTCTGGTTTCCCAGAACATCAACGAAGAACCTGCCCCCTCCCAGAACATTCCAGTTCCGTATGTCCCACAGGTCCCAGGTGAGCTTGCTACTCCTCCTGGTCCTCTAGCAGTTGTTCCTTGCCAAGATTCAGATGTTTCCACAACCCCTCCGGATGTATCTTCCACCCCGTGTCCAGATTTACCTGTTTTTCCTCCGAATCCTGTGCCCGACCAGTCCTCGCCTCCCTCCCGCTGTCCAAGTCCACGGAGATCCAGCCGCCCTTCTCGCCGGCCTGCGTATCTTAGAGATTATGTTTGTTAAATTGATATGAACTGCGTATTTAATATTGATATGAACTGCGTAATTGATATGTACTGCGTATTCAATATTAATATGAACTGCGTAATTAATATGAAATGAAGAAGGAAGAGGAAGTCACGCCATTATGTTATACCGTTGTTATACCGCTACTGCACGCAGAACTGTACGCATAGTTTCCGCTGTTTTCTCGCCTTCGCTTACGTAACTACGGTTATTGTTCATCTGTGTTATGCGCTCCTGTGCACACACGTTGTGATCATATTTGCATTGTAACCTAGGTAACTAGTACCTCTCCGCGTCTTCTTTTTGCATTCATTTTGGTTTTAACGCCGATTAAACCAGTTGCTAGTTTGGAAGTCTGGCCTTATCCACTGGCGTAGCATAATCTATAAAGGCCTAGTCTATGGGGATAAAAGTGTGACGAGAAGCACTTCATCCCCATTGCATTGACCACCTAAACACAACTTACAAAAAAAAACACAGTAAAGAAAAGTACCTTTATAGTCAAAAGGATAACTTGGGAGTAAAATAGGTGGTATTTAACCCTTGAATTTTCATTTGAACAGAAAACTTACATCAGCATAGCCCCTGGGGAGGTACTCCTCGGAATCCTTCGTAGGGGTGTGCCGCTCTAAAATCCATATTCGTTTTCAAACCCAACGCTTCGGTTAGAAACTTTCCCTCTAGTTTTCTTGTAGCGTAGTGAAGCTTGGCGTCAGAGCCGAAGTCAAGAATTGGCAAAATTCAGCTGGAATGATATATTTTGGTTACCTATCTTTCTTTATTATTCATTTGGAGTTAAATAGACAAACTTTTATCCGCTCTATAATCTCGTGGTTCGCTTGAAAAGCATACACGATTTCAGACCGAAATGGTCAAAATCTATACCCGTTTTCAAACCAAAACCGCTCAAGAACCAAACCCTTTGACGGCACATAGCTATACAGCTTATAAAGGAGACACCTCCCCCCCCCCCCCCCAAAGTGAAGTGAAGTGAATTGCTATGTTTCTGTAAGATTTCTAGTTCATTTCACATTATAGTATTAACATATTTAAAGAAACGTCCTAATGCACATAAACAAACCAAGTGTAGTTGTTTCTTTAATCAATTCACATTAGTAAAGCAACTGAACCCTCTAAAAGTTTATAAATGTCCACCCGGGATGTTGGGAGAAAACGAGAAAATCTCAACTTATCAAAAATTCTGCGGAAAACCGTTTTATAAGGCAAAGGCTCTCAAAATCCCATCTAGAGGTCATAACAACTGAGGGCAACAAGTAAGACGTTTATATTTTATTTGATATAAGAATGAGGGAGACACTAACATTATTATGTTAGAAGGTTACATTTTTCGCCATAAAAAAAAAATAAATAAAAGAAGAAGAAGAAGAAGAAAACCAAGAGGAGAAACGTGTGCACTACATTAAAATTGTTAAGTCAATTCGTCTGCTTCTGCTATGCATGAAATGTAATATTGTTCTCGGAATGTTTCATTACGGGTACCTTATTTAACACACCTTGTTTTTGGGAATGATTGATGTTTATAAAATAAATGATAAATAAGATGTTTTTGGGTTGTGCGTTTGCTTTTCTAAAGGGCGTTTCCATTTTATCTAACAAAATATCAAAGATCAAATCAGTTGATGGCCCATGCAACTTGGTTAGATCAAGAGGATCTAATTTTGGAGCTGAGGTGCGATGTTCTTATTTTTTCGGGATTTGATCCTGAAAACGTTGTTATAAGGTGTTCTTAAACTACATGGTATATACACGATGTCGCGCGAACTACTGAGAACTGTTGGTAAATTTAGCTTTCCAAAAAGCATTGAACACAGGGGTTCACAACGCGACATAAAGTCACGAAATTTCGTGGCGAAAGCGCAGAAAAAGTTCATGTGTACATAGAATACTACTCATTAAAAAAAAATAAATGAGAAAAATAAAGACGTTCTTTACTGACTCTCATGCTGGGTATGGTCTAAGCATCTTCTTAAAATTTGGGTTAATCTCAGCCTCAACGGTCTTACAAAAAAAAATGTTCTTATGTATAAAAAAAAAACAGTGTATCTCCTTAAAACCTGCTTAAGTGCTTCCCAATATTTCTGCATCTTAAATCCCTGACTCAAAGAACCAATTTGATTGGGAAATAATACTGCTAGGCAAATTTCTGTTCTCTCTGATTTTTATAGCCTGCGACTGTATTCGCAGGCTATGATTTTTAGCACGAAAGCCTTTTCAGATTAAAAAGGCGCTTGCCAGGCCCTACTACTCTTCATTTTCTGAAAAGAGGTCACTTTAAAAACAGCTCGGCAGAGGCGTTCAGGCACAGTTTAAGGCTCTTCCCTTTTCTTTATTTACATCAGGTGATGAGACTGCATGGGTCTAGACTTGCTGCCCCCTCGCTGTCGGTATGGAGACAGTTTCTAAGCTTGTTATCACCTCCTTATGTTTGCTTAGAAGAGTCACGCAGTCTAGGAGAGAGAATAACAAGAATCAAAAGCACCAAATTAGCCAAGCGCCACACTGATAGCAAAATGTTCTACTTTATCTTTTTTTGTTGTCAACTCAACAATACCAAGCAGAAGGTGACTGAAACATGCGTACTGACAACTGAAGAACAATTAAAAAATCGCCCTGGCTGCTTTGACTAAACGAAAAGTATATCGTGTCCCAATACTGTTTGAATCTTTCATTCTCGATCTGTTTTATGAGCACAGGAAGTGCAGGAGATTACGAGGTAAGGTACTTACACTTAACAAGTGTTAGGCTACATCCTTGATGAACGATGCTTTTTTTGTGAATCTATTTCGCTGAGAGCTTGAAACTTCTGACGGGGCACTGAGCTATTGTCAACAAGACACGACAACAAAACACGAAGTATAAATTGAATCGTTTACTCATTTTGCCGGGGCTACTTTTCCCCTAAGCCTGGGAGAGGGGCTTCATTGTTACCCCCTACCCTCCCCCCCCTTCACCTCATTCCCTCGGTAACATAAAAAAGTATTACCCCAAAACAGAGCAATGACAATAAGAGGACGAAAAAATGTCAAAAGTGTTAAAAACACGGCGACAAAATCAAGATAAAAGTGAAACCTTAATCTTAGGCTCACAGGAGATTGATTATATTTGATTCATTAAGAAGCTTTTTCGGCATCGTGAACAAATAAAATGACAACAAACCTTTGCACAGCCGAGCAAACGACTCAGGAATGAACTTCACCAATGTTATGTAGCCTTCCCTGAAATCTAACAGAAATACGGCGAGGAAGACTGGGTTGAGACTGGGCGGAAGAAACGACGCAGCTATGACATACTGGGAGAATTCAGTACTGATCAGATAACCAGACATGATGCAACTGATGGCAACCTGAAATAAACAGGTGGAAGAGAGCTCATATGCTAACCATACCATTTAGGCAAAGAATCATTAATTTAGCGGGTGATACAATGTGCTTTCTATGACCCTTCAGATACATTGTTATCTGTCATACACTCCCGGTTATTAGTAGCGAGAGCCTTAGGTACTTAAAATAGCTTGCTAGAACATCAACATTTGAACCTTTGTTTCAAAATAAGGTTAAACGTCAAATAAAGAATGTGAAATCAAACACGTGGGTGGCCTCTTTTGGCGCTCGGTACACCGGTGCGCTGAAGGAAAGTAAGCCTTTGAAGTCTTTGAAAATAGAAGGGCAGGAAATGCGGAAATGAGCTGAAGTGATTCAGCTCATTCTCGTTCCATTCTCGTTCTCAGAGGCCGTGATTCTTTCGGTCAGCACCAAGAATAACGATCTCAGACAAGTAGCAAGTTCCAAAATATGCACAGTGGCAGTGAAAGTGCATTTTTGTAACCGTTGGCAGCCACTATTTCTTCAGACTTCCAAGTTTGCGTAGAAGTGCCGAAAGTTCGTGATTCACGGACTTCCTGGTTTGGAACCAGCCAGGGGCCGTTATTCTTGGTGCTTACCGAAAGAATCGCGGCCTCTGGGGACGAGAATGCCTTCTTGGAGATAACTTCAGCCTGGTGATCTCTGTTTAGCCTGAAGCTATTTTAAATTTATTTTATATGTAATTACATATTGGTGTGACGCCCTATAGCGTGAAGACTTTTCGCGTGAGGTATTACGCGTGATACTTTACTACGAGATGACGACTATTGACGGCTTTTACGATGTGTCGCTTAGTACAATTCTATTTTGGTGATAACGATTTTCATGCATGATGTCTATGAAAAGTCCTTTGTTCTTTCCTTCGCTCTCAGATGGCTTTCTCTCCATGAGCTTTGACTCGACACATGTTATAGATACACTTACCCTTACATTATCCATTACCACTAAATTTTCTCCGAGCCTGATTGGATTAGATTTATTGTTCATCCGGGACACTCTCAAGGCACAGTGTCCATTCGCTGTAAAAATCCCCTGATGAATATTCCTCGCCCGCGAAAACGCCCCACCTTTAGTTCTCTGTAATCTTTGCAAACGAGTTTTTATTCTCTTATTATTTCATCTATTTGCCCTCACGGTGAAATTGGCGAGCTTTCAATTCTAAATCTCAGTTTTAGTGTTTTTTATTAGATTAGTTGTAAGTACACAACAGTGTTTCTGCCCGCGGGATGTAAGCCTGATCGTTGCCCCTTTAAAAAATTGATGTCCTTGAAAACCACTCTGCATGGACTAACTATCAGCTGATACTTTCTCGACAGATTCACATAGAAAAAACGATCTGAGCGCTCCCGACTCAAAGTAACTAAAAAACGGAAATGAATGCCGTTACGTGGCAGTTGTTTTGTCAGCATTCTGAGTAGACTTTGCTGTCAAGCCATTTTTGCCAAGTGCAGTTCAGGACACGATAGTAATAAAATTGTATTCCTGTCCCTAATAACCCGGTCTAGCAACAGGCCTGGCAAAACTACCTAAACAACCTACCAACCTACCAACCTGGGGGTTGGTAGATCCCGCAAAATAAATTGAGTAAGCTCCCCCATCTTCCCCTCCCCAATCCTCGGCCATTCTGTGCCATCAACACTTGATCTATCCTTCCGGCCACACGAATTGTGTTTTTACAGCTGGGTCAGACAACTTGGCTATACCGGCAATTATCGCCCCCAGACGTCTGCATGTGGGTGAATAAACAACATTGCAAAACTGTTCGTTATCCATTTGTCGTTAATGGACTTTTAAATGCTTTATAATGTACAATCTACACGCTTTCACTAGACTAACACAGAATAACTGATTGTGTCAATTTAATGCCCTCAAGCAAGATTAATCTTTTGTGAGGTCACGAAGGCGTTGCAGTTCATGAAATCCAAGTCAAAAACGGATTGCATTAATATTTTCGTCCCTACTGTCGCGTGCATGATGCCGAGCATTGAAACCCCGTACAATTCATCAAATCAGCAGAGAACGTCATGTAGCTAAAAAAAATTGCAAAAGTTAACACGACCTCGAAGAGTTGTAGCAATTAATAGGACAATCTACTTTGAGTGCATAGACGATTGCTTTTTGATGATCATATGATCGGTTTAATTTTACTACACTGTGATCCTTGACTTGCTAATGTATCAGCTTTAAATCAAGCGTCAAATAAAAAAAAAACCTGTTGGCTTTCAGTTTGAAAAGAGATTAAAATTACCAAAAATTAATAGTTCGTGTTCAAGCTGTTTGGTTTCCAAATACCCACAGGGATTCGTTATAGATTGTGGAGTCGGTAACACTACGTTTGAAGTACAATTGCAAAAAGAACTATGGAGCAGTAAGGCAGAGTGAGCAAATCATGAAATTGGTTGAGGCGGGGGGAGGGGGAGGGGGGGGGTGACCTCCTACAGTTCAGGAATAATCTTACGATGCAACACCACGCTAATAAAGAAAGCAAAACATATCCCGGATTACACAAGAAAGCTGCACTTCCGTTTAAACCATGATAACTATTTCATTTTGGGCTAAAGAACTGTACTTTGAGAGGCACTCGCAAACGTGACATCCACTGCCATGCCCCCTCCCGGCCCGGTCAACTCGCACAATGCAGTAAGAATTACAAACGCTAAATAAACCAGATTACCCTCATCAGTCTCTACGACTCACCATAACTGGAATCCACGTTAAATGAAAAATCAGTCCCAGCACGCAGATCATTTTAGCAAAGTCTCTCTCAGCGCCGATTCTTCGGTTGTAAAAGGCGAAAGTTCTGGACCCAAGTACCGAGTGAGAAGCACCCGAGCCAACCGAATAACTCGGACAACTAAAGC
Organism: Galaxea fascicularis; assembly: GCA_948470475.1. Lineage (NCBI taxonomy): Eukaryota > Metazoa > Cnidaria > Anthozoa > Scleractinia > Euphylliidae > Galaxea > Galaxea fascicularis. The sequence goes on along the minus strand of OX419343.1, from coordinate 9,699,552 downwards.
AACTCAGAATATTGTGAACGATCTGTAATAGAAGACAAGCTGAGCTGCTCATGAGAACCGCGAAAAGAAAAGTGTATTCTTTGTCCTTCTGGGGGTAGCTTATTTGTCCTAGAGAACACAGTAATCTTGTTGTAGAGTTCGATGGTTTGGCGTGATCGCGTGTGTACGGTGGCGCACCTTCTGGACCGAGACCAACGTACGGTAATGAGGCGATTAAAAAGGCCACGATGGCTATTCCGATCACTAAATTCGCTATCACAATGGACGAATGTTTCTTCTCTCGATGCCTTTGCTCGTTTCTAGAGCACGCTAGAGACGACGAAATCCTGTCCCCTATGCTGCGATAAATCCCTCGCGCTGTTATGGCGAGATACGACGTGTAATTCAGTGTCGTGATCACAAATAATGAGGCCAGTTTGAACCACACAAACATGAGGTGAAAAATCTCGCAAATAGTCGGCCTTTCGACGAAGCTCTGCCGGCGAATGCTTGAGCAGCTGTTGTCCATCGACAAATAGATGGGCAGCGGCACACAAACTGTTAAAATGTCCACCAAAACAAGCGATATTAAGAGAACGTCTCGGCTACTTTGATGACATTGAGAACGAATCTTCGCACAACACACAATCCACGAAAAAATGTTCAGAACCAAACCAATTGTTCCTACAATGGCCACATACAAGTTCATAGAACTCAGAAACGAGCAGCTTGGTTCTAAATTCGACGACGTATTTGAAAGAGTTGTTTCGTCCTCCATTTTCGCTGATCAAATGTTTGCAGTGACAGGTCAAGAAAGTGCGGTTTCAGTTTTAATACCGCAACGCATAACTGTCAATTGTTTGGGAAGTAAACAAAGCTTTATCGAAATGAGTCATGGCAGTCGGTGGGCGCTAAATACTAATCGGCTTTCTGGCCTTTGGCTATTTTGTATATAAACAAAATATATCACTTGTAGGTGGCTGCGCGCGGATGTCTGCGTTTTATTTTACCCCAAATAATTTTTAACTACTGATTAAAATAAAATTAACAATCATTGAGATAGCTCCGTTTTGAGAGAAAAAGGAATCAGCAATCTTTATTGCTGGAAGACAAGGTTTCCATTTTGAAAGAAGCTAGCTGCAACAGAAAACGGATAAAAATTGAAAAGTATATTCAAATAGTTTGCGCTTTCCTTCGGCACGGCCCAGTTAGTTTTAATACACCGATGGGTTGTCTGGAGCCCAGATGACAGTATCTATTTATAAACTACCGGATTGTATGGTCTAGTTTTCACGGCGTGTCATTAAGGACGATAACAGATCTTTAATTATAAATTTTGCAAAAGAACACAGGAATAATTCATAAATCGGATTATACGGTACAAAAGCTTTCAAAGCCCGATGTAAAAGGGAACAAAACCTAACCAGCCTTTGTTGTTGGGTTGTTGCTTTTAGCGATTAGCCCCATTCGATGAGGTTTAATACTGGTATCCATTTCTAGCTTCTTTTAACCTTATATGAAGTGTTGCTTTTAATTTTCCTTTGAGCACCCATATGACGGAGGTAAAATCAGTACAAGACATAAACATGGCTTATCAAATACGGCTTCTCAGTCTCTCGTAAGCACGGTACTTCAAGATTGGAACATGAGGCGAAATTCTTGGTTTCACTGTTTAATTAACGGTTGTTGTGTTCCAAACAGAAACTACCATAAATTAGATCAAACATAACAGCGCTGTATTTGAAAACTAGAGCAATTCAGTACATCGAAATGAAACTTTCCTTGATATTTCTATCAGTGGGACGAAGAAAAAATATTAAAGGGGGGGAGGGGAGGGGGAGGTGGGGGGGGGGACGATGGTGCCTTTAGATAAAGGTTTAGGGAACAGTCAACCCAAAACAATAAAAAACATATCGGTCTTGGCCCGGTTGTTAAAAGGCTGGATAGCGCTATCCACCGGATAAATCACTATCCAGTGAATAAGTATTGGGAAAGCTAATTGCACTATCCACTGGATAGATATTTGTCTAGTGGATAGTGCTATCCATCCTTTGAACAACCGGGCCCTGGAGATTAGCTTTGTGCACCACTTACAGCGTGCCGTAAAACCTGTGTCGAACCTGTGAATATACGTCTGCAAATTTCTCAAAAAAGTGATGCAGCACTATATAAAAAACATGAGTGAAAACCTATAACCCTATTCCCAGTTTTGAGATGGGGGTTGTTAATCATGATTTGGGGAACCTGCAGCCATATAAAGAGGAGTACTAGTTCTTTAAAGAAAGTGAAAGCAAATTATGTGTTTAAAATTCCCGTCACATGAGTATACCGAGTGCTTTGATGAGTGCCAATGAAGTGTTCTGTTCATGATAAATTAATAAAGTTTGGCGTTTATTATAAGAGGGGGGGCATATTACAGAGGGAGGCTTATTTGAGATGGAACTTGTAGTGTGAGGTTTAGCAGTAATGCAAGGAACAACCTGACGTCTGTTGACGAAAAATTCAAAAAGAGGGAACCATACTAGAGGGGGGTGAATAGGGGTCAGCAAATCTACCAATCCGTGCCAATTTTTAGAAAAATCCGAATCCGAATCCACAAGTTTTTTTTCTCTTGTAGTACTGTTAGAGACTTTAGCACCTTAGATCATTCATATTCATATTTTGAGAAGTATAAAGTACCTAAGATGTCTTTTCCTTTATTCTGAGAGGAAACGTGGCCTATCAAAGGTAGCTGTTGAGACCTTGGACAGCAATGACCAGAACCAGGTTGCTAACCAGCGGTTTTCGTTGAAACAATGATTATTTAAGGATTTGTATTGGACTAATATCAAGACAGTCCAGGTTACTGGTCTATGGCAATTCAATTTGTCCAATTTTATATTCAGTTTTGTATTATATATTCAACTATGTGTCTAATATTCAACTTGTATTCAACATTCAACCCGCTTTTTAACATTCAACACGTTATTTAACATTTAACTATTCATTCAACATTCAATTCTTAATTCAACATTCAACTATGCATTCAACATAATTTTAGTTTTAACATTAGAAAACTATTTTCCGATCCAAACGGCAGATACATTATTTGCGACATCGAGATTGATCAGAAATGTATTACTTTAGCGCCACTATACCCGCCCAATGATGATGACCTTAGTGTCTTTGAAACCTTACCTGTACTCGTCCACTTGCTCGATTTTGAGTGTGATGATTTCATTTTAGGTGGTGATTTTACCCTAGATGTAGACGTAGATCAAAAAGGTGGAGATCCCACTACCCATAGCAAGTGCCTTGAAACTGTTAGAGACTTTTCTACTAAACTTAATCTCATTGATGCGTGGAGAGTCTTGAATTCCGATGGTCGCTTATAAACGTGGCGTCAGAAAAAGTCCGAAGTCTCATGCCGCTTAGATTTTTCCTTATAAGTCAGAGTCTTATTTGCAGTGTCACGAGTGCCAATATTTCCAACGGTTTCAAAACAGATCATTCATTAAGAGATGGAAATTTTGCTTCACACTCCAATCCAAGGGGTCCTGGTTTTTGAAAACTTAATACCTCAGTTCCTGAATGAAACTGAGTATATAAATCAAATTCGAGTAGTTATTAAAGAAACTCACAAGGAATACGCTCATGATAACACGGTGAACAATGCTTTGCTGTGGGAGATGATAAAACTTAAACTCAGAGAACATTCAATGAAATATGCACTGCAAAAAAAGCCAAAATTTCACATCGTGAAGAAGAACTTAAAAAGGAAATTAACACCTTGCAACACTTGATTGATTCTAACGGATCTCATACAACTGATACTGCTGATGTTCTCAGTACTCTAGAAAAGAAAAAAAGAGAACTGGAAAAATTATTGAATATAGGACGAAGGGTTCAATTTTGAGGGCTAGATGTAGGTGGTTCAATGAGGGTGAAAAAAAAAACCACAAAGTATTTCTTAAATCTGGAAAAAAAAAGCATTTTAAGCAAGCAACGATTTCTCAACTAAAACAAGCAGATGGTAGCTTTGTAACAACGGACAAGGAAATTCTAAGTCAACGTGGATCGTTTTATAAAGAGCTCTACCGGTCTAAAATTGGCTCATGTGGTGATAAGTATGATGACGTCTTCCTCGATGAGTCTTCACAAAAGAAATTAAACCAATTTGAACAGGGGCTTTGTGAAGCCCCTTTGACCAAGGAGGAATGCCTAAGAGCTCTAAAAGAAATAGAATGCAATAAATCACCAGGATCCGATGGTTTACCGGTCGAATTTTACAACGTTTTCCGGAACGATATATCTGCTTTGCTTATTGACTCTTATAACTATGCATACCTTTGTGGGCATCTTTCTGTATCTCAGAAACGCGGCAAACAGTACAAAAATGGGGTTGACAGACCTGCACGACTGCCACCACGTGTATTAGCCTTGCTCATAGTTTTGCTCTAACGAGTATATCTTTCAGTGAACGCCCCCTTGTATAGGATATTATAGGAGGTTCCTTGAAAATTTCTTTAAATTTTAGCCGCGGTTGTTGTTCTATTAAATGCCAATTTTTCATGAGGATTTGTTTTTAAGTTTGGCACTGATGGTTGGTATTGTGTTACAAAAGGCAAGATTCGTTTGTTTTCTTTCGGCTTTTGTTTGAGAGCTACATTTCTGTTTTCAAATTTGACCTCAGAGAGGGTCTCTTGAATTAGCGTCTCTGGGTAACCCCTTTCAATGAGGTTTCTTTTGAATTTAGCGATGTTCTCTTCGAAATTAAACCTCGAAGAATTTGTGCGGAGAAGTCGTAGTCGTCGTAGCGGTTCTCCTTTGATAAAGCCTTTCTTCACACCCGGTATGTGACATGATGTGAATTCTGTAAATATAAATAAAAGACAGTGAACTTTATTTTGTCAAAAATTGGCGTCTAATATCTTTGTTAAATTGCGATTATAAAACAGCCGCAAAGGCTATCGCCGATCGCCTGAAATGTGTTCTTCATCAGCTTATAGATTACGATCAGACGTTTTTCAGATCGCGGGACTGCTTCTACATCTTGAATTTGAAAAGGCTTTTGATACAGTACAAGTGGAGTGGCCGATCATTCAGAAAACGTTTCGACATTTTAATTTTGGCCCGACAATTATCAATTGGATCAAACTTTTCTATAACGATTCAGAAAGCTGTATTTTAAATAACGGCTGATCAAGGCATTTGCTCAAACTTGTGCGAGGGGTAAGGCAAGGCTGTCCTGTTTCGCCTTACTTATTCTTTGTGTGGAAATTCTTGCTGAAGCAATAAGAAAAACTTTGACATCAATGGAATAACAGTCAACGGACGTAAAGTTATAATTAGTCAATATGCTGATGATACCACTCTTTTTTTAGATGGGTCAAGAAGGTCTCTTACTATCTCATTAAAGGTATTGGATTATTTTAGCGAAATATCTGGTCTCCGTTTAAACCCTAAGAAAACTGAAGCTCTGTGGATTGGCGATAAAGCCGGCTGTGAAAGGAACCTCTACTCCGAATTTGAGTTTAAATTGGTGAGGGATAAGGTTGTGACCCAGTTAGGTGTATGGTTGCCTACTGATCCGCCATTAATAATGAAAGCGAAAAACGATGAAAAATTATCGAAACTAAAGCCAAGTCTGGGCTGCTGGGGACTGCTTAGAAGAGTTTAATTATTCCCCAACTTGTTTACATTTTGTCGCCTCTGCCAACAGACCACAAAACACTTAAAGAAGTTAATAATTTCTGTGATAATTTTCTGTGGGGAGGTAAGGGTGACAAAATTAAGCGTAATACCATGATTTGCGACTATGAAGAGGGTGGACTAAAAATGATCGATGTGACCATTTTTGCAAAAGCTTTGAAGTCGACCTGGATTAAGAAATATCTAGACCAAAATACAAGTAACCTTGCAAAATGGAAACTCTTCTTTGACTCGCATCTGCGTGACTTTGGTGGTAAGATTTGTTAATGGTTTGAATATTAGATACTTTTCTTCAAGAAGTACTGCAAATTTGGGCAGAAATAGCCTTTGAAGATCGCATGGCCTCTGTCACCCAGTTTTCGTTCACAATCTATCTGGTTCAACTCTCTTATAGGAGTCGAAAATTAACCAGTTTACTTAAAGCTGTGGGCTTCCAACGGAATCCAATTTAGTAGTGATCTGATGATTAACGAGTCTACTTTTTGCATTTCTCAGATTTCAAATATCGTTTTGTCTTTTCTCGGTATCATCTCAGCCATAAAGCAACTATGGAAAAAAAAAATCAAACAGGAAAGTCGTAGTGAAGGCTCTCACTATGAAAGCTTTCGTCAAAATTTTTTAAAGCCAGCAAATAAACCAGATTTGTGTTTCCAAAGCTTGTGAATAAAAGGAGCAAGCAGCCCTAAAAGAGCCAAATAAAATGGTCAATGGACTGCATGGTTGAACAAACTGAACCTATACACTACTTGCACAAATCCCATAATACCGTTCATCTTGGGGGGTTATTTGCATTAAAACAATGGGTATCCAGTTCACTGAAGCATGATACAGTCCCAAGAGTAAATAACTTGTATTGTTTTTATGTAAAGAACCACCCAAAACAGATTGCATTATGGGATTGTGCAAGTTGTGAATAGACTGGGCAGCCATATACCGAAAACCCTTCCAGTGAACCAAAATTCCAAACTCTTAGTATTTCAGTTTAAGCTCTTCTACAGAAGATTAGTTACTAATAGTTTTTTTGAGAAAATAAACCTCATAGATAGTAACCTTTGTAGTTTCTGCCAAAGGAAAGAAGAAACACGAATACACCTTTTCTGGAACTGTACGGCAACCACTAATTTTTGGCCGGATTTTAAAAACTGGCTACTCAAAGAGAAACCTCTCCTGGCTCTTGTTTTATCACCTCCATTAGTTATTGGTCTAAAGCCCCAACTTTTAAGAAACAAACACCATTATTCTCTGTTTTTAGTAGCGAGATTCTACGTTTTGAACTTGAAGGATACGCGGTCAACGCCCCACTATACAAGGCTTTCTCTCTTTCCTCTCACATTATAACCCAACCATTAATTAATAAACAGATTTGCGTGTGTTGTAATAATGTTAGGAGTGTTAATATATGTATTTTGTGCAAAACAACCGTAAGTACACAGGTAAACTTTAGTTTAAGGGGTTATTTTAAAACAAAAGAGAAGCATTGTAAAAGTGTAACGTAGTACAGTGTAAGTGGTCTATTCTAACTACTTTTTAATGAACAATGTACTGTAAGTAATTTATTACATGTAATGTAAGTGCAAAGTAAGTTAACTAACTTTTTGTGCGTAAGAAATAAATAAATAATTTACATTTAAAAAAAAAACGTTACTGGTCTGCGATTAGTATGTGAGCATGTGAAATAGTCAGTAAACCCACTGACTGGTGTAAGGCTGGTTCTGCCCGAGAATTCCCACTGTTGGAAAGCGTTCGACGCCGGAACAAAGGGAGCATGGAGTAAGGTATTTACAGAATGATGGTCCATGAGGTAGTTACTGCACTTAAACAGAATTTTGTTTTACCTAAAAATGAACTGTTTAAGTAAAAAAAACTTAAATGCGAGAGAAATAATAGTTTCAGCTTGAGAGGGTAAGATTGCATTCGTGTGGACGAGTCTCAAGCTCAATGCGCGAGACTTGAGAGCTGTGTTATCAACATTGTCAAGAGAGGATGAGGAACCTTCTCCACTGAGACTTTGTCAGACACTTAAAATGATAAAAGAAGTAGTTTGAACCAGTAGTGTAAAACTAGTTCTTTTATCAGTTTTGTTAAATCCCTGATGACGTCTGTGTTATCAGACAAAACCAGATCTGTTGCTGTGTGCTATTTACTAGTTTATAGTAAAAACTAAAAAAAGTGTCTAATCCACGATCCATACTTCAAAACAAAGAGAATCCATAATCCATGCTGAAATATTGAAGAAATCCGTGATCCACTGAGCCTTTAATATCCGCCAATCCGTAAAATATATCCTCAAAATTCGAAAACCGAGCAACGTTTTTTAGGCAAATCTGTCGATCCGCGAACCTACTCGTCCGCCTTATACTACACTAAATGTAAATGTGGTGACATCAAAAACCCGGAAAGTAGTCCACGTAGGTCATTCTCCATAGCTCCAAAATTTGAAAGAAACAAAGAGAGTGACAAGGGCATTTCAAGTCGAGATACAAAAAATATACACCGGACCAAGGTTTCATTTACATAATGAAATGGGAGTAATACATGGTGGACCCCAGCTGAAAACCAGTCTCCAGAGCGTTTTCACAAGACGTCACGGCGGCCATGTTGGTGTACCAAACAAAGAAACGGCGGCCATATTGGTGTACCAGGCTAACCCTTCTTTTGCTTCACTGAGCAACACGACCACTGGTGGTCACGTGAGTGAAAACGCTCTATACTGAAAACGTGCTATCCTTCAATGTCAAGCACTAAATCACGCAGATACGTAAACCGTGAATAACAACAGCAGCAACAACAATAACAACTTTATTACAATTGTGTAACCAAATACTACTAAGTAATTACAATCCAAGATGCCAACTGAAGGTGGAGATCAGTAAGAAGTAAAATTATCAACCGTAAAATGTTTATTACCACTGATGTAAAATAAAATGAAATTTTTTCACGTAGCTATTGGACTGTCCTTCCCATAGGGTGGAAGCTACAACCTATTTGCCAATATATCTGAAAAGGCTACAGATAAACACTTTTTTACGGTTAAATTGCAATCGATAAGCTTAGGCAATGAAATTACATGAAACAACTACTGCCGGGGTACGTCTCTTTGGAATATAGCCACTAATTAGTTTCTACTGGCTTTCTAGTATGCACCAGTACTGGGCTTAAAAAAAGTAACTGTTAGAAGTTGCGTGGCTACTGTATCATCCTGTAATTTCATAAACACAAACTACGAAGGGTAATAATTCAAACTGCAGTAAATTGCTTGCCCCTCATAATGTAACCTATGAAGACCAATTGCCAATTTGATCATCGAAAACCGAAGTAACTCACAGGCAGTCGTTCGTGCATGTGATAATCATTGAAAAAAGGGCAGGAGGCTCTGATAAAACTCTGTGTCCTAAAGCGCAGTGCCTGCAATTGAAGAAACAAAGAAAAAAGAAGCCTAAGTTACATGAAATAAGACTACGATTTTGTTAGCAAACAGAACTTTATTAATTTACCTAGCAAAATATATATGACAAAACTTTTACGTTCGGTGGAAGATCTGTTTTCATGCTTCAGCATCAATTATTAGTTCCCGCCCAAGTATTGCTGAATCGTACTTTTATGGGTTACACAAAATAAACAGCTCAAACTGGTGACTGAGTTTTTTTTCATTCTTCATTCCTTCTATTTCCTTCCCTTATTTCCACACTTTGTATGTTTTCTTAAGCCGTGTTCACATTAGGCCTCGATTATGATCGAATTATAATCTAATTAAGTTGGGATGAGTTCACAACAACTTATTACAGTACCTAATTATAACTGGATCGTGATTATTTCAAACAACCTCAAGGGGGTTGTTTGAAGTAATTACAGTGCTTAATTGAACAGAATGGTGGATACATGGCGGTATGAGGAGACGAAACATCTAATCGCTTAATAGAGCGAAGAGGTCGATTTGTCTTCTTCTATTCTTCTTCTATAATCTCAGAAAGGGACGTCAGCTCAGTCCGATTATCTATCTATCTATCTATCTATCTATCTATCTATCTGTCTGTCTGTCTGTCTGTCTGTCTGTCTGTCTGTCTGTCTATCTATTTATTCTCGGAAGCTATTCTTGGCTCTCTTGTCGCCTCAAAATCAAGCATGGTGATGATAATCGTGGCAGCCACGCGACAGGACGCCATTATGTTTCACTCTGCGAGGCTACTCTGCCAAATTTTGAATTTTCGCAGATGTAACTAAACAGAACCATAATTGAATGAAATTGAATGGAGTATGATAGCCTGAATTACACTTCAGTTAATCATAATCAACATTTAGTATGAACACGGCTATAGTCTGAAGATGGTATAGAGTCAAACCGAACTTTTACATCCTATTTCTTTTCTTTGTATTTGTTGTTTATACATTAGTCACAACGCAACTACTCGGGTTAACCTTTATCCTTCTTATTACAGTACTTTGTCATTTGTCACAAGCCAAGTCAAGCTGTACCATTTCGCCTTTTAATATAAGTGCTTCTTTGTTATTTATATCATACATAAAACTACATATATACCTTAAGTCAGTCTCATCTTCACTCGTTCCACAATCTTTGTTGCAATTTCCGAGGCCTTGTTTGCCATCCCCGCCTTGTACACGTCATTGGGGATATTGGGGTAGGCCATCCTGTCTGGATAACGCATACGTGTCGAACCACCAACAAGACGCTCCAGCCGTGCGGCCAATTGGGTTAAATCCTGATCATCCAGACCGTTGCAGTTTTGAACCAGGTCGTGGACATGTGTCTTGTTTGCGTCTAAGTCATAATGGGCAGCCTTCAGGGCCTTTTCTGCTGCCTGGGAGGAAAAAACAACAACAAACAGCCACAAAGATTAGACGGTATCTTATGAAAGACTGGAAATCAAAGCTATCACAGTGTTTTCCCTTGAAGGCATAGAAATCGCATTTGTGAGCTACGAAAGACCTCTGCACGCAGAGAAACTTTTCCAGTCTTGACTCGTCATTTAAAAATGCGAAAGTTTACCTTAGCACTTACTGAAATAAACCAGTTAAAACGTCAAATATTCGTTCAGGAAATCACACGAGTCGGAACAAATAAGCACAAGTAAAATTTTCAAAGGCTAACAGAATTACTTCTCAACCACATATCTACAAAACGTTCCAAGGAGCTTTCGTTCATTTCGTGTTTGCTTTTTTTATGCACTGTTCCGTAAAAATCCTCGAGAATTTTGTTGAGTGCCGCCGGTCCCTATTTTTTGAAACATTTTAATCCTGGCAATTTTGTTCTGCTCAAGCTATCCTATAAACTTTAAGCTGATTGTTTCTGCTTTGATGAGTGTTCTTTTGCATTTTCGTTTGAACTTTCAATTCTAAATACTCACTTCTGTTCCATTAAAATGCTCTCTCCAAACTGTTCGCCAACTTCGTTTCGAGGAAGCCGATTTGCAACTTTCCATACTTTTTAGTCACTTCTAATTTCCCTTTTTTGCACTAAATTCAACAGCTCTCCACTATACTAATTTAATTTTTCTACACTGCACTTGGGATAAATTGGCACGCTCTACACCAGTGAGATTACATTTTTTTTTCATATACCGGTATATATTATTAACTCACAAACCCGCCATTTTTCTACTATTTTCAGTTACCTGGTAACTCCAAAATAAAATGACTTCTAAATTCAAGAAATAACGTTATTTTTTCACCTGGTGGCATTTAAAACAGGCCCACTCATAAGAAGGTCTGTTGAACATCAGGTCGTTTGCACCAGCCTCGAGATCGGCTTCAGCTTGTCTAAACCAGCGTCTGGCCTCCCCTGGTTGAGGATTCTTCTCGCAGAAAGTTGGAGGAACATTGTGCCATGATTTTTGTCTCGGTGACGATCCCCAGGAACCGTACTTTTGGGCGAAACTATTCTTGTACGTCTGTCTCCGGGAGGCGTGTTCCCCTGCACGAGCATCCAATAAAGCAAGCAGTTCGTCGTAAGAACCACCTAGACGAGAAATTTCATTTCTTATGTGCTGAAAAACCGCTCTGTATAATTCTTCGTCGCCAAACTTCTTCTGTGGGTGCCAGCGCATACACAGGCGCTTGATAACTTGCCGTCTTTCTTCCTCTGACAATTCCCAAGCTTCCTCCACCATTTTTGACATCTCCTCAAGGATTTCGTCCTTAAGTCTACCGGATCCCGTTTGGTCGTCAAAAATCTCCTTTGGGCGGTGAAATTTATGAAGTTTGACAGTGCTTATTTCCTCCGGGTCTTTGTCGTGTCCAATGCTGACTTTGTATTTCTTCGTCAATCTGGAACCACGCTCATTAACCACTGCTTCGATCATCATTGCGTAGATGTACGTTGCCACACCGTCTTTCAGGTCTAGAATTGGATCATCTATCTGATAGCCTACGTATTCTCCAGGTTCAAATTCTTCAAAGGCATCATTCAGGAGATGATGGTCTTCAATTGGAATCAAAGTTCCAGGCTCTGGGAAGATGTCAACCTCTGAAGCATTGTAGCTGTCATCCTTGCGAATGCCCATTCTATCCAAAAGTGACCAAATATTCGCTGGAGAACATCGCAACATCTCGGAGATGACAAACGCCTTCTTTCCGAGACAAGCACCATACATTTCGACAATCACGTTTGTTACCAGAGATGTGGTCGAGATGGTGTCATCCATTCCAGTTACGGCACTAATGAATACCTTCCATATTTCTTCTCCCAACAGCTCGATCTTCTCTTGGAAATATGGTACCTCGGCTTCACTTCCTGGCACCAAAACGCCATTATGAAAAAGTGACGTTTCCAGACGTTCCACAGCGTAGAGCTCGATGCTTCGGAGACCTCTTTCAATACTCAGAATCACGTTTTCGTCGAAGTCCTTCCTATGACAGTTGGCATCTCTTATGATTCTGGCAATTCCATGACCAAACTGTCGAGAGGAGAGCTGTTGTCTCAATGCGTTTACGGCTCCACTTGTTACCATCACAGTACTTTGTGGATTTCGCAGCTTTTCTTAGACCACTGAGGACAGCAATTTCGGCTGCAAGGCTTTGGGAAGTTTCATCATGAGATCTGTATAGTTTGTCATGGACGATTTGCAGTTCACATCCATACGGATGAGTTCGAGCACCAGGGGCTGATCCAGTCCTTGAAGTCGATTCCCGAAGGAAGGGGCATCATCGAATATCAGCTCTGTCGACTTCTGTAATGTAACAGGGATGGAACTGAGAGATTCATTCGTGTAGCTACATCTTGGAGGCAATCCAGGCAAATTCAAGGTAGAGATGTCAGCCACATCCTCGTTACCTTCTTGTAACTCTTCAAAGAATCCTTTCACCGCCCTGCAACAAACTCGAATCTCATTGGGATTTAATTTAGCATTCTGGCAATCCCGCTGCAGCATGTCCAAGACCATAGCGTAATGAGATGTTTTGGCGTACTTAGAACAGCCTAGGTACTCAAACAGTGAACGAAACTTTCCAAATTCAGGAGGTACCCTGTAGAGAAATGGCTTAATCTCAAGATTCTCGTACAGCTCGAGGACGGCTTGGCTTGGTAGAACAAATTTACTCCCTTCTTCAACCAAAATACAACCAAACCTTTCGAGGAGGACTTTGGCAGAGAGGTCCTTAATTGCATTGTTTTGCAGAAATGTGTAGATACTCTCCATGACCTCCGTAACCGTACGTTGACCGCTTGAAGTCTTGTTTGTGGCATTGTTGACTTTAAGGTAGGAGCAGAGTGTCTGGCAGTGTTTAACAACAAGATCAACGGATGGCTTCTTCAGAACTTTCAGTTGTGCGAGAAAGTCGCTTAGATACTGGTCAATTTTGCGATTAGGGCAGCCAAGCTCGTAACGGCGAGGTCTTGGATCCGCCCAAGTTGGAAGCAAATGTGCCTTTGTCCAAACGATTTCTTTGTGATCGCTTACAACGGCCCCTCTAAACGCAATAAAAGGAATCTGATCTCCCTTCTTTTCTGCATAAGGGGGACAAAGGGCTTGCAGTCGTTCTTCAACAGGATCTGCTGCCACAAAAGGAATACCACGGATGAGGTGTAACGTTCCTTCACTAACTGCATCACGCCGAGAGATGAGGTGACTGACTAAAACTTTGGACTTTTCGGTCGTCTTCTCAGTTTGTTCTGTTTCGGCTTCATTGGCCACTTGCCTCGCAAATGTCACAAAATGGTTTTGATCAACATCTTCTACGAGGCCTACTTTCTTCAAAAACGGTAGCCATTTGTCAGTATGAAATGGAGATGGGGGAAACTTGTCTTCGGATAACATTGCGCAAAAAACGTCATTTTCGGGGTTGTAGAAGTTGGAAGCTGTCTTCCACGAGCCATCCTTTGCTTGAATGATTTCAACATATTTCAAACGGTCGAGCAGCCTCGTCGTCTCAGTCTCTTCGTTTTCCGTCTCAAGTATACTTGGAGAACAAAGGAAGTTACGAAGGTATTGAAGATGGGACAACTTCGCCTTATCACTTAGATAATGGAAGCATTCCAGCAGAAAATCCATGTACACTTGAACAGGTGACACAGTCTCCACTCGTAGGAATTTATAAAGATCTGACAAGCTTGGACGGGATTCCAGAAACAAACAACCAAGTTTGGATTCAACAACAAGCATTCCGTCTTTAGGGATGTCAGGGAGAACGAAAACTTGGTTACCTTCAATCTTGGCTAAACCACCACTTGACGTTGGATAAAAGGGGAGCTTCCTCAAAGTTTCTTTGTCACCTGCCGACAGATTTTCTGTATTGCGGCTTAAGTAACCAAGGAGAACAACAGCATCTGGGGCTTGCAATTTACTTTCGAAGGAACAGGGATTTGTATCCATCTTGTGCTTCAGCGCCACAACAAGAGAATGAGGTGACTTCAGTGTGCCTACTAGATTCCGCGCCAAGTGGTATGAATCCATTCCAAACGTAGGGAGCACTGAACTGTTGCTTATGCCAGTTAATATGACCGAGTTAAGCTCTGGCAAGCCCAAATGTCTCAGAATGTCAACTAGCTTTTGGATAGATTCACCACAATCAATTAAATCAATGACAGATTCTGCTGTATTAAGGGGCACCAAGAAATGTTCAGTGATTGACTGCTGGTCTTGCGTAGAACATGGAGTCTGTGGTTTCTGCACCCGGCTTCTCTCAGTCGCTGGAAGAATGCACCATGCAGAAAGTGGTGAGAGCCGATTACGAATGGATTCCACTCCACTATCTTCGTTTCTTAGTGAATCTGTGTCTTTCATTGCATCGTCAACATACTTACGCAAAAACTCCCAGACTCGGTAAATCCAGCGAGAATTCGGTAAGGAGGGTGGGTCAAGAGAAAGCCACCTTGCGTAATCACCTTCAGTACGAAAATTGGGAGGCAGTGTTAGGTGCAATTGAGAGGCAAAAATCTCAACATCTAGGGGTCGAAAAACAGTCAACGTTTTGCAATCAGCCCTGTTAAAAACTTGGCAGCGAAGGTCTTTGTGTACAAAAATGGAAGGAGAAAACGGCAAAATGTCCTGATATTCACTAAAGCACTTTCGGTCACTTTCACTAAATGTGTTCAAGTGGTTGTTTTGAGTGAGAAGCAATGGCAACCCATGGAGATTCTTCACAAAATATTCGTCATCTTTGCAGTACTTCAGGACACGAATGACTCCGTCCTGATTCTTAAATGGCGTCTTATTGACGTGACAAGGAATCGGTCCAATATTGCACAGAGGATCTGCGTGATTGAACGATTTGTAAAATTCCATAACATTAGGGGGAGAAACACAGCAGACTTCCACCCCTGCTTCTTTCAATGAATGGAACACACCTAATGAAAACGCCACCAAGTTGAATTCAGTTTCCAGCAAGGTTTCTTCAAATTTATCCTTTTGTTCATTCCTGTAGTCTTCTCTCCTCTTCCAGTTCTCTTCTTTCTCATCTTGTCTTTGTGGCGATGCAGCGAAACAACCTTTGATTTCGAGGTCGTTGAAGTAGGTTCTGTCCCTGCCAGTACCATTAGGTGGAAACCATACTAATCGCACCCTCTCAGTTCTAGTGGACACCTTACTCCGGGCAACACCTTTTGCTCTAACTCTTTTTACCACCGGGATCAGGCGCCTTGTCGCCATTTCCTTGTAAACTGAATTAACGAGTGTCCTCCAGTACGGATCTTCGATAGGATGGATTGGAAACAGCTTTTCATAGGTATTCAAACCTGTTAGGATGGTGCTTCTTTTGTAAGCAAGATTGGAAAATGCAGAGTCTTGTGGGACAGGCAACTGATGGAATACACGTACTTCATCCAGAAGGGTGAGATAGCACGACGCAATGGTGTCACGCAACAAAGCGTTATTCCAGTCACTTCGGTAACCACTCACTTCATCTCTCCACAGATATCGTCTGGTCTCATGATCCAATGCAAAATGACCATTGATATGGACTGGTAGCCCAGTTTCAATTGGAAGTGGGAGAAAACAGTAAGCTTTCTTTTTCTCTTCAACCCGTGAATCAAACCTTTTGCTTTCCAAAAGGCAAGCAACACCACCGCGAGGTAGCATTCCAAGCTGATTTTCCTTAAAGGCACCAATAATACTCTTCTCAATGGCTTTCTCAAAGCCAACCTGTTGGACAATCAACCACTTCTCTTCCTGGCCAAGGCTGTCTTGTATCTCCAAACTATAGATGCATCTCTTGACACTTATGCTGGAGGGAAGAAAGTCCTTCTCCTTCGCTTGCTTTCCCACCTCTTTCATGTAGTGAGAGAATTCCTGTCGTTTCCTCTCATCTTCTGCGGACATTATCACCTGAAGAAAGTACTTATGAACCAGGTTACCCCTGTTATCCACCTCGGAAATGCTGATCTTCTTCACATTGTTCACGAAGAGGAGAACTTCAAACAGCTCCTTCTTTAGCTCTTCCATCATTGCATCCAGCTGCTCTACTGTGACCGAATTTTGTGATATTCGGGATTCTTTGGCCATTTTCTTGGTCCTCAATGGAAGCCTGAATAATGTCGCATTCGATATAGGCAAATAGTCCTCAAGGTAACAAGGAAAGACGTCTGGAAACTTTCTCTTCAAACCTTCGATGTCTTTGAACATTCTTCCAGGATTTTCATGACTTGAGTGGGGCACGTATTTGCAGTGTGGGTCGAAAACGCATAGAACATCTCCAATTTCGTCACCCCTTGAAATAAAAGACGGCACATCAGTAAGGTGATAGACAGCATTGAAGCCGACTCCGTACTGGCCAGTCTTGTTCGGATCTTCGCCTTTGCTACCTTCCCCAAGGTTACATATTCCCTTGATATCGGCTTTGGTAAATGGCTTGTTGTTATACACACAGAGGGCAGGACCCTGCAGTGGCTTCCACCTATCGTCGAACACTTTCTTATCGGAATGGTGTCTGGAATCTTTAACAAAGCAAATTTCAGTTGCTTGTGCATCATCGGCATTTTGCAGAAGCTCTTTAAGAATTTCCTTCTCCCCTGGGTATCCCGTCAAAATACGTTTCAATCGGTTTGTGAGTTTCTCCTTTTGTCCAAATGGAAACCCGACGTCATGCTGTTGTAGAGCTTCCTGCCTCCGGGTTTTAACTCCCAACAGGTTACAGATTGACCAAGGAATTTTCTCATGGACAAAGTGTTCATCTGGATCATCAGGCATCCATGGGCAATCCTTAGAGCAGAGATCAGCTACGTAACGCATGATTCCTTGAGAATCTGGCAGGCAAACAGATTCATACTCCTCTTGTTGCGACGGGTCACTACCTGATCGTTCCAAGGTTTCTCCAAGTAAATTCGCCATATTAATGGCCACTTGTAAGGTTTTTTCATCAAGCTGAGTGTCGACAAACTCTCTTTGCACTTCTTGAAGACTTGAAGTATAATCTTTGGCTTCAAACTCCTTCCGAACACCAACAAGTTTAAAGATTTTGTAGAAAGCGGCAGATAAGTGTTCTGGAAGTTTATAAAGGTACGGAGAGCAGTCAGCCTTGACTTCAAAAGCTACTTGATTTGCAAAGAGAAACCTTTTCTCTACAAGCACAAATCTCTTGTTCAGCATGAATTGTTGAAGTGAGGATGCGCAGTTGACCACATTGTCCTCTAGAAACGAATAAGCCTCCTTGCAGACGTGGCGCAGTTCTTTAAAACCATTACCACTGAGATTATCGATATCGGTGGACATGGCAAAGTCAAGCTGTCTCATCACGTGCTCTGCAGTAACTTCTTTGTCTTCTAGCTTTAACAATTCTTTCACCTTTTCTGGAATCTCTCTGTCAGCAAGCGGCTCTGTGCAACACACAAGATATCTATCCTTCTTCAGAAAAATCTCTTTGGGGCTAACCAGTGGTTTGTTGCTCTGTAAGAATGCGTCACCTTTCCACGAAAGTGGGAACGAGTCTGGTTTTTGAAGGACTGGCAAAAATTGTGCTTTCAATAGGCGATCCAAAACAGGCTGCGACGGGTTTTCACTTTGGTGTTTCATTTTCTTTTCCATAAATTTGAGCAACGCCTTTACACGCTTGGCGGCTGCTTTGCTGTCAACTGCAAATAGCCTCTGAACACTCTCTGCTCTCTCCACAATTTCTTCCCAAGGAAGATCGTCTGCAATCATTCCAAGATGCTCAAGCTTCTCAAGTCGCACAGACGTTTCAAAGGTATTGTCGCCACAAGGAAACCTACCATCCCCAAGGCAAAAGAGGGAAGCGACATCTTTCTTAGGATTCACTAACTGGCTTGGGCGCTTGATTATCTTTCCACTATGGGATGTCGGAATACAAGCATGACTCTTTATCATGTCATCAAAGTTGCTGTCATCCAATGCGTGTAGCACCAGAAGATCTCTCAAATCCGTACGAACATCAGAAATGTTCGGGAAGAACAGCTCACGAAAAAACTTTCTCTTGTCATACGTTTTTCCTTCAAGAATCGTCTTCAGCCCACAATGGATGAACGACTGGTACACCTCAGCTGGTAAGTCAATGACCACGTCATCTATTTTGGCCAAATGTTGAAATACTGTGAAACAAGCCTCTCCTATATCGGGATCCGCGCGGAGGTTTGGATGAAGAAAGACCACTCGAGTAATGCTAACCCATTCATTGCCATCACAGAATAGATCAAGACCTTCACTCGCAAGTTTCTTGTAAAACGATGATAAAACGGGTAAGCAGCCTTGACTTACTTCGGAAAACTTCGGCCACAATAGGTGAAAGGCATATGAGTCGTCATCTGGTGCAAGTGCCTTCACATCTTCAAGAAGACTAACGTAAGCACATGAAAGGGAATCTTCCATCAAGGTACTGTTCCACTTGACTTCAATGCATTCTTTGTCATCTTCTAGCCTCTCGTGCAAACGCCGTCTGTTAGAGGTCACTGCAAATGCTCCATTTATGTGAACAGGAAGGCCGCTGTGAATTGGTAGTGGCAAATAGCAGAAAATAGTGCCATGGAAATCTAATCCATTAGCTTTTTTTGAAACGGGCATGGGCAAAAAAGTGTCCGATTTTCCTGGATTCAACTGAACAGCTACTCCTGCCGACGGAAGTAGAGAGGGTTTACCTTTTGCGAACTCCATTGCCTGTCCATTTCCCATTGATGACACTACAAGCCAATATTCATGCTCTTGCCTCCGAGACTCGCTCACGCAAAAAAATTGCAGACCGGAATTAGTCAAAATGCAATCGATGTTCACTGTAATCGAAGACTTGGGAAATTCTTCAGGGTCAACGCTGTGTGTCTTTGCTAACTTTTTTACACGAGAACACGCTTGAAGATAGTTACTTTGTTCTAGTAACCTTCGCTGTTCAGCATCCAGTTTCTTTGCAGTAACCGGTAGAATGACGCGGGGAGACAACTTTCTCAGGATTCCAACTTGTGAAATCGACTTGCTCACATGGAATAATAATTCAGGTTCTGGAGTTTCACAGGATGATCTTGGTAGGTTGTAAATTTCAACACGGATTACGTTCTGCGTGAACAGAAGCAGCAATTTCGCCTTGTCAAGGAACATTTCCAGCAGTTTTCGCATCTCTTGATCACTGTAACACAGCTTCTTAATCTCACTTCTTTCGGCCTGCTCTTTCGTTCTCAACGGTAATCGAAACAATGTTCCTTCAAAGGAGTTGTCTTCTTTTTCCAAACGAAGATCGCAACCAAAGATGCCACTGAACGGCTTGAACTGATTACGAAAATTTCGAAGTCTCTTTGTGTTCTTGTTAATGTCAATCTTCATTCCCGGTTTGCTTTTGTCCCTGATGGCTTTACCCAGATAACAGGTGCTAGGATCAAAAATCACAAAGTAGTTTCTACTTAAGAACATTGGAACATCGGTCAGATTGTACACGGCATTAAAGCCCAATCCAAACTTTCCAATTTTCTCAGTTTCTTGCTCCTTCGTGCCTCCATTCAGTTTTGTAATGTTAACAAAGTCTTCATCTTGAAACACAGCATCGTTGTAAACCCACAAAGCAGGACCTTGGCATCCTTTCATTCCTTCATCAATTAGACGGGTCATCGCATCTTCATTAGTTCTTTCGTCGTACAGAAATCTTACTTCTGTGGCCCCTGCATCATCCGCGTTCTGTATCAGCTCTTTTGCTACAGCAAACCCATCCGTGTAGTCCTCCAGCAGTCTATTTAGTCTATCTGTAAGCTTCTCCTGTTGCCCAAACTCTTCCCCTACGGCAAGCTCATCAGGATCCAGCATGCTGTTAGTTAGGGTTCGAACATTCAACATTTCAGCGGTGATGCTTGAAACATACGGATGGACAAAGAAGTGGTCCATGTCTTCCTCGTCGTTTTCAGGTTCCACCCATTCGCCTTCACAATACATACAGTCTTTAATAGGTGCCAGCTTAACAGTAGCATCGCCTTTTACGTAAGTTGGAATGAGGACCTTCTCTTGAAGTTTAGGAGGCAGTCGGTCACCATCTTTTGGCTTTACTTCATTCAGGATAGCAATAGATAACTGCAGGTCCCTTTTTACCTCTTGAGGTTCGAACTGATCCTTTCCATTGTCATACTTCTCTTTCATCAGGCCAAGAACACTGAGCAAGATGAATGCATCACATTTTGTCTGAATGCCAAACTTTAAGAACAGCTCCTTGTACTTGGTCATCTCTGGAGGGAGACACGAAATGTATGGTGAGAGGTCAAGGGAAGGTTTTACAGCAAGCATAACCGATGGAGATGAAAAGCCGTCTCCATTCCAAATCCACCTTGAATCATCAATTCCTTTGAGGACCTCTACAACATTTGTGGGATCTGCATGAAGGAGGTAATCATAGATGTTTTCCACGAGCAACACATAACGTGAGATTTCATCTTGAGTATAACAACTAATTACGACCTTTAAATTGTTGATAACGTCAGAAGTGGTGGGCTTTCTGTCCCAGCCGAAATATTTGGCCAACTGACTCGACGAGTCGATCACGACAATGGGCTTTACTGTTCCAACGAGGTCTACGTCTACTGCACTGTTGACTACTGTGGGCGTGAAGAATTTGGCCTTTTCCTCTCCTTCTCCCCAGAAAACTAGGCTTCTTGGAAAACTGGCTGGTTTTTGTCTCATGATGCTCACCCAGGGAATTTCTCGAAGCAGGGTCCCCCAGTGCTGTTCCATTTACGGTCTCTTGGAGTTGTGCAGGCTTTCTTTCTAAATACGTCATTACTGCTTGTGACTTTTGCTCCGCATGCATACTTGAGACTTCATGAATTTTTCGGACACTTTGGTAGAGATCTCGGGCGGTGATTTTATCGGCACTTTTCATACCAAGCTTCTCCAGAACTACAAGGAGTGAAGGGTCATTATACTGGTTTCCGATGGGAAAAACGTCTTCTCCAGCGAAAATCCCCCGAAGCAGGTCACTCCTCGGATCAAAGAGATCGTGAGCCCTACGGCGGCCATTGTTGGTTTGCACAAAATTCAACACTTTCATTCTTTCGTGGGCACCAACGTGCAAGTCGTACCTCTTAATCACAAAAGCCATTAGACTGTCGATGTCTTCATCTGAATAGGCTTGGCTCTGAAAATATGGAAATATGCCCTCGAGCAGAAAATCAGTTGTGTTGAGGATTCTGATGTCTAATAAACGAGCCATCCTTCCAGAGTCTTCATCTTTAGTGTCAATGAAATTTCTTCTGGCACTCACTGGAAACTCGTCTGCATCAGCTGGTGCTGCTAGCAGGCCCTGCTTCTTTGACACGAAATCTTGTGAAATACCAATGGTTTCAAAAATGGGAAGACAAAGAAGAATATTCTTTTGTTGAGAATTTAAGGATGGGGTCTTGGCAATAAATTTTCTCAAGGCACGTTTTTCATCATCGGTGACTTTTTCCAGCAAGATCGCGGAGTGCACTCCGTCACCCATTTCAGAGGAAGAAACTTCCATGGCTTGTAAAACACCACTGACATCTGGTGGCTGGACAAACTTTCCCAGAATAACAGGATGGCTTTTCAAAAAGTCAGGAAAGTCTTCCATGACTGCCACACCCAGACGTTTTACAACTTCACACACCGTTTGATCAAGTACGTCATTACCCAGCTGTCTCACGACAACTTTGGAAGGCTTCTTCAGCTTTGTTAGGGTGACAGGGAGTTTGTTGAAGTCGAGCGGAATCAAGGGGAGATTTTGGAGCTGACACAGTTCCTCTTCGGTTGTGAAATTGTCTCTGAGGTAATTCCATAGCAAACGAAGCCAGTTCGTTGGTGGCTGGTTACGGGTTTCATCATCAGGGTACCACTGAACCTTGTCGCCATCAATCCAGTCGGAAGGTAATGATTCCCGTAGAAGATCAGGTAAATGATTTTTGCGAAGGAGTTCTAGCTGAGTGCATCCTGCAGAGAGATCAAATTAATACTCAACAGTGCTCCTCATCTTTAAAATAATAATTCGCTTTCCTTCCAAGTAATTCTTGCTACTGAGAATATACAGAAATAGTAACATTGGTTTTCTATTTCAGTCAACAAATATGTGTTGGCTTGTACCGATCATCTCAGAAGAATCAGCAGCCATGATAAAGAAAGAAAGAAAGAAAGAAAGAAAGAAAGGCCATTCTTGACTACTCTCGGCCGACGAGTCACTGGATTTGCGACCTTTGCTGGCCTCATTTACAATAACTAAAACTTTCACGACTTCAGAGGCCCTCTTGTGTTAGTGTCAAAGCACGGTGCTTGGTCGAGATAAAAAGGGTCCATTGCTGGAAATGTGGCTCATAATAATACACAACCGGCGAAGATACATTAATTAATCTGACATATAACCGAGGGATACCGAAATAGTGATCCATCCGTTTCACTGGCAAAAAAACGGTATGCACGAAATTTCAGTTTTTTGGCGAAATATCACGATTTCACAATATTGAGTTCAAATGTTTGACATAGCAATCTTCCCAACGGCGTAGTTCGCAAAAGAAAAGCACAGCTTGGAAGTAAGCGGGAAACATCCTGACCTGTCGTTCTTGCCGATCACTAATTCAACCAAAAGACGGTGTTACTTTATAGAGTAGGATGAGTATTGCTCTGGATTCTTCAATCTTCGGTGTAAAACGCCAGTCATTCACACAGAAAACACTAAGTACAAAGAAAATAACCTCCGGGCAGAGAAATTCTTAACCTAAACTTGTGACAAGAAGTTGGTCTAAATTTTATCGTAAAGGAATGCACTCTGCGAGAAGAGAGCAAAAAATTTATCACCCTTTTATTTCAGCAACATATGAAAAAGATTTACCTGGAACAATGATCAATTTCTAAAGCGTTCATTTGTGAAATGTGAAACGGAAAACACAATTTCCTGCAGTCATGAAGCAAAAATTGAAAATACCCATTTAACAGATTCTTCTAACAAGGAAGAAATCGAGAACGACGTGATGTGATTGCACGCATAGTTACACCAACTTAGGGTAAAAAAAAAGAAAGTCAATAGGGCTTAAAATATATATCATCTGGCCATCGTCACTTGAAAAGACCTTTTTACGGGTCCTGAGGCCATCTTGTTTGGGGGCACACAGGGCTTTTACGGTAAACTACAGTAAATGTATGAGATTTTGGCCGACTTTGAACACCTGTAAATTCGCCACGGTGACACATTTTGACAGCGGAAATGTCTTTTAAAGGACTTTTGTACTGAGTTTTTTTTTTCGTGCAGTATAAAGAACAGATCCAGGCTACAACGACCGTAAACGAATTTTTAAGACTTGATAAAAACCCTTGTAATCAAAATTATGCAAATTGTCGCCAAATTAGAAGCCACGTGTGAAGACTTATAATTCCAATTAACGGACAAAAAAACAAATTTTGGTGGATTTATTAGAGTAAGGTCACGCCACACTGAGTAATTGTTACAACCTCAGCCTGAGAATTCACAAACAATATTTTTCCTGACTTATGTGAACTTGGATGAAGGGAAAAAGACCGATTTGTTGCTAATAGAGTTTAAATCGGTATTTCAAATGATTTAAGACTGTAGTAATTAAAACGTAAACCGCTACATCAAGTTATTACCTTTCTCAGCCACTTCCTTCAACTTTCCTAAAATATGGACGTCAATGTCTTGGGCCAAAATTCGATGTCGTAAGCCAGGCAGAAGCTCTGCTGAATGCTCTGGCGATGACATGTAAACGGTAAATTCATCTGAATTTCTAAAAGTTGCTGAGGTCCCATCAGAGAGAGGCAAAAGTTCCAAGCCCTGGAGCTCGGAGAACAAGTCATCTTTCAGAACAAACTTAAGAAGACACAACTTCTCTGTTCGTTCCAGCGACCTGTAACAGGATGGGGTGTTTTTGAGAACGTGTCGCACAAAGGAGGGAGTGACCTGTGAGATAGCAGGTGTATGCGAGGTGATGCACTGAATCACGTGGTCGGGCACAGTAGCGACGTTTTGATGGGCTTCAAACAAAACTTGTAGAAGCAGCTCTCTGGGGTCGTTTTCATGAAGGCTGTCAAAGATAGCATCTTCGAGGCGGAGCCATTTGCCTCCTCTGGCTTCAGTGAATATAACTGGGGCGCTGCATAGAACTTTCAACAAGGGATCTTGCAGTCTTTTCCAGGTTGGGTCAATGCTCTTGATATCTGGCCATGCTCTGTTTGGCAGAAAAACCCCAGGGCAAATACGTTAAGGTAGTGACAAAAAACTGCGTTCGGAGTATTTTAAAATCCCCGCAATCTTTTTTGGCTAAATCACCTGTACCCTGCGAGCAGCTGGTTTCTTCTACGCTCCCCGAGAGAGAAACCACTGCGAGCAACCGTTTGATTAGTCCATCGAGCATGTGCAAACTGCGTCACGTCTCAAGGATGCATCTGATCGGCATTATAACAACAATACAATTTCCGTTGGGTGAAGACCACGTAAAGTGGATTAAAGAAACCTGCTTATGGAGATTGGCAGTCGTCAAAAGTAATAGAACCGTGCTGGAAGCACTAGAGATAGAATTTCGAGCGACGTACAACACAGCCTCAAAGAATTATGGAGCGGCATTCAACATCAAGTGACTTGTAATGGACAGCCTGAAAGATCGGTGTTCAAAGAAGACTAGCGCAATTGTATCTCTTCCTTTCGAAAACTAGAAGAACTGCATTTGAAAAATAGAACAGTCTTGTCTTAGCTTTGATATTCCTGGGGATTTTAATCCCTCAAGAACGATACTCAAAGCTTCATCCTAGACCCGGTCGCAACTGGAGGAATTTGTCACCTTGGACGCCACGGTTTTGATCTCTGCACAACGGGCTCGCCCAAACGCAGCAGTTATTTAGTTGAACGCACGTGCAAGCGCTAAAACAAGTTTACTAACTCGTTTCACCAGTTCAGATTTAATTTATTCATCCGTGGCACTGGACAGCGGCTCACTCAAAGAAACACACGCTTGCTCGCATTGGTTTCTCCCTCAGGAAGCGCAGGTAAAACCAACTGCTCGCAGGGTTAATCACTTGTGGTCCTGGACTCAAGATTTCGTCTTCTCGAGTCACAATTGAAAGAAAATATATTCATTAATATGTAATTTAGACAGATACTGCTTTATCCCGGCAGAAACAAAAAGAAACCTTTCCATAAAATGTGCCCCCTGAATTCGGTTTCGATTCTAGATGCACGTAATTCCTACGTAAACAGGAGCTTTTTTTTTTACTTACTGCAGTTGCTTAATTTTCCACTGCATCTGTAAACGATGCAGACACTCCCTAGTATCCGTTTCACAGAGAACCGAAACCATGGGAGAGGTAAGGTGTCACAAACCAACGGGGAAGAAACCTAACACAGGAAAGGGGATTTTTACCTTTCCCTTTTGAAGACTCGACGTTAGCACCACGTTAAAGTTTGTATTTTCAACAACTAAAAAACTTACTTGTAAATTGCTTCTAGTGGTACGTTGTTTTTAATGGCCTGAGATATCAACGCGGCATACGCCTTTGGGACAGCTTCCCCAAGAAGACAGCAGTTCCACTGTAGCGACTTGTCAGTTAGCTTTGCGGGCTCTTTTTGATCCAAATTTGGCGTTTTGATATGCCGTCTGTTCTGGGTTAAGGCAAAGAATCCGTTCACATGCACTGGTAGGCCGGTCATGCTTTTAGCTTGCACTGGCAAAGGAAGAACACAAAATACGTGACCGGAAACGTCGGGCGTCTGAGGGCTTGCTCCTGATGGTAGCGCCATAGCAACACCAACTGAGGGTAAGTAGCTGAGGTCTTCATCTGTTAAGAGCCTCTCAAACTGCGCTGACACTTGACCACCACAACAGTAACTTGTTACCAGGAACGAATGACTCTCTGTGCAGCGATCTGCCTCAATCTCAATTGTGATCGGGTAAGTGACAGTGACAGGTTCTGCCATGTAGCCACCGGGTACAACTTCAGCAAAGAACTCCTTCCTCTTGCTTCTGGCCAACGGAGCACATTCGTCGCTGATTTTAACTCGAAAGACTCTCCTGGGCTGTTCCTCCGACTCCTCTCGTACGTAAAGCTCGATAGCTTCAAAGTTTCGCAAGAACAAGAGTACCAGGTGAGCGTCGACCATGAAACTTTCAAACAAATTTGTAACTTTGTCGACAGAGTACACTGTTTTCGATAACTTAGACGGGGTGGTACGCAAGGGAAAACGAAACAACGTCCCATCGTAATGTCCACGATGAAAAAATTCTTCAACACAATCAAATATCCCCTTGTAAGGAGCAAACTGATCTGGTGTATCATGCCCCCTATTTAATCTGCAATCAAATCCCGTTCTCGGACTTTGATTTTCGCTAAAGTGCTCCTCGTGCGGGTCGATGAACCCGATTCTTTGACCGCTAAGGATGCTTGGTAAATCTAGAATAAAAATGATATACATGATATAGTGATGCTATCCTGCACCAGTAAAGGGTAAGAGACCACATAAGAAGTGGTTAAATTGCACAACTGTGAAGTATCTCCCGAAACATGCAGCAACGAGCGGAAAATTCCCTTTTTGATGCAAAAACATATATGCCCAGATTTGAAAATGCTGCAGAACCAGATGTCAAACACTATTTTTTATTTTGCCCCAGTTTTGCGGCTCTGCGTGAAACACTGTTTTCCTCCGCTGCACACTTGTTGGAAGAGAAATGGCTTTTTGCATCTGACAAGAAAAAAGTTGACTTCCTTTTAAATGGAGTTCCAGGTCTTGACTTTCAGATCAATGTAAACTTAGTTTCTCCTGTTCAGTCTTATCTCTCAATCAAATCGGTTTTCGTAGTTATTTTTTTGTTGTTGTTTATTTCTTCCAGCTGTGACGATTAAAATTTTAATGTAAACTGCGTTAGCTCTCCAGATGGGAACTTTGTACAAATGCTGTGATTAAATATTGTTTAAACAAAATAAGAAAAGCGTAAAAGTGCACTGGATGATTATCTACCTGTAATATGAAATACGGACTTAAAACCCAGACCAAACCGCCCCACTTTCATGGGATCCTTAACTTTGATACTGTCACAAATCATTCTGATGCCCCTCCAGTCATCTTTCGAAAACTGGGCATTGTTGTAGGCATAAAGCGCTGGTCCCTGTTGAAGAACACAACGTTAAATACTTATTAGTTCTAGTAAAGGTTAATTATTCTTACAACTGTTGATACGACCTTTTTGCACATAACCTGCCCGTTGACAAGAAGGCACCACTACTGCTTAGTACTAAGAAATTTCTAATGCATTTCGCTCTGAACAAAGATATCTAAAGAAAACAACTGACAAACAAAGACTGCAGTTACATGGACCACTGGAAAACTTGACCCGCTTACAGACTTCACCAAAGTTAGTTAAATATCTGTAAAATGTCTATGTTTTCTTTGTAAATTACGAACTCTGTAAATGCGCGCATTCACAGAGATTTTGTAACTCTGTAAAAAGACTGTAAATTTCATCACATTTTCTGCACTAAGATCGCATAAAATGTGTATGAAATGTTCCTATTTTTCTTGTAAATTTTGTGTAAAATTTACAGAGATTTTATGCAATAGACAACAAATCTCTGTAAAATCTCTTTACTTTCTCTGTAAAAATAACACGAGAAAAAATGTCTGTCAATCTTTTTAACACGAAATCTCCGTATTTTCTCTGTAAAAAGCGAGTCAAAATAACTGCATGAAATGTTTGTAAAATCTTAACAAAAACACACACAAAATCTCTGTAAATCTTAACATGAAATCTCTATATTTTCTCTGTAAAAAGTGAGTAAAAGGAACTGTATGAAATGTTTGTAAAATCTTAACAAAAAAACACACAAAATCTCTGTAAATCTTAACATGAAATCTCTATATTTTTCCTGTAAAAAGTGAGTCAAAGGAACTGCATGAAATGTTTGTAAAATGTAAACAAAAAACTCTCAAAATGTTCAAGAAAAGTTAATAAAAAGCTTGTAAAATGTATATCTTTTGCTGCCCTAAATCTATGCAAATCGACCACAAAATCTCTGTAAATTTATCTTGTAAAAAAAGAATGCACTCCCATCAATGCACAGCATAAAATCTCAATATATTATCTGTAAAAAAGAAAACAGAACATTGCATAGAATGTTAGTGAAATGCTCTGAAATGAATCACACCAAAATACACAACGCAAAAACCCCAGAAGTTCACATTAACTCTGCAAATTTATTGCAGGTAATGAATACACTGTATACATTGTATAAAAAAATATCTACATTACAAATTCTAAAATTTACATGTAGAGGTAAACAGAAAAATGTCACTTGAGATGAAACTACTGAGAGCGAAATATTACTGTTTTAGGAACACCAACGTCTTAAATGTTAAACAGTGTACATGGAAATGAAATTAAAAAGTCTTCATAACTATGTCTCTGTTCACACTTAGTCAACAACTGCAATGTTACATTATAATCAAAACAAATGCAAACAAATCATATATGGAAAATAAATCGAACTATACAGTGGATGCTGATTTTTAGTTTTGCCTCTCTGAAGCTTCCAAAATAAAATGGCCTACTTGTCTACAAGTTCAGCAAAAACATTCGTTTAGTTAGCTAAATAATGGCTCTAAAGTCTGAATAAGAAGCACAGGCAAAAAGGAAGTGAAATTCATCCTCATCCTCTGCTGATACACAGCACGGCAGCATCTTTGTTCTCTGGGAACATGTCTACCAGTTTCTATACATAAGTTGTGGTTTCCTATTTTCTGTTTTGAAATTTTGTTTCATACTTTTTGATTACATCATAACAGTCACTAGAATAGTCAATAGTGCCTAAGAATGCATTCTTGGGCACTTTCATAAGCACTGGCTCCCTGAGCACATGCTGTTTTGTTGTTTCAGAGGTACTTAACCCTCAATACACTGCTTTATCAGCTACTGTAATTGTTATGCTCATGATTTACATGTAAAATGGCATCTGTCAGAGCAAAACATGGTACATCCATACAGTTACACTGTAGATATCAGATGCCCAGTGTGTGAACACAGCACCATTTTGTACTGGTTCCCAGGCACTACCGGTTAAGCGTGAAAACAACAGATCAGAGCAGAACTTATTGTTTGTCACATTAACAGTGTTCAGACTCTTGTCCCCTAGGAAAAAAAACAACAACAACACAGTCAGGAGAGTGAAATCTGAAAGGAACCAAATCAAAGCATGTATGCCAGAATGTGTTGTATCTAATTAATAATAATTATTCACCAAAGTGGAAGCGAATAGTGGTGGATATTTACTGAGCCATGAAGCAGTGAGGTAAATATGCACGGCTTTCACTGACATTGAGGTGAATGATTATTGTTTTAGTATATAATCACACTAGCTGAATAACTAACGTTTATTCAAACAATTTTTGTTCAAACAATTTCCTCTTTGGACTCTAAAACAGGAGGCGGTTTTGTTTCTCTTCAGCAGCTCGGAGGTGAATAGTTCTTAGCTAATAACCTCCTAGTTAACCAATCAGAACGTGTGACTATTCAATTGTGTGGTATATACTAAATGTAAATATACATGAACTTTAATATTATCAGCATCTTTTGGTCCAGGGCCTATGTAGACTTAACATTTCTGTTCAGTCTTTTTTAACAATGAGTCTCAGATACCCATCAAACAAGTAAGGCTAATGCTAGCTTTTCAGAATTTGGAAAATGTAACCAATGGTTAAGCTCATTTATAGCAATATCTCCCAATAAGCTGCAAGGATCATTACTGATTTCAATGTTTTTTATTTGGCTAGAAAATTATGTTCCAAGTCAAAACCTAATTAGAAAAACAAAATCACTGATCTTCATTCATTTATTCATTTTATGTTGCCATTAACAATATAATTCTCTTCATTGTAACTTGTTCTATAAGGAAAGGGGTTATAAAGTTGTTGTTGTCCAAAAACATTTAAGGTGGTAATGACAAGGAAGCCTATATATGGAAGCCAGGAGCTTATGAACTATAGGCTGACAATATACATGACATGTACAGCTGTAGGCTACATCATGGGAATTATACGGAGAGCATGAAATATAAAATCCAACCTGAATCCAAAGTAATAGAGCAAACTTGTAAACTGTAAAATGTGAAAACTTACTTTCATTGTGTTTCAGTAGCATGTATGTAGGTTGTTTTCCTTCACCATCTTCAATTTTCCCAATTCAAAGGCAATAGATACATGTATAAGGGTCATTATCCTAATGGTTCCATCCTCAGTTCTATACATTATGAACCAGAGAAGTAAAGTTTATTTTTATTGCACAACTCAACCAGAAGGGCAATATTTATGACATCACTGGTAAGTGTTTTCACAAGGTGTCATACATACTGTAGGTATCAGTAAGTGAAAAAAAAAGCAACAACAACAACAAAAAACAAAACAAAAACAAACAGAGAGAACAATGTGATGAAAATGATCAAACAAAAGCTAGAGGAAGTCTGGGGAACTCTTAATACACTGTTGCTTCTCTGAATGGAATGTTGTTTATCTCAAATAATAGGGATATTCTTTTAAAAACAAGATTAAATTCATTCACAATATCATACAATGTACTTACTTGTGTGTTGTCAAGCACAATGTGTCACTGCAATCATCATTACCAAATGCACCTTGTTCCCTGCTGTTCAGTTTTGTAATTAGAACAAAAAATATATTTCAGTTGTTTCACAATTCATTTTTGCGTCTTAGGCCTGGTTCAGACATTCAACTCATGTACCAAACCTAATTGAATTAGGTTCAACTTTGGAGCGACATTGGTGTGACAGCTGATTCCGGCGGCGTACCATGTGTCGAACCTAATATGTATTTTATATGTGGAGAAGGCATTATACATTTTTACATGTACAGTTGTCATAATTAATGCATTTGGTTTGGCACATGAGAGGAGCGCCACTCAAAATATCACCTTTTGAATTCTTTTAAGGTTGTAAAAGTAACTACTTGGTTCATTTGTGTCTGTTTATATGCACAAGCAAGACAAGACTAGTGCAAGTCATGCTCAGTCCTGTATAAACACCCTGAGAGATGGAAGTGTTTTACAAGAACTAAAACACTCAAAGAATCAATACCACAACATACAGTAAACACCCGTGTATAAGAACCTAGAATTTTTGGGTTCAGGATGAATGGGTTCTTATATTTTGGGGTAGTTTTTCCAAACTCAGGCTGATGAGGTTCTTAGTAGGTTCTTATTATTAATCAGGGCACTCTACAGATTCAAGTCCCAAGGCTACACCAGTATAATTTTATACAGTATTCTATACTGATGAGTAGCACAATCATGACTCCATTTTGCGTTACATAAGCGAAAAACCTTTAAAATGCTAAAATGCTTTATTCATTGTTTCTCTGTGTCTACTTTAGCTTTTAATGTTTGCTTCAAGCAATATTCATGAAAAACTACAGTTATTTGATATAAAAAGCAGTTTTTCTATTTACCCATAATCCTTTGTGGGCGTGGTCAATTTTTAGATTCTGGCCTTTTTTCTGACATAAAGCATTATTTACAAGCAAAAAAGTTATAATTCTACATATTTAGGGTAAATACATGTTTGTTTTGATAATTAGGGCTGCTATGTTCTGATTGTGAGCAAATGTTTCTACATCTTTTTTGTTCAACCCTCAGCTGTCTTACAACGAAGCAATGATTTCTTCATGCTGCATAAGGGAGAGTTTGTAGATTGGCTTCTTGTTGCGCTTTTTTTACTGTAAGGTCACTACAGATATGTCTCACAGTTGCTGGAAACACTGCTGCAACTCTTTTAGTATCTAGCATGTAAGTCATGTCATGAATGTTATCACGCAAATAGAAGTGGCCTTTTAACACCTCGCTTCCCTCAGGCCGGGTTTTTCATGTCTTCTTTCCTTCACTCTTTCGATTATTTTCTGCTTATTTTTTTTGGTAATGAAGGCTATTCCTTTCTCTCTTTTCAACCTCTCTTCGCTCCTGGGCCGCTTTCTTGGGCGAAACCGTAGACCGACTTTTTTTCTTTTGACTCCATACTTGACTTGTTAACCTCCGCATTCACTCAAAACACGTGCTTTGGTCACGCTGATTCTAGCCCTTAAGAATCCCTTGAGACCCCCCGATTGTTTGTCACAAGAACGAAGCAAAACGCACCGGAGTTATGGCCAATCTTCGACGGGAGATTTTCAAGGGTAGCGTGCTTGTGGAGGCTTCGTTACGCTCAATGAGCACAGCATCATCGCTCAAAGCTTAAAATCTCCGGCTGCAGCGAATGAAAATGGCTTAAACTGCTCACAGTTGTCGGTTATTACAAGCCCACGATATGTTGCCCAATCAAAGTGCAATACTCGCTTCAGAAACAGCAAAATATTGGAAGGAAGTGGTGAGTCGGCTGCTAATTTGGACGTTACCAGTGCAGTGCACAAAGTGTTTCAGTCTTTTTCAATTTGTTCTAAATTGCTTCTCGATTTGTATTTTGACTTTAAACTTTGACATATCGTCGATCACATACAGCCCATTCATTTCACATGTTTTATTTGGTATTTTGAGACATGTGCCGAGCGGTATCGAGCAATTTTAGAAAATGCCTTTCAAAAAAATGTGAAGCGTTACAACGAAGGGTTGGTATAAACATGTAGTTTTTCAAGAACTTCTAATAAAGAAAAGTATCTGGAAGTTATTGTGTGTGTGTGCCTTTGTTATTCTGATTTGTAACCAGAATTTGGTAAGATTTGTGTGTTTGTAAGTGGAGAAATTATTCAAAATACACTCGCGTAGCCATTGTCTGTGTAACGCGTTACACGTACATCCAGTCATATTTTTTGGAAACATAAATTTTTTCCAGGTTTATTTTAAAGCGGATACAACTTTTTATTATTTGTACATCAAGAAGACCTATTTGCATGATATGGGAAAAATTTTCAGGGTGAAATAGCCTTTACAAGCCGAGATATTGCAATTAATAAGAAAGTACCCCAAGAATGTAGTCATGACCGTGCTACTCATCTACTCTGTATTTATAAGAATAATTTTCAATTAAACAAATAATTTTCATGGTGTTTCTCAGAAATTTCACAATTTCTATCAATTAAAATCCAGTGTTTTGGCTACAAAGTAAGAGTGTTTTTTTTGTATAAGAACCTACTGTATTGTTCTTTGCCAGCCTAAATAAGTTCCTATATATTTGGGTACTAAAATGCACAATTTCAGCCTGTAGGTTCTTAAATCACTGGGTTCTTATACGCGGGTGTTTACTGTATGGGAACTGAGTGATCTATTTCTTGTGGGTAACACAAGTGGACCCATATCGAACAATGACATCACGATTCCTCCCTTTTCCAGCTGAATGAACTAAGTTTGTCTGTTGCCTGGAACAATGGGTGGGAGGACGAGTCGAGGGCAAGATTTCCCCAGACCTCTCAAGTCTCACAATTTTGTTGTGACACTCATGGTTTTCAGTTCAATCTCATGGTCTCACGACAAGACAGACAAATCTCACGATAAATACAGGTGGAAGCTGAAAGGATAAATTTTTTGTATAATGTCATTTTTCACTTGCTTAGGTGACTTTCTTGCGCCAATTCTGTGCAAATCCATAGTTAACCTTTCATGTTGGAAACAAAGTCCAAGACAGACTGTCGACTGTTGTATAAACAGAACACCTATTCCAAATTAGATCATCATTATCAGTCTCTCGCATTTTGATCACGTTTTCAAAATAGCTGATGAACCTCAGTGATGAATATTTATCAGACGAGGTGAGAGGTTTCAAACACAAAAGGAAAAGGCAGCAGCAGAGGTGCAGCGAAATACAGAACCAAGTTTAACACAGAATGTAAGTAATAAGCAGAACTGTCTCTTAATTAGAACCTGTGTTTACTTGGTTTTGTCTGCTGGTCGATCAATCTCCGGATTTTTACTGAAATATCCAGATTTTTTTACATCAGTCATCCAGATTTTCGGTGTTTACTGTTTTGAGATTGAGAGGTCTGTTTCCCCACAACCCCATACATTGAATGTATATGTTCACACATAATAAACAAAGTGTCATGTATAATTTAAATTCATCTAAAGAAATGGAGGAAGTTACTCCAGTGGAACTGCGAGAAACAAAACGACAAAGACCACAAGCACTCATCTACAGCTGTATAAGAACTTTTGTTTAAAGTATTGACCGCTATCTTCGAAAAAATAACGATCGATTGTCTCTTCTTAATCACAAGGAATTAAGACAGGTATTCTACAATTATTTTTTGTATTAAGCTCAGTCTGTGATCGGCTTTAAATTAATCTCAACCACGAATGTTTACTATACATAAGCTTAAAGATCGTGAACAAAAGTTGGCATTTTAACCTAAGAAATATGGATTCCATAAGTTAAAATGAAAAATAATCAGAAACTAAGACAGTACACTTACCGCTTCCCTGCATTAACTTTCTCTCAAAAACGTTAACGGTCGCCTCGGTCGCCCGCCATTATCGGAATGCACTGGAAAATACCGCTGACCGCCGCTGACATGAAAAGTGAGCCCGGTTGGTACGTCACGTATGGGACGCATTCCGTCCTAGAACAATTAATCGATAATTTCCGGCCATGGCCGGCCAATCGTTTGATTCACAAAAAATCTAATATATCGGGCTAGCAATGTTTGATCAAACATTAAGCAAAGTGAGCTCACAGAACGCTTTCTGTGCATTACCGCTGAAATTATGACGTTCGCGTCGGTAGATTCGGTTTCTCGTTGGTTTCTTGACGGTGATTTTGTGAAGCAATATGAAGACGAAAATGTTTGATCTACATCAAACATGGGAAGCCATTCAAATGCAATGTTGAGAGAGGAGACTAAACAGTCCGTGAACATGCTCGTTCAACACGATGTTGGACGAAAATGTTTGATCGGTTAGCCGGGGCTTCTTATTCTACTCGGGCTTGCGGAATATCTAAAACATTGTTCATCATTTGGAGCAAAAATATACTCGGATATTTGTCCATAGTCAATTTACAGACATTTTATTATGCCCCGTTTGCGTCAATTTACAGAGATTTTATGATGCCCCGCTTGCGTCAATTTACAGAGATTTCATGATGCCCCACCTGCGTCAATTTACAGAGATTTCATGATGCCCCGTATGCGTCAATTTACAGAGATTTTATGATGCCCCGCTTGCGTCAATTTACAGAGATTTCATGATGCCCCGTTTGCGTCAATTTACAGAGATTTCATGATGCCCCGCTTGCGTCAATTTACAGAGATTTTATAATGCCCCGTTTGCGTCAATTTACAGAGATTTTATAATGCCCCGCTTGCGTCAATTTACAGAGATTTTATGATGCCCCATTTGCGTCAATTTACAGAGATTTCATGATGCCCCGTCATTTACAGACATTTTATATTAGAAGCCCACACATTAGAAAATCTTTGTAAAAGGTAGATTTACAAACATTTTAAACAGATTTTAAAATGTCTGTAAATTCTAAGTCTTTCCTCTCGTTATAGCTCTTAGAATTTTACAGACATTATATAAAGATTTCAACAACAAATCTTTATGAAATGTCTGTCAAATAAATTTACAGAGATTTCTTTTTTAACTGGCAAAAGAACGAAGTCTGTAAATTCAAGATTTATAGACATTTTGTGAAGTCTGTAAACAGTCCAGGTTTTCCAGTGGACAACGTTTTTCGCCCTTACACTTTCCGTTTTCAGGGCGACGCAATAATAACAATTACACAATGGAAGGTGTGTTTGCGATTAAAGGTGCACGAATGACGTCATGTGTCAAAGAAAGAAGCGAACCAATGTATAAAACCAATGGATTCCGTTTGTCATTGCGTGTAATCTGTTAACGCACGGAGGACGTCAAAGGATGGTCAGAACATCAGTCACGCTACTCGCCTGCGGCCCATAGCGTACTTCTTTGTACTTACCACGTACCCATGTTGACGTCATCCGCGCGTTATCAGAGTACACACGCACTGACAAATGGAATCTGTTTGTTAAATGAAATCGAGACTGACTGACTGACAGCACTGAACGTGACAGGAGTGGAACAGTTTTGTAAACTAAAAAGGTTTCACGCAAATGAACAATTGGCGTTTAACGCTTGAGCAATATAGGATTTTGTAAAGACGTCCCTGTTTCCATCTCTGTCGCCCTCATAACCTTACTCTGTGGAGCTACTCGTCTTTTGAAGTTTGCTGGCTTTTTATGATCCTGCACCTTCACCTCTGCTTGCTTTCAAGTATTCTAATAATTTATTATGTTCTAACTGTCGCAATGATATGTTACAGGAGAAAGCTTGTCACCGCTCCCAGTTCAGTAATTGCCTTTTGGCCTTGGAATTTCTTTCTGTATGGCCAGTATAGTTTAGTTGTACAAAATGTGGAACACATCAAAGAAATAAAACGAAGAAATGACAATTATTGATGATAACTGCCCCTTTATACGTTTACACTAGCTACCACTCATGTTTTGACGAGTCATGACGTGACGTCAACTGGCATAATCCGGGTTCTTAAGAGAGCACAGAGGATTTGGCTCGAGCGATATAACCTACAATCAACTACAGTGGTATCAGAAAATCCCACCGTGCAATGTACAATAACATCAACATTAACATCAACATCGGAGTTGTTCAGTTACCACCTTTTTGTGCAAAATCCATTAAGTAAAACACACCTGAAACCGTGCAAGGCTTCTTCTGAGGAGTTCCTTGGTTCCATAACTGTGTTTGTCATAGAGAAATTTTACTTCCGTTGCGCCCGCGTCCTCTGCATTCTGAATGAGCTCCTTGAAAAAACAAACAAACAGATGAGTATAATTCTAAGATGGTCGACTAGATCGCGGCCTCACCTTCCGAAATTTGATATTGTCGTAGTAATGCCTGGTTTCCATATGATCGCTACGTACGATCGACACGATCGTTGCAGTCACTGAGACCGCGGAAAAAAGAGACACCAGTGATCGCTGCAAAAACCAAAATTCAGCGATCGATATAATTTGCATGTCCGCTGAAATAAAGGCCATTTGGGAAAGTTCGATCGCTGCGATCACCATGATCGCAGTCGCTACGATCGCTGAAGTAGCAGCCCAAGCGTTTCCATATGATCGCTAGGATCTCTCAACCCGCTTTTCGGCGATCGCAGCCATCATAGCGATGATATGGAAACCTGGCGTAACAGAGTTTTGATTGGCAGGTTTGTCAAGCTACGATTTTAACTCTCCCACTAGATTCCTATATATGAAACGTTATGACTTATCAGAAGGAAGAACAGGGTTTTTAAGGACATTGCCGATTGGGACTATGTTTGTTCATTTAAGATCTAAGTAACTGATTTATGTAACGCCCTCTGCGCGGAATTATACACCGAAGCTGCTATATGATATTCCTGAATCCTCTGAACGAAATACTTCCTGACTATCTAAAACAAACACCTAAAAACGATCACTCATCTAGGTGTAAATACATTGTTCAAAACAAGAAGGACGAAAAAGGTTTTTGACGACATAAAGCAGATAAAGCAGTCAGGGAATTATGTAACGTAAACGGGTTTCGGGCTTAGAATAGATAGAATACGCATAAAACTATTTTATGAAAGAGGGAACAAGTTTCCTGTGTATTTACGTTAACTTTGTAACTTCTAATAGGAGAGACACTTTGTTGTAGACAGCTTATCAGACACCAAGCAAGGCTATAATTTTGAGCTGCCTAACATACAAGATATCGGCACCATTATATATACACACTTTTCTGCCCTTGGTTTTTATCCAGTTTGAACAGGCTTTTGCGTTTTCTCACGATCCTATATCCACGAACATTCATAACCATCGCAATAATTGAAACAAATAAAAAATAAAGAGAAGGATTATACAGTTGAAATGGCGTACCTTTAATATCTGACCATCATCAGGGTACTCATCTAGGATTTTCCTTAGCTGCTGGATGAGTGATGGCTGAATCAAATTAAAATCTCCATCATCAACATCAACGTCCACTGCAGATCAAGAAACAACACCAGGTGAGATTCTCTCTATAGAGCAAACCACTTGGGAAACACAGGCAGTCACTGTGTTTACCATCACTCACTCCTTCCTTTGAGCATTGGCAGTTCTTAACTCTCACTAATGGCATTCAGCCTTTTGTCAAGCACATAAATTCTTCCACCAAGTTTGGACAATGCACTGTCATGCTTGTCTTTTTGTCCTAGACAAGAGAGCAGGATCAGTGCTTTCGTTCCGTCAGCATATTCTATATTTTCAAGGCTATTACTGGTAAACTACCAGCCTTGAGGGAGGAGCTTAAGCTAAGGAAAAGAACAGTGACAGTGACAATGACAATGACAGTAATAGTTACAATGAAAATGACAGTGATAGTGACAGTGACAGTGAATATGACAGTGATATTGATAGTGAGAGACTGTGGTAATGACAACAACAGCAACAGTGACAATGACAGTGATAGTGACAGTGATAGTGACAGTTAAAATGACAGTGATAGTGGCAGTGATAGTGACAGTTACAATGATAGTGATAGTGGCAGTGATATAAGTGACAATAATAGTAACAGTAACAGAGGCAATGACAGTGACAGTGACAATGACAGTGACAGTGACAATGACAGTGACATCAACAGTGGCAATGACAGTGACAGTAACAATGACAGTGACAATGACAGTGACAATGACAGTGACAATGACAGTGACAGTAACAATGACAGTGACAATGACAGTGACAATGACAGTGATAACATGTGGCAGTGGCAATGACAGTTCTAGAGCCAAAGACAGTGACAGCACTGTTACTGTCATTATCATTGCCAGGCTGACTGTCACAGCAACAGTGACAATGACATTAACTGTGCCAGTGACAGCCACAGTTACAGTGACAATGATGATGATAATGACAGTGACAGTGGCAAATATAACAGTAACAGTGATAGTGACAGTGACAATGACACTAACAATGACAGTACCAATGACCATGACAAGGACAAACACAAGGATAATGTCCGTGAAAACAACAGCGACAGTACGCAGATAGCAACAATGAAAGCACCAACTACAATGATTACAAATGAAAATGCGAATGTAAGTGACACAGTAACAGTGACCATGCAAATGTTCAATAACAATGAACATGACAATAAGAATAAAATGATGATGACAATGATAGTGACTGTGACAATAACCGGTGCAAAGGTCAATGAATGACAGAAATAGTGACAGTTGACAGTAGCAGTGATAAAAAATGACAATCACAAAGACGCTAATAATTATAATGATGATGACAATGACAACAATGAACAAGTGGATGATAGTTATGATTATGAAGATTTCAAGGACCTAGTGATCAAAAGGAAAAGAATAAGCTCATTGGTTCATTAACAAATGTAAGCCCCCTTTGTCTACTCTGATGATAGTGGGAAGGAGATAATTGGTCACTGAATAGGGAGAAACCTATATGACAAAACTAATGCTAGTGAAACTTAAACTTGTCTTTTTGCGTGTTCATCCAGGCATGCAGGCGTAACTTACAGCAAATATTCTTTAACAACAGAGTGTTAATTCGTAAATTACCATTGTACCATTCCTTGTTTGAAGGAAAATCATATTACTTTGACTCGATTAATTTCAATTATTTAGACACATAACAAAGGATAGCCCGTCAATTACACTGACAATTGACAACTCCTCACGAAATGCCCCTGCTAAAGCAATGCACAAAAATGTTTATACATACAGAACAAAAAATATTTCCCGGTTAAAAGCGAGCTTCTAGTCCGGTTCAAAGCAAAAGATCGCCAAACGGCCAGAAATTCAATAGGCCATTTCTGCATTACCTCGGCCTCTTTTTCAAAGTGAGTCTTTGTGCTCATCCTTTCATATGCAAATCATTTTTCATTTTCGTGAAAATGAGTTTAATTTGCGTGTGAATGAAGATTGATTTGCATATGAAAAGATGAGCACTAAGACTCGCTTGGGAAAAGAGGCCTGTGGTATTTCGGAAATGGCCTATTCCGTCATGATAATTATCAAAATATGAAAGACATAACATATTTTAAGCCGCATATTTATGTTTCGTGCCAGTCAAAAGCAGTTTTCATAACACGTAACTATAAGCTATATTACCAATTTCTGCAGTCGACAGGTTTACCTTAAGGCTGTCTCTAAATGGCCGGCAGCCGGTCAAGGTTGTAAAAACACTAAATGGCCGGCAGTCCGATATTTCCTTGACAAGTTCAGAAAAACTGAGGAATTTATGATATTTTCAACAAGAGACGACATTTACAGACCTTAACTATCGAAGTAACCGTTAAGAAAGCGATGCAGTTTTATTAATATAAACTATCAAATGACCGGCAGCCGGTCAAAATCTTCAAGCCTAATAACAAACGTCCATATTCCTTGACTCCTAACCCTAATCCCTAACCTAAAACACACTAAATCTTCCCTTGACCGGCTGCCGGCCATTTAGACACTTTGTTAACTTAATGTTGACCGTATGAAGTTATTTAAACAATATATATCGAGCCTAGTACAGTACAGCTGTAAGCAAGCACGCAGGGCAGTAAATAATTAATATTATACAAGCTTGGACATTTTGGGATTCAGACGTTTTGCAGCTGAACACAACACTGCAGCTATCAAAGGAGTCACCCATGCGTTGTAGAGTTGGCGCCCACATATCAAAAGGAAATTTCTTCTCAGACATGGTTGTAATTGCTGAGATCCTAGAGTTGCGCAATGCTCACGACCTTCAACAATCACAGGGATCGCGCGGTGCGAGGCAGTAGACAATCCGAACTCCACTCAGATAGAATGATCAAAACCATTTAATCACAGTTCTAGTTACGAGGTTACAAGTAATGTTGACAGTAGAAAGTAACGATAACGTAGCGGTGGTAAAGGTAGTAGAAATAGGAGTAGTGGCAAGTTGGAGTCGATTGGAGTCGATTGGAGTAGATTGGAGTAGGTTCGAACTGAAAAGTGATAGTTAAAAATACAATCTAACTTAGATAACAGCCTTGGCAACAATGAAACTACTGATTTAACACATGGAAACGTAGTAATTGATACTTGAGACCAACAGATATTGAGGTCATATACCTCCCAATAACATAGTAAAGCTATTAAAATAATGAATTCGGCGACAATAGAGAAAGTAAATTCAATTGAATCAAATAATATGAGTACAATATAGAAGAAA
This sequence comes from Galaxea fascicularis, assembly GCA_948470475.1. Classification (NCBI taxonomy): domain Eukaryota; kingdom Metazoa; phylum Cnidaria; class Anthozoa; order Scleractinia; family Euphylliidae; genus Galaxea; species Galaxea fascicularis. The sequence continues at coordinate 9,657,825 of OX419343.1, read as the reverse complement.
CTTATTTGTAAAACGGGTAAATCCTTTGGCCAAAGATAACATAAAAGTAACTTACTTTGGTTGACGACTCGCACCAAAAGAAGTAGCTGAGGTTGCAGGTAGCGGATCCTGATGATCGTAGCATGATACTTGCGAGGTAACTAATCGGTATATTTCTTGCAAGTCGCCTTTATAACACTGGTGTACGTGCAAATGTTTAGGGCGTTTGCTAGTTCGTGCCTTATAACCATGAAACTGCAAAATTTCTTACTAACGTAATACTATCGATAAGCACGTTTCAGGAATACGTTTTAAGAGCACGTATCGGGAGCACGTTTTACTGAAATGAAAACCTTTTGTAATGACTAAAAAATTCGCAACAAGATAAGAACGAAAAAAATGTGCGTTTTAAACTTAACATTCCGGCCCCTTAAAGGCGTTATAGTGAGCCTTTACTAAGTGAACATAGTAGGTTTAAAGCGCTATTAGCTAATTAAATATAAAACTCTTAATGATTATAGCAATTACTGACTGTTCATCGTAATGATGTGAACTGTTTAATCCTTGCTTGCCTCTGCTGACTCCAAGAGAACAATCTTGTGGATAGGCCTGACGAGCACGGACGACTTTGTTTTAACTTTAGCAGAGCGAACTAGTCCGTCATTGTGGTTGCTGTAAACTTCCAACACTCGCGCTAATGGCCAGGTACTTCTGGGTGTGTTTTCGTCCAGGAGCAGCACAATATCGTTCACCCTGAGGTTTCTCTGCGACTTGTTCCACTTTTGACGTTGCTGGAGTGACGGCAGATACTCTCTGGTCCAGCGTGACCAGAAGATATTGCTGAGATATTGCACTTGGCGCCATCTGCGACGGCTGTAGTTATCTTCCTTAGAAAATACACCAGGTGGAATTGCTGTTCCTGGTCGAAGTAACAATAGATGAGTAGGCGTTAATGCGCTGATATCCCTTGGATCGTCAGACACTTTGGTGATTGGTCTGCCATTAACGATTGATTCAACTTCGCACATGAGTGTGATTAGACCTTCGTCATCAAGAACTTGTTCCTTGAGAAGTGCTTTCATGACCTTTCTCACTGTTCTGATGCATCTCTCCCATACTCCTCCAAAGTGTGAAGCCGCGGGCGGACTAAACATCCATTTGATGTCGTGTTCTAATAGATAATCATGAATCTGAGCTTGATTCCATGCTTGCAAGGCTTCGCGTAGCTCCCTTTCACCCCTTACGAAGTTGCCTCCGTTGTCAGACCTGATTTCTTCTGGACGTCCTCTCCTTGCTATGAAACGTCGGAGAGCGTTTATGAAGGATTCGGTATCCAAGGAGTGAACCACTTCAATGTGGACTGCACGGATGGCGAGGCACGTAAACAATACACCGTATCTCTTAGCAGTTGTTCGTCCGCGACGAACTGTGAAGGGACCAAAACAGTCGATCCCTACATTGGTGAATGGTGGCCTAGAAGGGGTTACTCTGTCCTCTGGTAAGCTTGCCATCTTCTGTTGCATCACGGGTGCTTGACGTCGCCGACAGTTAAAGCACGTATTGACCATGTTGCGTACGCTTGATCGTGCGCCGACGATCCAAAATTTTTCTCTGATCAAAGACAGTGTGTACTCAACTCCAGAGTGTCCAGAAGCTTGGTGATAGTGGTTGATGATTAAGTTGACGACATGATGCTTTCTTGGGAGTATAACAGGGTGTTTAGCGTCGTTTTCGATTGGCGCATGGTGTAGGCGTCCTCCTACTTGAATGAGACCGTTTTCCAAAACTGGATCGAGCTTGTGGATACTGCTGCTCTTTCTTGTGGGGTTTTTAGTTCCTTGCGTCGCTTTGCTGATTCGACTGAGAGCCAGTAATTCTTCTTTGAGGCTTTGTTTCTGTACGAACTTGATAATTTCCTTTTCTGCTTCATTTACTTCGGAAACACTTAGCGGTTTTATTTTGCTGACATCTGATTGGTACTTGATAACCTCATTTGCCTTGCGGCGTTGAGTTTGCCTGCGCAGATTTTGCTTGAAGCGTAAAACCCACGCCATAACTTTCTTTAGGCGGGTCCACGAGGAAAACTTCTCTATTGCCTTGTTGATGTGGTCGCCTTCATAGTTTGCCTTGCTCGCAAATACTTCAATGGTTGTCTTGACTTCTGGATCACTGTCGGATATTGCGCCGAGATCAGCTGGTCTTTGCGGCCAGGTCTCCTCAGGTTGCTTTAGAAACGGGGGTCCTTGTATCCAGCGGTCATTGTTCAGCATCGCGTTGACTGTCATACCTCTGGATGCTTCGTCAGCAGGGTTTAGTGATGTTTCAATATGTCGCCACTGGGTTGGTGTGGATTGCTCTAATATTGCAGAAATGCGATTGGCGACGAAGACTTGGAATCTCTTATCCTTGTTTTCTATGTATCGAAGAACGCAGGTGCTGTCGGTCCAGAACGTAGAGCTATCAATAGGGATATCGACTTCTCGCCTGATCATCCGATCTAATCTTGTTGCTAACATTGCTGCGGATAATTCCATTCTAGGGATCGTTATCGCTTTGAGCGGAGCCAATCTGGACTTTGCCATGATTAGAGAACAGTGAACCTTGCCTTTTACATTAATTTGTCGGAGATAGGAAACTGCTCCGTAGCCTTGGCTGGAAGCGTCTGAAAAGTGGTGAAGCTCGCGTCGTTGTACGTCTGAGAAGACTGGTGGCTTCAAGCATCGCGGGATTTCGAACTGTTCCAGTTTAGGAAGTTCTGCGAGCCAAGCTTCCCATTTCTGCTTGCTAAGATCGGGGATCTGATCATCCCACCCAAGGCCCTTCAGACATAGCTCCTGTAGGATAGCTTTGGCGGGTAAGATACACGGAGATACAAACCCCAGCGGATCGTAGACCGACGAAACGATGGACAGGATTCCTCTTCTAGTAGCTGGCTTTTCTTTGCTTGCGATCTTGTAACTAAAGGTGTCTGTTCGAACATTCCAACGGACGCCCAATGCTCTTTCAGTAAGCACTAAATTCTTGCTGAAGTCAAGATCCTTTACTGAAGGCGCTCTTTCTGATTCAGGGACGGAGTTGATTACCTCTTTTGAATTTGATATCCATTTGGTGAGACGAAAGCCTCCTTTCGTTAGTAGTTTACGGAGTTGTTCCGACAAGCGAACAGCTTGCGATTCTGTTGCAACTGAGCGGAGACAGTCGTCTACGTAGAAATTTCGCCTTACGGTTTCGACAGCAGACGCATCAAAGGCTTCTTCGTTATCGTCAGCAGTCTTCCTTAAGGCGTAATTCGCACAGCTAGGAGATGAGGCGCCACCGAACAAATGGACCAACATTTGGTACTCCTCTGGTTCCTTTTCTAGATTTCCGTCCGGCCACCAAAGGAATCGTAGATAGTTGCAATCGCTAGGGCGAACTCGAACTTGATAAAACATCGCCTCTATATCCGACATAAAGGCGACTGCTTCTTGCCGGAAGCGCGTGAGAACTCCAACCAGTGTATTTGTAAGGTCCGGCCCCTGTAACAGCTGATCATTAAGAGAAGTCCCACGGTACTTAGCTGAACAGTCAAATACGACTCGGACCTTGTCCGGCTTCTGGGGGTGGAACACTGGATGGTGCGGTAGGTACCATGCGTCTTTCTGCGACTGGTCTTCATTAGACAACTTTTTAGCATAATTTTTACTTAGCAGGTCATTCATGAAATCCTGGTATTTCTCTCTCAAGATTGCATCCCTCTGTAGTCGTTTCTTCAGCATCTGAAGTCTGCTTTCCGCTTGTGACCTATTGCTTTCTAAACGTGGCGGGTCATTCTTCCATGGTAAACCGATTTCGTAGCGACCATTTAAAAGCCTCACTGTGCCATTCATGATTTCAAGTGCGCGTCGATCATTTTGTGACATCGACATTTTGGGCTCGTAACTTGCGTCGTTGAATTCTAGATTGCAGTAATCTTCAAATTGCTTGGTGAGATTGCTGTTGGTATCAATAAAATTTGCGGTTGGAACCTTTTCTTCTCGTCTACCCAGGGGTCCGTTCAAAACCCAGCCAAAAACAGTGCGGGTGGCGAAAGGTCCTCCTTCTTTGCTTTGTCTAACTTCCAATGGCTGTAGCACTTGAGGAGAGTCACTGCCTATTAAGAGACCGATTTCTGCTTCGATGCCTTGTATTTTGACACCCTTTAAATGTGGCCAGCGGCTTACGTCTTCTTGCGAACCAATAGTGTCGGTTGAGACTGGGAGACTGGGCCTAGAGTAGACGCTTGGAAGCTCAACGGAATTGTCGCCGTTAAGATCAGATACTTCAAGACTAACAAGGGAGCACTCAATCGACTTGTTTGAAGTTTGCAAAGTAGTGAGTGAGAGGTTGGTTTTTTCTCCCTTGATGTCAAGCCTTTTTAGTAGATCTTCTGTGCAGAACGAGGTGTTTGAACCAGAGTCTAAGAATGCGTACGTAAGAACTTGCTTTCCTTGACCTATTGCCTTGACTTTCACAGGTACGATTGACAGTCCCACAACGGATGAACCGTTTGAAGTCTGAAACGTCTCGCCTTGAACGTAGCCATTGTTAACTTGTGTTGTGCCTGTGGTTGTTTCGGATTTATTCCCCTGATTATCTTCTTTCTTTGAAGTATCGGTTGCTGGCGATGGAGGCGTTTCCCACGGATCTCTTACGTGCAGGAAAGTCGAGTGTTTCTTTGTGCAACCTTCAACACGACAGAAACTTTTCTTTGGACAAGTTTGAACAAAATGTCCCGGTACTAAGCAATTAGAACAAAGTCTTTTAGCACGGATGAATTGGTAGCGGTCGCTTAAACGTAACTTCTTGAAATCTTCGCACTGCGAAAGCCAGTGACTTCTATCGCAAGACGGACACTTGATTCGAGTCCTTTCTTCTGAGTAGCCATTTGGTCGCTGGGGGCGTCCTTGCGCAGTAAAGGCTCTCACACCCCTTCTTAGTTTGCTTTTGTCGCTTGCATTGATTGCTTTTGGCTCTCCCGAGATTTTGCCGAAAATTGGGTGGTTTACTACTCTTGATCTTGCTTCAACGAAATCCGTAATGTCTCCTAGGGTAGCATCTCTTCCTTCCTTCTGACTTATTGCGTCCGCGACTTCTCGCCACTTTAACCTTAAGGGGAACGGCAGCCGATCTACTATTTTCCTCAGACTATCTGGATTTTCTAGACGACTCAAGTATCCGATTTCCTTGAGAGTATTGCAGCAGCTGGTTAACAGGATGGAATATTTTTGGAGTGCTGCGCCATCCTCGGCTCGGATTGGCTGTCCATTGATGACGCAGTCGACATAGGCAGTCGCAATCTTGTACGGCTGACCATACCTCTCTGCCAGTAGCCTTCTAGCCTCGCAATAGCCTGTGTCCTCTCTCATGGCTAGACAGCTTCGAACGAGATCTTGCACTTGACCGCCAGTGTATTGCAGGAGGTAGTAAAGTCGGGCACTTGGGCTGATGGTTTTTCGCTCAATGAGGTTTTCAAAGGCTCTGATGAAGTCACAATATTCTATGGGATCGCCAGTAAACACAGGGACGCTGGGTTGAGGCAAGGTTAAGGCCATTATCGCTTCTTGTTGTTGCTGTAAAAGTCGCTGTATATCGCTGGGCTGGTTGAGTTGTGGCTCTAGTCTGCGAATAGACTGTTGTGGCGTTACTGTCTCGGAGCGAAACTCAGGAGCTGCAGGGTTTAGAGAACGCTGGCTTGCTAAGGGGGTTTCCTGCTTCGAAGGGTGTGGCCCGTAAGATTCACTGGGTTTGATCTCGCTGAACGCGTCGTTCGCCATTCTAGGTTCCATAACTTTGACCTCTTCTTTAGGTGTTGCGCTAACTTCATCCAATATTATGAAATCGCTTGCGTGGCTCAATAGTGGAACTTCGTGCGGGTTATCTTGCTCTTGAAGTGGGCGTGCGGACATTTCGTGAACCCCGACCTCGGCCTCAGCGTACGCGAGTTCCTCAGCTCTTGCTTTCGCCATTTCAGTTTCAATTCGCAGTTCCCTTTTTCTCTGTCGCAATTTTAGCTCCTCTTCTTGAATCTGGTGTAATTTTTGCATTGTCGCAGCCTCAGCTTGTAAAATCGCTTTCTTCGCGGAGGCCCTTGCTCTGGCGCTAGCAACTGAACTGCGACTGCTTGCAGACGATTTGCGTGACACGCGCGACGTTATTGAATCGTGCTGTGAACCAGCGTTTGACACGCTATCGTCAGGGTAGACATCTAATGATTTTATTAGTTTGGAAGTTTCAATGCCTGCTAACCATAGTTCTATGTTGTCTTGAAGCTGTTTTACCTGATCGGAAACCAATTCATAGTACATTGCTGACTCTTCAATCGCTTCCTTGTCACTCAACTGGTTATGAAATACTTCGTGTGCGGCTTGAAAATTCCTGAAGACTCCTTTTAGTTCGCGCAGTTGATTGTCTATCAATTCGGCATTGTTTGCATCAGTCATAAGACCTGTAATTTCCTTTATTTTACGAGTCACGGCTTCTTTCGCGTCGCCACGTGCCTTTTTGTTTTCCATAGTCGGATGTCTTTCAACACCGATGCGAAATAGATTATTGGATTAATCTGTGGAGGCGATAGGCATACCACCTCGTATCCGGTTGCCGAACGTGACGATAGCCTTTTGAACCGACAATGTCTATTGCGTTATTTCCTATGACGTAGTTTGGAGAAATTCTGCCAACACTTGCGTGTAGCTAGTAGAACCAAAGTTCGTAAACCAAATTCGAACTAATGTAATTGCTGAGATCCTAGAGTTGCGCAATGCTCACGACCTTCAACAATCACAGGGATCGCGCGGTGCGAGGCAGTAGACAATCCGAACTCCACTCAGATAGAATGATCAAAACCATTTAATCACAGTTCTAGTTACGAGGTTACAAGTAATGTTGACAGTAGAAAGTAACGATAACGTAGCGGTGGTAAAGGTAGTAGAAATAGGAGTAGTGGCAAGTTGGAGTCGATTGGAGTCGATTGGAGTAGATTGGAGTAGGTTCGAACTGAAAAGTGATAGTTAAAAATACAATCTAACTTAGATAACAGCCTTGGCAACAATGAAACTACTGATTTAACACATGGAAACGTAGTAATTGATACTTGAGACCAACAGATATTGAGGTCATATACCTCCCAATAACATAGTAAAGCTATTAAAATAATGAATTCGGCGACAATAGAGAAAGTAAATTCAATTGAATCAAATAATATGAGTACAATATAGAAGAAACTTATTTGTAAAACGGGTAAATCCTTTGGCCAAAGATAACATAAAAGTAACTTACTTTGGTTGACGACTCGCACCAAAAGAAGTAGCTGAGGTTGCAGGTAGCGGATCCTGATGATCGTAGCATGATACTTGCGAGGTAACTAATCGGTATATTTCTTGCAAGTCGCCTTTATAACACTGGTGTACGTGCAAATGTTTAGGGCGTTTGCTAGTTCGTGCCTTATAACCATGAAACTGCAAAATTTCTTACTAACGTAATACTATCGATAAGCACGTTTCAGGAATACGTTTTAAGAGCACGTATCGGGAGCACGTTTTACTGAAATGAAAACCTTTTGTAATGACTAAAAAATTCGCAACAAGATAAGAACGAAAAAAATGTGCGTTTTAAACTTAACAATGGTTTTAATGCTACTCTGGTTTGAAGATAACTTAAAAAGGTACAATTCATCACCCAAATTTCTACTCACTTGCAACTGAACCAGGAAATTAAGCCCCGGGAATTAAGCCGGCAGAGTTCCGCTCGAGTAACAAGTAATCATTAAGTTACCTGGCGAAGAAAGAAAAAATCAATAACGTTCATTAACAAGAAACCAGTCTTAAACAGTTGATCTGAGTGCATGCACCATAACAGACTGTCTAAATTGGCTGAACCACTGTCTATCGTAACTACGGCACGGTCCATAGTCCACAGTAAATTTTTTCAAGCCTCTGAATGTTAATTAATTTTATGCGCTTTTTGCGAAACTTAAAAAAACTCCTCGAAAACATCTGTAGCGAAGCAAAAACAAATGGCTACGAATGTCGTACTTTATCGTAGGTTCAATTTCCTCATATAGAACTTCAGGCGCTGTCAAGCAAATTTTGATCCGAAGCGATCTGCATACAGAAAGATAGAGCTTAAAGTTAACTTATCGCCCGAAGCTGTCTAGCTACAGCTGTAAAACACGTCTCGAACCGTCGAAATTTGTGATTCAGATTTCAAAAACAGCGTAAAACACTCGCATTCAAATGAGAAATGACTTACCACCGACACTTTCGGATAGAAATCATCACTGAGATTGGCAAAATGTACAGAGTTTTCTTGGAATTTAGCGAAACCGACGCTTCCCTTTCTGGGAAATGTCGACTAAACAAACCGTGGTTGTCACGTGAACAGATTTCTTGGAATATGTGCCCGTTTCATGGAACTTCCGGTGGTAGCCAGTGGAGTGTTTAGAGCTGGTGAGGAAATCAATAATGATTAGAAGTTACAGAATAAAGTGCTTTCACTCAGTTAAATCTGTTAACGAAGGTTTTATGAAAGGCATGGGGCGCTTCTTTTGCGTAGTGATTTTGCTTTACAGATTTTTTTTTCCAAATCGAAACCTGCCTGTGCAAGTCCGAGGTTGATCTCGGTTTCAGCCATTTTTTTCACCTTGGTCGACCCACCGTTGACTGCATGATTTTAATAGTGCATGCGTTGTCCAGGAACCTTTGCATTCATGAGGGTCTGAACTCGTTTTTTTTTTAGCAACGTGACGTTCGATGGCGATCTCTTCACCTTTTCGGATAAAAACTCACGATGACTTTCATTTATGGCCCGGCTGCATAAAAAAACAACACGCAGTGAAAATACAACAGCAGGGCGTCTCGTCGGCTCGATTACGAGCCGCTGTTCTAGAAATGAGCCCCCCGATGCTCACCTAAAAAGAGGATCCCGGGGCTTAAAAGTAAGTTGAAGACAGGAAATTCTGTTATTGACTAAATTTGGAATTAAAGTGGTTATATCTGGTGAAATAGAGCCCACCAAAGGATCCGGAGATTTCCTGAGCTAGAAATTAATGAATTCAAAATGCTGTTCTTTCTGAACACAAAAATCCCTATAACGTCGGTTAGAATTTATTTGTCGCTAGTCGGTAACTTTTTCCTCGTTTTGTCGTTAGTCAGTCATATTTTTCGCCCTTGGTCGCTAGTCGGTAATTTTTTTTCGCCCTTGGTCGCTAGTCGGTTAACCCCATTCAGACCTTCATTCATAACCTTGCTACGAAACTAAGCTGTGTCCCTGTAGCAACATCGAAAAAATATTGTTGAATTTCATACATACAGAGGAATTGTTTTAAATCCAAACGAATTGTGCTTGAGGACAGTCAGAGTATACCTCACCAGAAACATGCTTTCGGTTCTCGGAAACTGTATAAACACACCTCGTCCCCAGGTTTTCTCGATATTCAAAATGGCGGAACGGAGAAGACAGTGACGTAAAACGATCACTGATTGGTGCAATTCTAAAATGAATTTTGATTGGTATGGATTTACTGAGACAAGATGGTGACATGAAACGTGCAAAATAATCAGAAGTAGTGCCTCTCGAGAAGATCACGAGAGCGATCATTTTCCTCAGCTCCACACTTGGCAGGAAAGCAGCGCTTCCACGTGAGAAATTTGTGGTGTGCTAACAGGAAATTCGGTAACAGTTCGCCAATATCGTACTGCACTTAAACTATGTTGTTCTGTTCCTGTTTACGTGGAATATAACAATACGTACAGCAATATTTTGCGATCATACGAGCCGTTTTGAATGGCGTCAGGCCTTGGTGGGTGATAGTGAAATGCTGTTCTTGTTACAAGTGATCAGTTACCATAGGTATGTTTGTGTCGTCCTAAAAATTGTAATCTTAGCTCAGACATACTACTCAGTCTAAATTGGAATAAAAAGCTTTGCATTGTTAGCCCTAGCGCAAGCTTATACAGCGTAGGTAGGTAGATGAGGATGGACATGACAGAAGACAGTGGCCTTCCTAATTTAATGTTTTAAAAATTAGAATAAATGCCAGGGAACGTGCATTTAGTTCAGGTTACGCCGAAGATCTTCGGCGTGGGTTTTTAAATTTGCGGCGTATCGGAGTGCGATCGACGAGATGTCGGCGTCCTGAAGCGAGTGATCAAGGCAACATTTGGCGTAACTGGCATACCCTCACTAACTTGGTGTAGCCACGAAAGGCTCCTTGACCTGTGGTGGCTGTGGACAATAAATAAAATAAATTTGTGATCCTTTTGAGTGCATATGTCTTTGCAGAACGCCTCTCACAGTACAATACTTGTATCCAGCGAGCATTAGCAAGCAACTTTAATAGTGAGGTGTGAAGTAAACGGCTACATAACATAAAGCACGACCACTGAACACATAAAGATGAAAAGTAAATGCTTTTGCTCCTGATAGCGAGCAAAGACATCGCTTGAACAAATTAGTCTCCGGGATTTCTCTTACTCGCCTCCCTTTCGCGGCGGCGCAGCGGCAAAGGAGCGGGGCCCATTACGCCAATTATTGGCGTAGTATGGTACCAACGGCGTAGAATTGTGGCATCTCGTCGTAAATTTTCAAAGCACTCTGTGTAACTTCGGGGTGGGGTCTGTGAGAATGCACCCTGGAATAAATGTGACAAATTTTCATCAGACTATTGTTGGACATGTGGTAGTAACAAAGGATTGCTTAAAAGTGACATGACTGATTACGTTTGAACCTGAAGGTCATGCTATATACATGGGTTTGACTCAGATTACTGAAGATAATTTGATAAACGCTACCTAGGCTTGTCAGACCTAAGGTAATATTGTGTGCTTAACAGTTGGTTTTGTGGAAGTTCCTGCAGAGTCAGTGATAGCAATATTAACGTAAAGCAAATTATTATTGCCTTAATTAATTATGGCAAATATATGTGAATAGCGGGAAATGTTGTTAGGGATTACCAGAGTATCGTGGGAGAAATTCATTAACTGGATGAGGGGGGGGGGGGAGCGGGGGGAGCATGGGGAAAACATAGACGGTGACAAAGCTCAAGCGATCTGCAACTTTACCAGCAAAAGTGTAGTGTAAGGGACGGGCCCCAACAAAACAAGCAATGCGTTCATTGCTGCCTCCAAAGTGGCACCAGGAATTCATGAGATCAAGTGACCAATTTTGACCAGGCGACAAATATCCATTCTTCTTTTAAGGCACATTCAACACAAAGCTCGAAAGATTATGAACTTGCAATGTTCAAGGAATTGTGAAAACTACGTCCGTTTCCAATCCATTCGCTTTTCAAGACATTGCTCTGTATTCCCTGGTTGGGCTGGATATGGAGAAGTTTTTCATGTGGCTGGAAAAGCATAAAAAACAAATTGCCATGGCTTAACTAAACAGATACTAGAAACCACAATAGAAAATCTACAGTAGAGACTACACTCCAATAATGGTACGGTATGGTCACCAGTGAGCTGTGCACTTGACTGATACCCAAATTTTCAGTAGTGTATAGCAGCGACAAACTCAATCACTTGAATTTATGTTGAAGAAATTGTCATTGTCTTTGGTTATGGGGTGCAAATTAAGGTCAATTGGCCATTTTTGTCCCCCTTTTTTACATGTACGTAATTCCGGTGCTGTGATCTAACCTGTCTTTATAAGGTATGTGTAAGAGGCTTTTGCTTTACCGCTGTGAAGAAAAAAATTAATATTCATCGCTTCATTAGCAGCAACGTTAGATACCCTGGGGATTTGTTTCTGATCCCTTCGCTCTCTGTTCATATGGTTTAAAAGGGCACCGATAAAACTCTTAAACTTTAAGGGCAAGTCTTCCCTTTTCGCCGTTTTTATTTTACGCACATAACGCTGAAAAAGACTGCCAGTGACAATGAAGTAAGTTACATCATTTCACAAAACGCACAGCAAGGCACAGAGTCGAAGCCGGTGAAATAAAAAGTTGCGCTTTGAGTGTAGTACGTTAAATTTTCTAACATACAAACATCAATGACTTCAGTGCCAAGTTCAAATATACTTGATGGCTGTGGTTTCCTTGTTCCTCGGTCATTCTGTTGTGTGGGTTCAGTCAAACAGCGGTTAATCATTCCGCGATTTTGAATAAATTAAATTCTCCAATAGTTTTTGGAAACACGTGATCCAGTGTTTGCCAGGGTCTTCTCCGTTCCGCCATTTTGAATCTCGAGAAGACCCTGGGGACGGAGTTGTGTTATCTAATTTTAACTGATTAAAGAATCTCTTTCAACCACATTCCTTTTCGCACCTCAACTTTCTGGTATTACCGAAATTCGGAATCTTGGTAAACGCATCTGCCATTATTCTCTCCATCCCAACTCAATCAAACCTCTAATTAGTTTCCACTTAAAGGTTACTTTCTCTAGAATCCGATCAGTGTTTTCTTTTGGTACAGAGTTTTATTTCCTTCGTAAAACGGATTAGTTTTTTGATGTCGCTCAAAGGCACTTGCAGGTAAGGTTTGCAAATCGAACAATATCAATTTCCTTGTTGTTTTTACAAGGCATCTTACTAGTACTTCCATACTTGCAAGTCGAGTGGCATCGAAGTTCTTCATCTCTACAAGGACAGCCTCTATAGTTCCCTGAGTTCTTTGAGCACGTAGTGGAACAGCGGCAAGTCTATTGGAAAATAGCAAACAAACAAAAATATAACATGTAAATATTGTGGTAGTCACGTCTTCACTGCCAGTGAAAACATATCTACATATATGACTACTTACGGCACGATTTAGCGATGATGGAACCAGCGCTGTACTTGACTGTGGTGAGCGAATACTTCTTGCAATTTGTGATCCGTAACAATTGACTGCCATCCTATCAGGTCCTGTTTCTTCAACGTCTATTTGGCTGAAGTTTGAATTTTCTTGTTTCACATATAATCTCTCTTGTTGAAGCGCTTCGCTTAATCATAAAACACTGCCGAAGAAGCAAAGGCTGGCCGCGTACAATCAATGTGCGATGGACCACAGGTTTCCCAAGCTCAAAATTCGACTGTGCAGCTTGCATATATAGAGGATTGTATAGATATAAGGTTTTAAATATTAGCACCATACCTATATTTTTGCCTTTATGAATATATTCATGACCATGTATCCCCCGCGACCTTAATAAAAAAATAGGCAGTCAAGGACTCTGCATGTGACTGCTGCTTAATTGACAGCTTTTTCTCATACACGTGAAAGGGATAAGCTGGGATACAAAACGTTGCTCAGTTACAAAGAAGCTGTTGGTGAAACCCTATATCAGTTTACATCATTTTAGACAAGGCGTGTGATGCCTAAGTCAATGAGTTAGTGGCTACCCCTCTAGGTCCTTACATTATATATCGATGGAAAGGTAGCCGTTACGTCATTGGTTTATTGGCTACCTCTTAGCCTGTTATAATATGGTGAATTCTGACCAACTATTTGGCTTCATAAATAGCTCGCATATAGCGACCAAAGAAATTACAAATCTCGCCGTTATGTAAATACCGGCAATTTTGTTTTCAGAATTTTGACCAGAACGGGCCTTCAAAGATCCCACGTAAACAAAGTGGCCGTAGAACTCAAAGCCAAGTTTGAAATATCAAATACAGAAATTACGTTCTTATGACCCGAAAGTCTACAGGGAAAGAATTTTTGTCGGTCTTGAAGCTTTTCTGGAATTACCATTCGAGAGCGCTTCTTTTGTTTACATTGTTCGTCATCATCATCGAGATCATCACAACAGATCATGCAAATTTGCCGCTCAAAAAGTCAAAAATGTTTATCTAGGGTTCTGCTGAACGTAGAAAGCCCGTTCGAAATCGTGCTTGAGACTAAAAATGACCATTTTACCAAACAAAAACTTTTTCCTACATGCAAACTATACTTGTGGGTAAAAAAGGTTTGTCAATGTATAGATGGCGCAACAAAAATAATTGACAACTCGCCTCACACGAGGCAGAATCGGTAAATTCTGGTAAGTTACGAACATCTACGTCGCTCAGTGATAGGTTCCGAAGTTTATTTTTCTTGAGTGCACCCTGTGGTGTCTCACAGGACAGAAGCAGCTTCTTTTGGTTACTTGGGTATCCTGTACATAGCTACGTATTTACAACCCGATGACTATGTGGCTTCGCCTCTTCGAGGCAGTAGCCACAAAAAACTATGAATTTATGGTAATTCCATGAGCTATTTTATTGGTTTTGATTTAATACAAAAGAAACTCGTGCGACACGATTTGCCTTGCATAGGGACCGAGCCTCTAAGATTTGAATTAACCAATCAAAATGCAGCGAGCGGGAAAAACGGTGCTATCCTAACGTCACGGACCGTGCGCTCCCTGATTGGTTAGCTCCGAAATAAAAATGCAGCATTTTGCTCCGCTTTCACGCGGGTCTACCGTCAACGTGTCCGTTGTTTTTAACAAGATCCTTTCCTTCAAGATACCCGCCTTGGTTTACTTCAATTTGTTATTGCAGCCTTTCAGTGCAAATATTTACAATTTGTTTAGACTTGATTTGATTTACGGACATCCAAAATCGATTCAAAATATTGTCTTACAAGTGAAGTTTTGCGAGGCGCACTCAACTGCGATCCACCTGCAGGAGGTATCTTACATTTTCGCAAGAAACTTCACATTATCTTTGTTCCACAAGGCTTCGTTCATCACGTGGCTGTCCATCAACTATACTTAAAAGCGTCCGGTAAAAGGTAAGTCTTTTGTCCTTTTGATTGTGGTGTTTTATCACTTCGAATTGCATATGTTTTCATCAAAAGCCATATGTATGTTTTTGCAGCTTTGGTTGTTGTTGTTGTCGTTTCGGGATGTGAAAGAAATTGTGAGAGAAATAATTTTTCACTTATTCGGAACTGGAATAGGAGTAATCTTGCCGTGATAATTTTGTCTTCCATGCGTGTTTCCAATAGCGTTCTCACAGCAATCCACGAAGCGTAGTTCAGTCAAGTTGTACAATGAGCATGATATTTTAGCTTAGAGCGTTACCGGTAATTTTGTTGGGCCTGCAAGTTTAGCCGTGGCTACATGGCCGGTAACCGGACTGCCGGTCATTTAGTGTTTTTAACGCCTTGGCAGGCAGTCGACCTGAATAAAGTGTCACAAATCACGGTTCGTCCAATAAGCCCTGCATAAAGCAAGCGCTGGACCTGAGATCTAAAAATCATTTCAGGATCGCTTGACGTTTGCTAATCGACATACGGTGGTTTGCATTAGCCAGGATTCTTTGATCAGACAATTTTTAGAAAAATATCGGACTGCCGGTCATTCACGTTCACGATAAAGCAAATATCGACAATCACGAATCACGAATGGACAAATAAACCTAAATCACGTTTCACGAGAAAAAAATAGTCCCAATCACGTTTCACGAAAAAAGTATAGGGGACCCTCTTGTTTGTCTTGAAATAAATAAGAACAAGATTTTGTTGTTGTTTATAATCATGTGATAGAGTTTCCTATAAATAGCAGTAAGCTCACAATTATTTTTTCTTGTCATTCTTCTCTCGATCACGAGGAAAACGTTAAAAGAATGCTAGTTGGTACTCTTTACAACTTATAAACTTGGATTGTACTGAGTCTCAACCTAGGTGGCATGGATCGTTCATCGCAAAATTCGCAAAACCCGGAATTCTCAAACTGATTAATTATTAGGAAAGGACAAAAGAAATGCGGCAATGACAATAATTTCATAAAGTACACATGGAAATATTATTACTGCGTCATTTAATTTCGATGGAATGAAAACCAGACAAAAAATGAGGAGTCCGACTTCATGTTCAATGGGAATCGCGCGGCTCCTATGAAAAAGCAAGTGATTGAAAGGATAGCACGGGTTTGACTGCCGCACGTATTGTGGGCGTACCTACCGTATGCAAGGTGAATCACGTGTGATTATTGAGGCAGAAGCATAACATAGTGGAACCCCGCCATACGACCACTCCGTTAATACGACCACCTCAATATTACGACCACTTTTTTGTGGCCCGAACTGCATAAGCCGACTTATTTTCTTATTTTGAAAGCCTCGTCAATCCGACCACCCCGCTGCTACGACCAAAGTTTCATGGCCCGACGGTGATCGTATTAACGGGGTTTCATTGTATTTTAATGGCTCTTATTTCACGCATTGTCGGACAGGTATTAGTCGTCGCACTTCGTGCACATTCTTTACATAGATGCACACTGGTGATATCCTGTCCCCGGCAGCGACCTTAAAACCAGCCTGGAGTGAGGGGACAACAAATGTCATCTCTAACCAAAATGCAGAGTTTCAGCTCAATTTAAGTTCAATTTCTCAGTGAATGACTCAATGGAACTTTTTGGTGTTACAACTGATAAAGATCTTACATTTAAGCAACATGTGTCCTGTATATGTAAAAAGGTAAACAATCAGTTTAGCGTTATGACAAGATTTGGCAAACTGATGTCTACTGAAAACATGCTACGTCTTTATAACGCATTTATACTTCCTCACTTTTATTATTGGTCTGTGGTGTGGCATTTCTCCAGTAAAAAAGATTCTGATAAACTGGACCGTCTAAACAAACGTATTCTTCGCCATTTATTTTTAAGGACCTTCACCCTGAGTATAGCCTGAGTATCAGGCGTTTCTAGGGTGGGGAAGACAAAAAGAGCGAGAAAGCGAAGGAAGAAACGCCTGACACAAACAGCTTCTTAGAAGCCTTCCACCCCCCACACAGCGCGTGTTATAAATAGCCAATCAAAATCACTTCCGGTAACTGTCATGTGTCATGAGAGTAAACTTCAATATGGCGTCTGTAACCACTGCGCTGGAAGCTTGACTTCCGGTTGACTCACGTGACGTTTCTTATTGTCTTTTGACCAATTAGCGTAACATCCAGAATCTGGATGTTTGACACAAGCGAATCAATGACTTTGTGTCAGGCCCTTCTCCTCTTCCTTCCCCTCGTCCCCGCTTCCCCGATATGGCCTGATACTCAGGCTACCCTGAGTATGATAATTTCCTTAAAAGTGCAGGAACTGCAAACCTTAAGGATAAGCGCTTACAAAACATGATTCTTACTATTTTCAAATGCCTTAATTTTTGTGATTATCCAAGATATTTAAAAGATATGTTTCGCTTGCGCTTTAGCACCTATTTTTTAAGAGGACATAATATGCTCTGTTTGCCTACACCATTGACCGCTTCTTATGGTATCAACTCCTTTAGTTACTTGACAGCAATATCTTTTTTTTTTTTTTGCTCAATGAAACTTTTTTATCTTACAACAACTCTACTTACAAAAAGAAAAAATATATATACAGTACACTACCCTACTAACACTACTTACAAAAATATACAATACACTACACTAAAACATTACAAAAGTTGCACCATTTGCTCTTACTTACTTGTTTTATACATTCTTTCCTTTTTTTCCCTTAATTTCTTTAAGGGTGAAAAGCCAATTCCAATAAAAGTATAACTATGTTGTAAAGATATGTATTTGGAGGAAAAAAACTCTGTCATTTAATATTTTTTAACCAAGGGCTCAGGAGACCTGATTAAGTGAGGGTAGAAAAGGCTTCCAGTTTTTAGTGTTACTTGGTGTCTTGGTGTATATGTTTCAGATAAATTAAGAAGTTGTTCTGAGTTGGGTGAAGTTCTCTCAATCTGCATATCCAAATGTATTGTTTAGCTAGTAGGTAGCAAAAATGTATTTGGAGTTTGAAGTTAGAGCTGTCAGGCTTGAGGCCTAAAGCGGTCTCTAGGTGTAGATTGTTTTCTGCTGTGAGAATCTGACACGACTGCAACCATAACCACAGGCGACCCAGACGTTGTTTGTGATTTGCATACGTGACAGTATTGCGCCATTTAAGAGAATGTATGAAAATGGTTCAAAAATCGCTCTAAATTCAACTTGTAGTCAAGGATTTAAATAAAAGAAGCTTACTTTAGTCTGCATTTGTGTTATTTTGAAGTCTTTGTGGCAGCTGAGTCGTTCTAAAGTCGTTCTAAAGCCATTTTGACGATTTAAACTTTTCCCGGTTTGCTTTCCAGTAAAGAGAAACGAAAGGCTGGCGACATGGTCGGCCGACGGTTCGCACTCGAAGCTCCATAAATTCCGCTAAAGTGCTCGGAGCCCGCCAAAATTGCCTCACGGCAGCCGTCGATAATTCTTCTTTCTAGTTGCTTCGCCTCGGATTCCAAGGTTTATCTTATCCGCCAGAAAAACGCTCCTTTTCGAGCGCTGGCTGCCCATTTTTGCTTTGTCGACATCCGTAACGAACGAGTGATCTTGGCCACGGATTTGAAAATCGTTGGCTTAGCGACCCCTCCGTAACGACAAAGTCGCCCTCAACCGTAGGGAGGCACAGGTCAATTTGTTGTATGCAAATTGAACCGTACCAGGGTCCCTGGGGAAACTACACCCGAAACGGCGGGAAACTCACCGCTTGCAATGAAGTAATACTAGTCAAATATACTGGCCATTTTATTTTTATAATTGTTCAGCGCTAATTTTTACCGTACTAACAAAACAGTTGCACGTTGTTGTTGTTCGTTGGTCAGTTCTACACGAGAGCACTTTCTATTGGAATTAATTTTCAGGCATTGCAGTTACGGCACCTTCGTGGTAAACATAATTGGCCAAGACCCTGAATTGAAATATAACAATTTTTAGACATTTAAGTACACTTCGTTTCACGTTAACGATTCACTAATTCAGTTTGCGATTAAAAAAATGCTGGGAATTTACCATATTTTCCACTCTGATGAATCATCTTGTGTTTTCCTTTTTTTCTTTGGAAGTTTATCATCTTCCTCGCGTCTTCCAAATTTAGACAACATCGCCTAACTGGCTCCACCAATAGTAAAGGCAAAGTTGGCTGTACGATTGAACTATGTTACGTGACTTTAGCGCTTAAAAGCAGTTTCATTGAGCGATTTTAGCGCTCAGAAGAAATGTTATATTGAGCACTTTTTGCCCTAAAGAAAAGCACTGTTTCTGAGCGATTTGAGGGCTTCAAAGCACTGTTTTATTGAGCGATTTTAGCGCTTAAAAACAGTTTTGCTGAGACCAACTGAGCGATTTTAGCGCTGAAAAGCACTGTTTTGCTGGGCAGAAGTGGGAATGCCGCAATGCCTGAAAATTAATTCCAATAGAAAGTGCTCTCGAGTAGAACTGACCAACGAACAACAACAACGTGCAACTGTTTTGTTAGCACGGTAAAAATTAGCGCGGAACAATTATAAAAATAAAATGGCCAGTATATTTGACTAGTATTAGGGACCTTACGCAATGACGACGTCGCCGAGGTCGACGTCGCCGGGAGCCCAATGGCGCCGTCGACGTTCTGATCGCCGGCGTCGCATTTCGCGGTACTTACGCAAGTAGTCATGCGTAGTCGCAGAGACGAGAGTTTGATGGCGGGAGTTTAGAAAAAGTATCGTAGTCAACAATGGGCAAAATGTACATTGTTTGTGCGTTATTAACTAATGCTCGCACCAGTTTATATTCTTCGAACACTGGCAGTTATTTCAGCCTAGACCCTCCCTCACTGCAAGATTACTTTTCATGATGAAATTGTAAATAGCATAGCTGGGCTGGCCCAACTGGACCTTACAGGCTGAAATTTAAGAATTCAACACTCTTGGCCAGTTGAGACAAATAAAAAGTTTCTTGCATATATATATATCTGGCGAATTTCCTCTGCGTTTTTTCGATCCTGTTTTTCTTTTGTTTCTTTATCATAGGTACTTAATGCCTCCTCTGTTTCTTCGAGTATGTTTTGAAGGAGTTAATCCAGTTCAGTCTCATCTGTGGTTGAGCCGCTCTCACTCTCTTGTGCTCTCATCTTTTTCTTGTGCTTATCTAGCAGCAATCTATATCTATCCCTCACCGATTTTTGATTCACTGTGAAAGATATTTCTTCAACAGCACATAAGTCATTGGCGATGCTAGTCCAAGCATTTCCACTGTGAGTGCTCCCCGGTTTAAACTGGTAGGGTTTGATGAATAAGACTTCGCGACAACGATGCAAGTCGTGCATCTCGGACCACTTCATCACACCGCTTTAAAAAGAACACAAAGAGATGTTGATAAAACAAACAAATAAAATAGTAAGCTCAGTACTTGGGGTTCCATTGATTATCTCAGCAAGTACTGTTTCTTTACTGGTGACCAAAAGAACCGATGAAAAAACAACAACAACAATAGGTGAACTACTCAACATTCACTGTAAATACATACAGGCTAATCGTCAAATCACGGCAATTTTTGCAAAGCTCGCTTAAATCACCCAAAAGGACTATGTCATTAGAAAAAGCTCACCTTTTCTTAGCAGTTTGAGCGTCTTTCCCTAGCTTTCCTTCGGCTGCCATGTTTTCCTCTACGACGACTTCAAAGCCACCAATTTGGCGACGGCGTGCGTTGGCGACGTCGGGAAATAATTAGGTAGATTATGCTCGCATGCGCAATACGTATAAATTAAGTCACGCACGACGTCGACCCAGGCGACGTCGTCATTGCGTAAGGTCACTATTACTTCATTGCAAGCGGTGAGTTTCCCGCCGTTTCCGGTGTAGTTTCCCCAGGGACCCTGGTACGGTTCAATTTGCATACAACAAATTGACCTGTGCCTCCCTACGGTTGAGGGCGACTTTGTCGTTACGGAGGGGTCGCTAAGCCAACGATTTTCAAATCCGTGGCCAAGATCACTCGTTACGGATGTCGACAAAGCAAAAATGGGCAGCCAGCGCTCGAAAAGGAGCGTTTTTCTGGCGGATAAGATAAACCTTGGAATCCGAGGCGAAGCAACTAGAAAGAAGAATTATCGACGGCTGCCGTGAGGCAATTTTGGCGGGCTCCGAGCACTTTAGCGGAATTTATGGAGCTTCGAGTGCGAACCGTCGGCCGACCATGTCGCCAGCCTTTCGTTTCTCTTTACTGGAAAGCAAACCGGGAAAAGTTTAAATCGTCAAAATGGCTTTAGAACGACTTTAGAACGACTCAGCTGCCACAAAGACTTCAAAATAACACAAATGCAGACTAAAGTAAGCTTCTTTTATTTAAATCCTTGACTACAAGTTGAATTTAGAGCGATTTTTGAACCATTTTCATACATTCTCTTAAATGGCGCAATACTGTCACGTATGCAAATCACAAACAACGTCTGGGTCGCCTGTGCCATAACGATAGATTTTGCCAAAAGATTGTTGTTTTTTCACATTGCCAGAATAAATGCATCAGATCTTCTTTTTCGTTATGGCAAAAGGTGCAGTTACTGTTTTTTGCAAATATATAGCTATTTGTCGCCAGCCGTCTGTGTAAAAATCTGAAATTAAAATCTATTAGTTTAGAGCTCCTTGTGCACGCGGTAGATGTTTGATAGACTTTTCTCAGTCAGAGACAGTTTCATTTGTAGAACTAATATCTTTGTGCCATTTCTCTTGACATGATAGTGGTCGTTCACCTTTATCCGATATTAGTTTCTGGTACACAATTCTTGAAGATTTTTGGCTTTTTAAAAATGTATCGAAAAGGCTTTCGTGTTTTAGTTCGGTTTTTGGGATTTGTCTTTGCAAAAGTTTCACTGCTGAGAAAATTCCAAACAGAGATAGCGGTTTAACGTGAAGTTCATACTTATTTTGAAAACTCTCTGGGGACATGAAGTTATGAGAATCATCCATTAAATGTTTTACCTGTGTGTACCCTTCAAAAGCCAATGTGTAAAGTACCGGTGTATTATTTATTCTAATTAATGAATTTTGCCAAAGAGGTAGAGACAGGAGGTGGTCTTTTGAAACTATTTTTCCGTCAAAGAAAGTATCTGACCATATTTCTATGATTCTTTGACAAATGGATCGTCTATACTTAGTTTATCAATATCTTTTTTTGTTAAGATTTCCCTTAAAAAAGGCGTTGCCTCCATATTTTCCAAGCTCTGAATTAAAAACTGTTTTCCATTTGCTACTGTTTTCTGAATCCAGATATTTTTTAATCCAAGAGGCTTTTACTGATTTGTTGAAAGATACCACATCGGTCATTTTAAGTCCTCCGTTTGGGTAGTCGTTGATCATAACCGCGCGTTTAATTTTATCACCTTTATCGTTCCATACAAAATTGAAAAAAAGTTTGTTGATCTCTTTGATTACTTCATGATTTGTTTGCAAAGGCGAAAATACATATGCAAGTTGGGATGCTACTAGACTTTTCAAAACTACTATCTTCCCTACTAAACTTAGTCTCCGGAATTTCCAACATCCTAGGATAGATTTAATTTTCGTTAGTTTTTCAGTATAGTTTAAAGAGATCGCTATATCTTGGTCCGTAGAGAACCAAACACCCAGTGCCTTAACTATTTTGTTTTGCCATTGAAAATTTTTTTCTAAGCAAAATTTTTGCGGGCAGTTTGTTTTGGAGCCTATTCATAGAGCTTCTATCGTTCAGCTTAAGCCCAGAGTGACAGCAATATCCTGGAACTCTCTTCCTGACCATCACCGCACTATTTCTGATTTTACTTCGTTTCGACGACTGATATCTACTGGGAATAATGATTTTGCGCTCTCTATGTCAAGATAATTAGCATGTTAGTCGTCTAGGCAGTAAGTTATATTGTTTGTTACATAGAATTCGGTTTTTAGTATAATTATATTATTTATTAATGTCGTTGGCTCGAAGATATTAGCACTTGGGTGCTACTCTGTAAATTCGAGGGTAAATAAAGTTTATTGATTGATTAATTGATTGACTGATTGATTGAGCTGAACAGTTAACCCAACAATATCTAAAACTATCGGTCTGGAGAATAGCTTTATGTGCATCACTAACAGCATACCGTAAATACTGTGTCAGTGCGGTGTATATGCTGTGAAAAGTGACACTGTACTGTCTAAAGAAAATTGGCGAAAAACTTTAAGCTTGTCCCCATTTTTGAGATGGGAGAAGTTAATAAATTTGGGGAACCAGCAGCCATACAAAGAGGAGTATCAATTCTGCACAAGGAACTGGAAGACAAAGTGGAAACACAAAAATTAAACAGCAAATTGATGTATTCCAAATTTCCCGCACATGATTATAGCGAGTGCTTTGAT
>OX419343.1:9564767-9624767 GCA_948470475.1 Galaxea fascicularis | reverse complement strand
ATCACATTTTCGTCAAAGTCCTTCCTATGGCAGTTAGCATCTCTTATGATTCTGGCAATTCCACGAACAAACTGTAGAGAGGAGAGCTGTTGTCTCAATGCATTCACAGCTCCACTTGTTACTATCACCGTATTTTCTGGATTTCGCAGCTTTTCTTTGACCACAGAGGACAGCATTTTCGGCTGCAAAGGTTTGGGAAGTTTCATCATGAGATCTGTATAGTTTGTCATGGACGATTTGCAGTTCACATCCATACGGCTGAGTTCAAGTACCAGTGGCTGATCCAGTCCTTGAATCCGATTCCCGTAGGAAGGGGCATCATCGAATATCAGCTCTGTCGACATCTTTAACGTGACAGGGATGGAACTGAGAGATTCATTCGCGTAGCTATATCTTGGAGGCAATGCTGGCAAATACAAGGTAGAAATTCCAGCCACGTCATCGTTACCTTCCTGTAATTCTTCAAAGAATCCTTTCACCGCCCTGGAAGAAGCTCGAATCTCATTGGGATTCAATTTAGCGTTCTGGCAATCCCGCTGCAGCATTTTCAAGACCATAGCGTAATGAGATGTTTTGACGTACTTGGAACAGCCTAGATACTCAAACAGTGACCGAAACTTTCCAAATTCAGGAGGTACCCTGTAGAGAAATGGCTTAATCTCAAGATTCTCGTACAACTCGAGGACGGCTTGGCTTGGTAGAACAAATTTGCTCCCTTCTTCAACCAAAATACAGCCCGACCTTTCGAGAAGGACTTTCGCAGAGAGGTCTTTAATTGCATTGTTCTGTAGAAATGTGTAGATACTCTCCATGACCTCCGTAACCGTACGTTGGTCGCCTGAAGTCTTGTTTGTCGTGTTGTTGACTTCAAGGTAGGAGCAGAGAGTTTGGCAGTGTTTAACAACAAGATCAACGGATGGCTTCTTCAGAACTTGCAGTTGTGCGAGAAAGTCGTTTAGATACTGGTCAAATTTGCGATTAGGGCAGCCAAGCTCGTAACGTCGAGGTCTTGGATCAGCCCAAGTTGGAAGCAAATGCGCCTTTGTCCAAACTATTTCTTCATGTTCGTTTACAACGGCTCCTTTAAACGCAACAAAAGGAATCTGACCTCCTTTCTTTTCTGCATAAGGGGGACAAAGGGCTTGCAGTCGTTCTTCAACAGGAACTGCTGCCACAAACGGAATATCACAGACGAGGTGTAGCGTTCCTTCACCAACTGCATCACATCGAGAGATGAGGTGACTGACTAAAACTTTGGACTTTTCAGTCGTCTTTTCAGTTCGTTCTGTTTCGGCTTCATTGGCCACTTGCCTGGCAAATTTCAGAAAATGGCTTCCAGAAACATCTTCTACCAGGCCTACTTTCTTCAAAAACGGTAGCCATTCGTCAGTATCAAATGGAGTTGGCGGAAACTTGTCTTCTGGTAACATTACCCGAAAAACATCATTGCGGGGGTTGTAGAAGTTGGAAGCTGCCCTCCACGTGCCATCCTTCGCTGGAACGACTTCCACATTTTTCAAACGCTCGAGCAGCTCCGTCTTCTCAGCCTCTTCGTTTTTCTTCTCAAGTATACTGGAGAAACAAAGGAACTTACGAAGGTATTGAAGATGGGCCAACTTTGCCTCTGCACTTAAAAAATGAAAGCATTTCAGGAGAAAATCCATGTACACCTTAACAGGGGATAAAGCTTCCACTTGTAGGAATGTATAAAGGTCTGACAAACTTGAACGGGATTCCAGAAACAAGCAACCAAGTTTGGATTCAACAACTAGCATTCCGTCCTTAGGGATGTCAGGGAGAAGGAAAACTTGGTTGCCATCAAGCTTGGCTAATCCACCACTTGACGTTGGATAAAACGGGAGCTTCCTCAAAATTTCTTTGTCACCTTCTGACAGGTTGTCTGTATTACGGCCTACGTAATCAAGTAAAACAACTGCATCTGAGGCTCGCAATTTATTTTCGAAGGAATAGGGATTTCTTTCCATCTTGTGTTTTAGCGCCACAAGAAGAGAATGAGGTGACTTCAGCGTGCCAACCAGATTTCGCGTAAACTGGTACGAATGTATTCTGAACGTTGTGGGCGCTGCATTGCTGCTCATTCCTGTTACTATGAACCAGTTAAGCTCTGGTAAGCCCAGATTTCTAAGAATGTCAACTAGCTTTTGGCCTGCTTCTCCACAATCAATTAAATCCAAGACAGATTCTGCTTTGTTTAGGGGCACCAGGAAATGATCAATGATTGACTGCTGGTCTTGCGTAGAACATGGAGTCTGTGGTGTCTGCACCTGAAGTGCTTCAGTTGCTGGAAGAATGCACCATGAAGATAGCGGTGAGAGCTGGTTACTAATGAATTCAACTCCACTATCTTCACTTGAATCTGTGCCTTTCACCGCATCGTCAACGCAGTTACGCAAAAACTCCCAGACTCGGTAAATCCAGTGACGATTTGGTAGTGGGGAGGGTGGGTAATCGGCAAGCCACTTAGCGTAATCACCTTCGGTACTAAAGTCGGACGGAAGTGTAAGGTGCAATTGAGAGGCGAAAATCGCAACATCCAGGGGTCGAAAAACAGTGGACGTTTTCCAATCAACTCCGTTAAAAACTTGGCAGCGGAGGTCTTTGTGTACAAAAATGGAGGGTGAAGACGGTAAAATATCCTGATATTGACTCAAGCACTTTGGGTCACTTTCCCTAAATGCACTCAGGTGGTTGTTTTGAGTGAGAAGCAGTGGCAACCCAGGAAGCTTCTCCACAAAATGTTCGTCATCTTTGCAGTACTTCAGGACACGAATCACACCTTCTTTATTTTTGAATGGCGACTTACTGACATGACAAGGAATTGGTCCAACATTGCACAGAGGATCTGCCTTATCGAACGACTTGTAAAAGTCCATAACACTAGAGGGTGAAACACAGCAGACTCCTACTTCTGCTTCTCTAAATGAGTGGAACACGCCCAATGAAAACGCCACCAAGTTGAAACCAGTGTCCAGTAAGGTTTCTTCAAATATCCTCTTTTCATTATTCTTCCAGTCCTCTGTCTTCTTCCAGTTCTCTTCTCTCTCACTTTGGCTTTGTGGCGATGCAGCAAAACAGCCTTCGTTTTCAAGATTGTTGAAAAATGTTAAGTCTTTACCTGAACCAGCTGGGGGAAACCATACTAACTGCGCCCTCTCAGTTCTAGTGGACACCTTACTCCTGGCAACACTTCTTGTTCTCACTCTTTTCACCACTGGGATCAGATGCATTTTCTTTGTTGCCATTTCCTTGTAAACTGAATTAACGAGTGTCCTCCAGTGTGGATCTTCGATAGGATGGATTGGAAACAGCTTCTCATAGGTACTCAAACCTGTTAGGATAGTGCATCTGTTGTAAGCGGGATTGAAAGATGCAGAGTCTTGTGGAACAGGCAACTGATGGAATACACGTACTTTATCCAGAAGGGTGAGGTAGCAGGATGCAATGACATCACGCAACAAAGCGTTATTCCAGTCACTTCGGTAACCGCTCACTTCATCTCTCCACAGATATCGTCTGGTCTCATGATCTAATGCAAAATGACCATTGATGTGGACTGGTAGCCCAGTTTCAAATGGAAGTGGGAGAAAACTGTAAGCTTTCTTTTTCTCTTCAATTTGTGAGTCAAACCTTTTCCTTTCCAAAAGGCAAGCAACTCCACCCCGAGGTAGCATTCCAAGCTGATTTTCCTTAAAAGCACCTATAATGCTCTTCTCAATGGCTTTCTCAAAGCCAACCTGTTGGACAATCAACCACTTCTCTTCCTGGCCAAGGCTGTCTTGTATCTTCAAAGTATAGGTGCATCTCTTGACACTTATGCTTGAGGGAACAAAGTCCTTTTCCTTCGCCTGCCTTCCTACCTCTTTCATGTAGTGTGAAAATTCCTGTCTTTTCCGCTCATCGTCTGTGGACATTACCACCTCAACAGAGTAATTATGTACCAGGTTACCCCTTTTCTCCACCTCGGAAATGCTGATCTTCTTCACATTGTTAACGAATAGGAGAACTTCAAACAGCTCCTTCTTCAGCTCTTCCATCATTGTATCCAGCTGCTCAACTGTGACTAAATTTTGTGATATTCGGGATTCTTTGGCCATTTTCTTGGTCCTCAATGGAAGCCTGAATAATGTGGCATTCGATATAGAAAAACAGTCCTCGAGGTAACAAGGAAAGACATCTGGGAACTTTCTCTTTAAACCTTCGATGTCTTTGAACATTCTTCCAGGGTTTTCATGACTTGAGTGAGGCACGTACTTGCAGTGTGGGTCGAAAACGCAGAGAACATCTCCAATTTCGTCACCCCTTGAAATAAAAGACGGAACATCAGTAAGATGATAGACAGCATTGAAGCCGACGCCGTACTGGCCAGTCTTGTTCGGATCCTCGCCTTTGCTACCTTCCCCAAGGTTACATATGCCTTTAATATCGGCTTCGGTAAATGGTTTGTTGTTGTACACACAGAGGGCAGGACCCTGCAGTGGCTTCCACCTATCGTCAAACACTTTTTTATTGGAGTGGTGTCTGGAATCTTTAACAAAGCAAATTTCGGTTGCTTGTGCATCATCGGCATTTTGCAGAAGCTCTTTAAGAATTTCCTTCTCCCCTGGGTATCCCGTTAAAATACGTTTCAATCGGTTTGTAAGTTTCTCCTTTTGTCCAAACGGAAACCCGACATCATGCTGTTGTAGAGCTTCTTGCCTCCGGGTTTTAACTCCCAACAGGTTACAGATTGACCAAGGAACTTTCTCATGGACAAAGTGTTCGTCTGGATCATCGGGCATCCATGGGCAATCCTTAGAGCAGAGATCAGCTACACAACGCATGATTCCTTGAGAATCTGGCAGGCAAACAGATTCGTACTCCTCTTGTTGCGACGGGTCACCACCTGATTGTTCCAAGGTTTCGCCAAGGAGATTCGCCATATTAATGGCCACTTGTAAGGTTTTTTCATCAAGCTGAGTGTCAAGGAACTCTTTTTTCACTTCTTGTAGACTTGACAGATAATCGTTGGCTTCAAACTCCTTCCGAACACCAACACTTTTAAAGAATTCATAGAAAGCGGCTGATAAGTGTTCGGGAAGTTTATTAAGATACGGGGAGCAGTCAGCTTTGACTTCAAAAGCTACTTGATTTGCAAAGAGAAACCTTTTCTCTACAAGCACAAATCTCTTTTTAAGGATGAACTGTTGAAGTAAGGATGCGCATTTAACCAAGTTGTGCTGAAGAAAGAAATAAGCCTCCTTGCAGACGCGGCGCAATTCTTTAAAACCATTAGCACTGAGGTAATCGACATCGGTGGAGATGGCAAAGTCGAGCTGTCTCATCACGTGCTCTGCAGTAACTTCTTTGTCTTTAAGCTTTAACAATTCCCTCACCTTTTCTGGAATGTCTCTGTCAGCAAGCGGCTCTGTGCAACACACAAGGTATTTATCCTTCTTCAGAAAAATCTCTTTAGGGCTAACCAGAGGTTTGTTGCTCTGTAAGAATGCGTCACCTTTCCACGAAAGTGGGAACGAGTCTGGTTTTTGAAGAACTGGCAAAAATCGTGCGTGCAATAGGCGATCCAAAACAGGCTG
Organism: Galaxea fascicularis; assembly: GCA_948470475.1. Classification (NCBI taxonomy): domain Eukaryota; kingdom Metazoa; phylum Cnidaria; class Anthozoa; order Scleractinia; family Euphylliidae; genus Galaxea; species Galaxea fascicularis. The sequence goes on along the minus strand of OX419343.1, from coordinate 9,619,173 downwards.
CGACGGTTTTTCACTCTGGTGTTTCATTTTCTTTTCCATAAATTTGAGCAACGCCTTTACACGCTTAGCAGCTGCTTTGTTGTCAACTGCAAATAGCCTCTGAACACTCTCTGCTCTCTCCACAATTTCTTCCCAAGGAAGATCTTCTGCAATCATTCCAAGATGCTCAAGCTTCTCAAGTCGCACAGACGTTTCAAAGGTATTGTCGCCACAAGGAAACCTACCATCTCCAAGGCAAAAGAGGGAAGCGACATCCTTCTTGGGATTCACTAACTGGTTTGGGCGCTTGAGAATCTTTCCGCTATGGCATGTCGGAATGCAAGCATGACTCTTAATCATGTCATCAAAGTTGCTGTCATCCAAAGCATATAACACCAGAAGATCTCTCAAATCCGTTCGAACATCAGAAATGTTCGGGAAGAATAGCTCACAAAAAAACTTTCTCTCGTCATAAGTTTTTCTTTCTAGAAACGTCTTCAACCCAGAATGGATAAACGACTGGTACACCTCAGCTGGTAAATCAATAACCACATCATCTATGTTGGCCAAATGTTGAAATACTGTGAAAGAAGCATCTCCTATATCGCGATCTGTGCGGAGGCATGGATGAAGAAAGACCACTCGAGCAATGCTAACCCATTCATTGCCATCACAGAATAGATCAAGACCTTCACTTGCAAGTTTCTTGTAAAACGATGATAAAACCGGTAAGCAGCCTTGATCTACTTCGGAAACCTTCGGCCACAATAGGTGAAAGGCATATGAGTCGTCACCTGGTGCAAGTGACTTCACATCCTCCAGAAGACTAACGTAAGCACATGAAATAGAATCTTCCATCAAGGTACTGTTCCACTTGACTTCAATGCATTCTTTGTCATCTTCTAGCCTCTCGTGCAAACGCCGTCTGTTAGAGGTCACTGCAAATGCTCCATTTATGTGAACAGGAAGGCCGCTGTGAATTGGTAGTGGCAAATAGCAGAAAATAGTGCCATCGCAATCTAATCCATTGGCCTTCTTTGCAACGGGCATGGGCAAAAACGTGTCTGACTTTTCTGGCTTCAACTGAACAGCTACTCCTGCCGACGGAAGTAGAGAGGGTTTAGTTTTTGCTAGCTGGATTGCCTGACCATTTCCCATTGATGATACTACGAGCCAATATTCATGCTCTTGTCGGCGAGGCTCGCCGACATCAAAAAATTGCAGACCGGAATTGGTCAGAAAGCGATCGATGTTCACTACAATGGAAGACTTGGGGAATTCGTTAGGGTCAACGCTGTGGGTCTGTGCGAACTTTTTAACACGAGAACAGGCTTGGAGATAGTTACTTTGTTCTAGCAACCTTCGCTGTTCAGCATCCAATTTCTTTGCGGTGGCTGGTAGAATGACGCGGGGAGACAACTTTCTCAGAATTCTGCCTTGTGAAATCGACTTACTCACTTGGAATAATAATTCAGGTTTTGGAGTTTCGCAGGATGATCTTGGAAGGTTGTAAATTTCAACACGGATTACGTTCTGTGTGAACAGAAGCAGCAATTTCGCCTTGTCAAGGAACATTTCCAGCAGTTTTCGGATCTCTTGATCACTGTAACACAGTTTCTTAATCTCACTTCTTTCGGCCTGCTCTTTCGTTCTTAACGGTAATCGAAACAATGTTCCTTCAAAGGAGTTGTCTTCTTTTTCCAAACGAAGATCGCAACCAAAGATGCCACTGAACGGCTTGAACTGATTACGAAAATTTCGAAGTCTCTTCGTGTTCTTGTTAATGTCAATCTTCATTCCTGGTTTACTTTTGTCCCTAATGGCTTTCCCCAGATAGCAAGTACTAGGATCAAAAATCACAAAGTAGTTTCTACTTAAGAACATTGGAACATCCGTCAGATTGTACACGGCATTAAAACCCAATCCAAACTTTCCAATTTTCTCAGTTTCTTTCTCCTTTGTGCCTCCATTTAGTTTGGTAATGTTAACAAAGTCTTCATCTTGAAACACAGCATCATTGTAAACCCACAAAGCAGGACCTTGGCATCCTTTCATTCCTTCATCAATCAGACGGGTCATCGCATCTTCATTGGTTCTTTCGTCGTACAGGAATCTCACTTCCGTGGCACCTGCATCATCTGCGTTCTGAATCAGCTCTTTTGCTACAGCAAACCCATCCGTGTAGTCCTCTAGCAGTCTATTTAGTCTATCTGTAAGCTTCTCCTGTTGCCCAAACTCTTCCCCTACGGCTAGCTCATCAGGATCCAGCATGCTGTTTGTTAGGGTTCGAACATTCAACATTTCAGCAGTGCTGCTTGAAACATACGGATGGACAAAGAAGTGGTCCATGTCTTCCTCGTCGTTTTCAGGTTCCACCCATTCGCCTTCACAATACATACAGTCTTTAATAGGTGCCAGCTTAACAGTAGCATCGCCTTTTACGTAAGTTGGAATGAGAACCTTTTCTTGAAGTTGAGGAGGCAGTTGGTCACCACTTTTTGGCTTTACTTCATTCAGGATAGCAATTGACAACTGCAGGTCCCTTTTTACCTCTTGTGGTTCGACTTGATCCTTAGCATTGCCATACTTCTCTTTCATCAAGGCAAGAACGCTAAGCAAGATGGATGCATCACATTCTGTCTGAATGCCAAACTTCAAGAACAGCTTCCTGTACTTGGTCATCTCTGGGGGCAGGCACGAAATGTATGGTGAGAGATCAAGGGAAGGTTTTACAGCAAGCATGGCCGATGGAGATGAAAAGCCGTTGCCATTCCAAATCCACCTTGAGTCCCCAATTCCTTTGAGGACCTCTCCAACACTAGTCAGATCTGCATGAAGGAGGTACTCATAGGTGTTTTCCACGAGCAACACATAACGTGATATTTCATCTTTAGTATAACAACTAATTACGACCTTTAAATTGTTGACAACTTCACAAGTGGTGGGCTTTCTGTCCCAGCCGAAATATTTGGCCAACTGACTCGACGTGTCGATCACGACAATGGGCTTTACTGTTCCAACGAGGTCTACGTCTAGTGCACTGTTGACGTCTGTGGGCGTGAAGAATTTGGCGTTTTCCTCTCCTTCTCCCCAGAAAATTAGGCTTCTTGGAAAACTGGCTGGTTTTTGTCTCATAATGCTCACCCACGAAATTTCTCGAAGTAGGTCCCCCAGTGCTGTTCCATTTACGGTCTCTTGGAGTTGTGCAGAATTTCTTTCTAAATACATCATTACTGCTTGTGACTTTTGCTCCGCATGCATACTTGAGACTTCATGAATTTTTCGGGCACTTTGGTAGAGATCTCGGGCGGTGATTTTATCGGCACTTTTCATACCAAGCTTCTCCAGAGCTATAAGGAATGAAGGGTCATTATACTGGGCTCCGATGGGAAAAACGTCTTCTCCAGCGAAAATTCCCCGAAGCAAGTCACTCCTTGGATCAAAGAGATCAAGAGCTCTACGGCGGCCATTGTTGGTTGGTACAAACATCAACTCTTTCATTCTTTCATGGGCACCAACGTGCAAGTCGTACCTCTTAATCACAAAAGCCATAAGACTGTCGATGTCTTCATCTGAATAGGCTTGGCACTGAACATATGGAAATATGCCCTCGAGCAGAAAATCAGTTGTGTTGAGGATTGTGATGTCCAATAAACGAGCCATCCTTCCAGAGTCTTCATCTTTAGTGTCAATGAAATTTCTTCTGGCACTCACTGGAAACTCGTCTGCATCAGCTGGTGCTGCTAGCAGGCCCTGCTTCTTTGACACGAAATCTTGTGAATTACCAATGGTTTCAAAAATGGGAAGACAAAGAAGAATATTCTTTTCTTGAGAATTTAAGGACTGTGTCTTAGCAATGAATTTTCTCAAGGCACGTTTTTCATCATCAGTCACTTTTTCCAGCAAGATCGCAGAGTGCATTCCGTCACCCATTTCGGAGGAAGAAACTTCCATGGCTTGTAAAACACCACTGACATCTGGTGGCCGGACAAATGTTCCCAGAAAAACAGGATGGCTTTTCAAAAAGACAGGACAGTCTTCCATCACTGCCACACCCAGACATTTTAGAACTTCACGCACCGTTTGATCAAGGACGCTATTATCCAACCGTCCAACGACAACTTTGGGAGGCTTCTTCAGCTTTGCCAGGGTGACAGGGAGTTTCTTAAAGTCGAGCGGAATCAAGGGGAGATTTTGTAGCCGGCACAGTTCCTCTTCCGTTGTAAAATGCTCTCTGAGGTAATTCCATAGGAAAGGAAGCCAGTCCTTTGGTGGTTGGTTCTGGGCTTTATCATCAGGGTACCACTGAACCTTGTCACCTCTAAACCAGTCGGAAGGTAATGACTCCCGTAGAAGATCAGGTAAATGATTTTTGCGAAGGAGTTCTAGCTGAGTGCATCCTGCAGAGAGATCAAATTAATACTCAACATTGCTCCTTTCCCTTAAAATAACAATTCTCTTTCCTACCAAGGAGTTCTTGGCCACTCTCGGCCGACGAGTCACTGGATTTGCGACCTTTGCTGGTCTCATCTAGAATAACTACAACTTTCACGACTTCAGAGGCCCTCTTATGTTAGTGTCAAAGCACGATGCTTGGCCGAATTGAAAAGGGTCCATTGTTGGAAATAAGGCTCATGACAAAGCACAGCCGGCGAAGATACATTAATAAATCAGACATATCACCGGGGGAAATAATGATCGATCGGTTTCGCTGACAAAAAACGGTATGACGAAATATCATGCTTTCACAATATTGAGTATAAGTGTTCGGCTTAGCAATCTTCCCAACGTCTAAGTTTGCAAAAGTATAAAACGTTTTCCTTGGAAATACATGGGATACATGCTCACCTGTCGTTCATAACGATCGATGATGATAATAATAATAATCATCATCATCATCGACGTTAGTTTTCGAGGGTGGCGCTAGACAGTATAAAATACTGATAAACTCGTAGACCTCTAAACAAATTTAAAATAAACACACATGTAAATAATGAAGTAATTAAAAATTAGCCTATAAACAATTGAAATATGATTAATTACGAGTTAATATCAACTATATAATTATTAAGAGGAAGGAAAGCCTAAGAAATAGTAAAGTGATGAACATCTTTATAGGTCTCCAAATAATACTTAAATAAAGACTTTTCCAAAATTTCTTAACTAGAGGCTGAGCTACTCTTAACTTTATTGGGAAGTGAATTCCAAAACCTAGTGGCTGATACTTAAAAAGTCCTAGCACCTTCTGATTCTCGTTTTTATTTTGGACAAATTAAATTCAAAGACCTATATCTACTTTGTCTTTCACTAGAACGTATGTCGATATTTCGTTTCAGTAATTCTAACATATAATTGGGAAACACCCCATACAAACGTTTGCGCATATATTATCCTTGGCTTCATGAAAAAAGATAACCAATTAAGTTCTCTAAAAAGATCTACACTATTTGCTCTATTGTCAACTTTGAGAATAACGCGTGCAGCACGCTTCTGTAGCCTGAAAACCTTATTTAAGCTATCAACAGATGAAGAGACCCACACACTAGAACCATACATCACAGTTTGCTTTATCATGGCATTGTAATAAAGACCTAGTTGATCTAGCTAAGGGTAAATAACGCCTGATTTTTTTTCAAAACAGCAATACGCTGTGTAAGCTTCTTACATAGATTATTAGTATACTCATTAAAACTAAGCTGAGGGTCAATAATTACACCTAACCGTTTTTGAGACTGGACTTGTTCGTTCGAGTTCAACTGAGTTGACATACAGTGAGTGAGGTGCTGCTCATCTTCTTATGTAGACGTTTGCCAGCCACTAACATCATTATAGTTTTGGACTCTTTAAGTACCATATTGTTGTCTGTGGTTCAATGCACAACTTTACCAACATTAGCTTAAAGAACTTGATTTTAGGCTCCAGGTGCGGATCTATAATCCACATTAGCACTGATTGTAGTATCATCGGCATGTATGTCAGCTATTGAGTGTTCCAGTATCTTTGGTAGATCGTTTGTAAATATAAGAAACATTGCTGGCCCCAGGATACTCCCTTGGGGCACTCCAAGGTTTACATCTCTAAGAGTTGAATGACACCCATCAATGTTTACATATTGCGTGCGACCACTAAGATAAATTTCAAAGATTGAAACATAATCATTATCGATACTAGCAGCCCTAAGGTTCTGTAGAAGAAGCGTATGATCGATAAGATCGAAAGCTGTTTTGTAATAAATCATCACCAGACCAGTAACATTGTCTTTGTCTGGGTTAAGTCAAAGCTCGTCAATAAGTCATATCAAAGCTGTCTCAGTAGAGAACGACTTTCTAAACCCAGATTGGAGCTTATACAATATTCCGTTTCATGTCAAGAAGTCGCGCAGATGGTCACAAATGTGTCTTTCGAGTAGCTTAGACAAGACTGACAGGACTGAGATTGGCCTGTAGTTGTTACAATCAGATCTGCTTCCATTTTCCTTAAACACAGGCGTTACTTTAGCTAGTTTCTAGGCAGATGGAAAGACCTTGTTTGTTATACATATATTAACAGTCTAGTCAGGGATGGTAGTACGGCAGGAGCAGCAATCTTTAAGCAGACGCTGATGTCATCGTCATCTGTTGCTTTGTGGCTTGCAATGAACAAAAGTGTTACTTAGAGTTAGTGTTACTTAGAGCAGGATGAGTATTACTCTGGATTTTTCAGACTTTGGTATAAAACGCCAGTCATTCACACAGAAAACCCTAAGTACACAGAAAATAACCACCGGGCAGAGAAATTCTTAACTTAAACTTGTGACAAGAAATTAGTCTAACTCTTATCGTAACGGGATGCCCGTTACGAGAAGGGAGCCAAACATTTATCACCCTTTTATGTCAGCGATCATATGAAAAAGAATTATCTGGAACAATAATCAATTTCTAAAGCGTTCATTCGAGAAATGTGAAACGGAAAACACGATTTCCTGCTTTTGTTGCCCGCTGTCACGAAACAAAAATTGACAATACCCATTTAACAGATTCTTCTAACAAACCAGAAATAATTTGAGGATGACGTGATAGCACCCATAGTTAAACACACCTTGGGCAACAAAAAGGAACATAGGCCATCGTCACTTGAATAGACCTCTTCACGGGTCCTAAGACGATCACAGGGCACACAGGGCTTGTACAGTAAACTACATTAGATGTATGAGATTTTGGCCGACTTCGAACCCCTGTAACTTCACCACGGTGACATTTTGACAGCAGGAATGTCTTTTAAAAGACATTTGTACTGAGATTATGTTCATGAAGAGAACAGATTCAGGCTACAACAACCGTAAACGAATTTTTAAGATTTCGTACTTTCTCCTCGAATCCAAATTATGCAAATTGCCGCCAAATTAGAAGCCACGTGAGAAGATTTATAATCCAATTAACGGACAAAAACCAAATTTCGCCTGGATTCATTAGAGTAAGGCCACACTAAAGAATTGTTACAGCCTCAGCCTGAGAATTCACGAGCAATTTTCTTTCCTGACTTATGTGAACTTGGATGAAGGGAAAAAGACCGATTTGTTGTTAATAGAGTTGAAATCGGTATTTCAAATGATTCCAGCCCGTAGTAATTAAAACGTAAACCACTACATCAAGTTATTACCTTTCTCAGCCACGTCCTTTAACTTTCCTAAAATGTGGTCGTCAACGTCTTGGGCCAGAATTCGGTGTGGTAAGCCAGGCAGAAGCTGTGCTGGAAGCTCTGGCGATGGCATGTAAACGGCAAATTCACCTGAATTTTGAAAAGTTGCAAAGGTCCCATCAGAGAGAGGCAAAAGTTCCAAGCCCTGGAGCTCGGAAAACAAGTCATCTTTAAGAACAAACTTAAGAAGGCCCAACTTCTCTGTTCGTCCCAGCGACCTGTAACAGGATGGGATGTTTTTTAGAACAAGTCGCACAAAGGAAGGAGTGACCACTGAGATGGCACTTGTATGCGCGGTGATGCACCGAATCACGTGGTCGGGCACAGTAGCGACGTTTTGATGGGCTTTAAACAAAACTTGTAGAAGTAGCCCTCTGGCGTCGTTTTCATGAAGTCTGTCAAAGATAGCTTCTTCGATGCGAAGCCATTTCCCTCCTCTGACTTCAGTGAAGATGACTGGGGTGCTGCACAAAGCCTTCAAAAAAGGATCTCGCAGTCTTTTCCAGGTTGGGTCGATGCTGTTGATATCTGGCCATGCTCTATTTGGCAGAAAAAACCCAAGGCAACTGTTAGAGGAAACTAAGACGTTAAGATAGGTCAAACAAACTGCGTTCGGAGTATTAAGCCCCACAATCTTTGTTTGGCTAAATCACCTGTGATCCTGGACTCTCAAAATTTCGTCTTCTTGAGCCACAATTGAAACAAAATATATCCACTAACACGTAATCAAGATAGATACTGCGTTATTCGGGCAGAAACAAAAAGAAACCTTTCCACAAAATGTGTCCCCTTAATTCATAATAACTGAATTCGGTCTCGATGCACGTAGTTCCCTCTCTCCTCCGCAGAGGCTAAAGGTTTTTTTTTGGGGAGGATCCGCTGAGTAATGTAAGTGCAGGCACAGGTTTACAAGCGACGGCGGAAAGCGCGGGATCCATCACTGCATCTGCGAACGATGCAGACACTCTCTTGTACCCTCCTGGAGAATCGAAACGATGGGAGAGGTAAGGTGTCACAAACCAACGAGGAAGAAACCTAACGCAGGAAAGAGCTTTTTATCTTTTCCTTTTGAGGACCCCTTAGCAACACTTTATGCTTAGCAGTTTCAACAACTGAAAAACTTACTTGTAAATTGCCTCTGGTGGTGCGTTGTTTTCAATGGCCTGAGATATCAACGCGGCATACGCCTTTGGGACAGCTTCCTCAAGAAGACAGCAGTTCCACAGTAACGACTTGTCAGTTAACTTTGCGGGCTCTTCTTGATCCACATTTGGCGTTTTGATATGCCGTCTATTCTGGGTTAAGGCAAAGAATCCGTTCACATGCACTGGTAGGCCGGTCATGCTTTTAGCTTGCACTGGCAAAGGAAGAACACAAAATACGTGACCAGAAACGTCGGGCGTCTGAGAGCTTACTCCTGATGGTAGCGGCATAGCAACACCAACTGAGGGTAAGTAGCTGAGGTCTTCATCTGCTATAAGCCTCTTAAACTGCGCTGACACTTGACCACCACAACAGTAACTTGTTACCAGGAACGAACGACTCTCTGTGCAGCGACCTGCCTCAGTCTCAATTGTGATCGGGTAAGTGACAGTGACAGGTTCTGCCATGTGGCCACCGGGTACAACTGCAGCAAAGAACTCCTTCCTCTTGCTTTTGGCCAACGGAGCACATTCGTCGCTAATTTTAACTCGAAATACTCTCCTGGGCTGTGCCTCTGAATCCTCTCGTACGTAAAGCTCGATAGCTTCAAGGTTTCGCAAAAACAAGAGTACCATGTGAGCGTCGACCATGAAACTTTTAAACAAGTTTGTAACTTTGTCGACACAGTACACCGTTGTCGATAAGTCAGACGGAATGGTACGCAAGGGAAAACGAAACAACGTCCCGTCGTAATGTCCACGATGAAAAACTTCTTCATCGCAATCAAATATCCCCTTGTAAGGAGCAAACTGATCTGGTGTAGCACGCCCTCCATTTAATCTGCAATCAAATCCCGTTCTCGGACTTCGATTTTCGCTAAAGTGTTCCTCGTGCGGGTCGATGAACCCGATTCTTTGACCGCTGAGGATGCTTGGTAAATCTATAATAAAAATGATATACATTATGTAGTGATGCTATCATGCACCAGTTAAGGGTAAAAGGCCACATAAGAAGTGGTTAAACGGCACAATTGTGACGTCCTGGAATATGCAGCAACGAGCGTAAAATTCCCTTTTTCAATGAAAAACGTATATCCCCAGATTTGAAAATGCTGCATAACCTGCAGCAAGCAGGCTATGTAGCATTTTCCTTTTTTTTTTCTGCAGGAGGAGATGGGTTTTTTCTAAATACGCAATTCATACCAACATCACAAAAGGTTCAACTTGTACACTTCCTCAGAAGGCCTCAAAGTGCACTGGATGATTATTTACCTGTCACATGAAATACGGACTTAAAACCCAGACCAAACCGCCCCACTTTCATGGGATCCTTAACTTTGATACTGTCACAAATCATTCTGATGCCCCTCCAGTCATCTTTGGAAAACTGGGCATTGTTGTAGGCATAAAGCGCTGGTCCCTGTTGAAGAACACAACGTTAAATACTGATTAGTGCTAAATCAAGCTTAACTATTCTTACAACTGCTGAAACGAACTTTCTCCGCATAACCTGCCCGCTGACAAGAAGGCACCACTATTGCTTAAGGCTGGTTTTCACTAACGCATAAGCACAATCATAAGCAGAAGCAAAGTGCATATGAAAACAGCAGAGGCATAAGCATAAGCAGAAGCAGAAGCAGAAACATAAGAGGGACGAACCCACTTATTTGTCTTATGCTGTTTTCACCAGCAACGTGCTCGACATAAGCATAAGCATAAGCATAAGCACAAGAAAAACGAATAGTTCCGTTCTTCTTATGGTTACGCTTATGCTTATGTCTGGTGAAAACAGCTTAACACAAATAAGTGGGTTCGTTCTTCTTATGTTTTTATGGCAGCGCTTGTGCTTATGTTAATGCTTGTGCTTATAAGCTAGTGTAAACCAGCCTTAAGTACTAGGAAATTTGCAATGCACTTCGCTCTGAACAAAGATAAGAAAGACTGCATTTACATGGACGTTTTTTTCGCTCTTACACTTCCCGTTTGCAGGGCGACGACAATGAACACAATGGACGGTGTGTTTGCGATTAAAGGCGCATGAATGACGTCATGTGTCCAAAGAATGTAGTGAACCAATACATTCCATTTGTCAGTGCGTGTGTAATCTGATAACGTACCGAGGACGTCAAAGCGTGGTTACCACATGTTGACGTGATCCGTACGTCATCAGAGTACACACGCACTGACAAATGGAATCTGTTTGTTAAATGAAACCGAGGACTGACTGACTGACAGCACTGAACGTGACAGGAGTGGAACAGTTTTGTAAACTAAAAAGGTTTCACGCAAATGGCGAAAACGACATTGACAACAATTGGTGTTTGACGCTTGAGCAAATCGTTTTCCGGAGAATATGTGATTTTTCTAAAGACGTCCTTGTTTCCATCTCTGTTGCCCTCACAGATAACTTTACCCTGTGGAGCTGCACGTCTTTTGCAATTTGCTGGCTTTTTATGATCATGTACCTTCACCTCAGCTTGCTTTCAAGTATTCTAATAATTTATTATGTTCTAACTGTCGTTAAACTCATCACCAATAGATGAGCTTGGGCGTTGGTGCCTACAAAGTTGTGGAGCCGGGCACTGCTCAAGCATGAAGAGGAGGTATCCATGGCAACCCTGCGAACGGCCCCCACCAGGCACCGTCACACTGAACAATTCAGTGGAATACGTACCGACCAATACTTACCAAGCCCTTTCCTCCAGAGGGAGGGAGGGGAAAACCAAGGCACAAAATGGCACGCAAACCACAAGCTATTGCAAAAACACTTTGCGATGAACTGCAAGCAAGCAACTGCTTATAAGAGGCTCGAGGAACCCCTGCTAAAGGCACTGGGTCCCCCCTAATATAGCTGGAGAAACTGCTGGCCAGCATTGCTTTGAGGTTAACTTTGCCTAAATTACATTTAGCCACATCAATAATATGTTACAGGAGTAGCCTTGTCACCGGTCCCAGTTCAGTAATTGCCTTTTGGCCTTGGAATTTCTTTCTGTGTGACCAATATCGTTTAGTTGTGCAGAAAGTGAAACAAATCAAAGACAACAATAACACTCTATTAAGAAGAAATGACAGTCATTGGTGATAAGTACACCTTTTACGTTTAGACTAGCTTCCACTTATGTTGTGGTTCACTCATTAGAAAACAAGCGCCATGATACGACGTCAAGTGACATAATTCCGGGTTCTTAAGAGAGCGCATAGAGGATTTGGCTTGAACGATATAACCCACAATCAACTACAGGGGTATAGAAAATCCCATCGTGCAATGTACAATCACATCAACATCAACATCAACATCAACATCGGAGTTGTTCAGTTACCACCTTTTAGTGGAAAAGCCATTTAGTAAAACACACCTGAAACCGTTTAAGGCTTTTTCGGAGGAGTTTCCTGGTTCCATAACTGTGTTTGTCGTAGAGAAATTTTACTTCCGTTGCGCCTGCGTCCTCTGCATTCTGAATGAGCTCCTTGAAAAAAAACCAATCAAACAGATGATTACTTCTAGGATCGTCAACTACATCGGTCAAGGCTGGTTTTCATAAGCAAAAGTGCAAATGAAAACAGCAGCGACAGAAGCATACGCATAAGCAAAAACATAAGAAGAACGAACCCACTTATTTGTCTTGTGCTGTTTTCGCCAGCAGCGCGCTCGACATAAGCATAAGCATAAGCATAAGCACAGGAAAAACGAACAGTTCGGCTCTTCTGGTGCTTATGCTTATGCTTATGTCTGGTGAAAACAGCATAACACAAATAAGTGGGTTCGTTCTTCCTATGTTTTTATGCGAGCGCTTGTGCTTATGTGCTAGTGAAAACCAGCCTTAAGTAAATTTATGTAACGTCCTCTGCACCGAATTGTACACCGTTGCTGCTAAACGATATTCCTGAATCCTCTGAACGAAATACTTCCTGACCAACTAAAACAAACCACTTAACGCGATCACTCAACTAGGTCTAAATACATTGTTCATAACAAGAAGGACGAAAAGGGTTCAATTTTGACGACATAAAGCACACAAAGCAGTCAGGGAATTACGTAATGTAAACGGGTTTAGGCTTAGAATAGATAGAATACGCATAGAACTACTTTATGAAAGAGAGAACAAGTTTCTTGTGTATTTACGTTAATTTGCTGCACACAACCCATCAGACACCAAGGAGGGCTATTATGTTGAGCTGCCTAACATACAATATATCGGCTCCATTACACACTTTTCTGGTCTTGATTTTTTCGCAACAATTGAAACAAATAAAAAATAAAGAGAAGGATTACAGAAGTGGCGTACCTTTAATATCTGACCATCATCGGGGTACTCATCTAGGATTTTCCTCAGCTGCTGGATGAGTGATGGCTGAATCAAATTAAAATCTTCATCATCAACGTCCACTGCAGATCAAGAAACAACACCAGGTGAGATTCTTTATAAAGGACAAACCTCTTGGGAAAACAAGACCTTCACCGCGTTTACCGTTTTACAGTCACTCACTCCTTCCCTTGAGCAGTGACAGTCCTTACCCTCACTAACGGAATTCAGCCTTCTGTCAATCGCATAAATTTTTCCACCAAGCATGGACAATGCACTAGCTGTCACGTTTTTTTTTTAATCCTAGACATAAGAGCAGGCATCAATGCTTTCTTTTCAGTCGTTAAGCATTTTATTTTAAATCTTTCCTGAGTTAAAAACATACTCGCAAATTTTTCACTCAAACACACTAGCTACCACACAACTTCTTTGCACTAGTACTTTGTTGGGGCAACACCCTGCCCCCCTAAGTTACCCCACTCATTTAAGCCAGTCATCGCTTCCGTTAGAACCGAAAAACTTGGCTACATCACTGCATCCCAATTTAGATTATTAGGGCAGGGCATAGTGTGAAAACAGGGTATTGCCATTGCTGAATGCCTACACTTTACAGGTATGTTCATTCAAAATAAGAGATATATTTTCAAGGCTATCACCGGTAACTACCAGCCTTGGGGGAGGAGCTTAAGAACAAGAACAAGGACAATAACAGTAGCAGTGACAGCAACAATGACAGTGACAGTTACAATGAAAATGACAGTGATAGTGACAGTGACAATGACAGTGAAAGGGACAGTGAATATAACAGTGATAGTGACAGTAACAGTGGCAATGACAGTGACAATGACAAGTGGCAATGACGTGTGACAGTGGCATTGAGTGACTGTGGTAATGACAGTGACAGCGACAGTAACAGTGACAGTGACAATGACAGTGACAGCGAAAGCAGCAATGACAGTGATAACGACAGTGGTAGTGGCAATGACAGTGGCAATGACAATGACGGTGTCAATAACAGTGGCAGTGGCAATGACAGTGACAATAACAGTGGCAGTGGCAATGACAGTGACAATGGCTGTGATAATGACTAGCACAGTGACAGTAACAATGACAATGACACTGACAGTGGCAATGACAGTCACAGTGAAAATGACAATGACAGCGACAATGACAGTGACTGTGGCAATGACATTGACATCAACAGTGACAATGACAGTGAGGGCAACAATTACATTGACAGTGACAGACAAGGGCAAGCACCGAGATAATGTCCATGAAAACAACTGAGAAAGTGATAGCTACAATGAAAGTAAAGCATCAACTACAATGATTACAAATGAGAATGAGAATGTAAGTGACACTGACAGTGACAATGTAAATGTTTGGCAATTAAACAATGAACACGACAATAAGAATAAAATGATGATGACAGTGACAGTGAAAAATGACAAATGACAATGACCGGTGCAGAGGACAATGAATGACAGCAACAATAACAATAATATTTTAAGACAGAGATACTGATAGTGACAGTTGACAATGGCAGTGACAAAAAATGACAATCACAAAGACAATAATAATTATAATGATGATGACAATGACAACAATGAACAAGTGGATGATAGTTATGATTAAGAAGATTTCAAGGGCATAGTGATTAAAAGGAAAAGAATGAGCTCATTGGTTCATTAAGCAGGCCCGGCCAGGGGGGGGGGGGTAGTGGGATATCAGTATACCCTATATTTTCCCCACAAGATACTAATATACCTTAAAATCGTAAAATGTGTCATTCTTAAAACCTACAATTATTTTGAAACAGAATACTTAATACCTGAAAATGAACCGAATTTTGGCCAAAAACTACCATATACCTGAATTAAAATGGCCTGGGATACCGTATACCGAAAACCCCTGGCCGAGCCTGATTAAGAAATGGAAGCTCCCTTCATCTACTCAAAACAGTAGGAAGGAGAAAATTGATCTCTGACTAAGGAGAAACCTATGATACGATGAGAAAAGACAGTGGTTGTACGTGGTAACAGGACTCTAGTCAAATCCACAGTTTCTTTCATCTTGTGATAACTGAGATAATCAATCATTCATCTTCAGCAACATAGAAAACTGTATGTAATATTAATGCTAAACACCACACTGAAAAGGGTACCAGATTTCCAAACAGGGCATGGCCAAATGCATTTATAAAATAATTTTCTTTCAAGAAAATGGTCAAAACTAATGCTAGTGAAACTTTAACTTGTCTTTTCTGTTGTTCTTTTCCGTGTTCATCCGCATGCAGGCGTAACTTACAGCAAATATTCTTTAATGTTAGACTAATGTTTAACAGAATGTTAATTCGTGAATTACCACTGTACCCTTTAATCCTTTTTAGAAAGAAAAACGTATTACTTTGGCTTAATTCATTTCAATTATTGAAACACATAACAAAGGATAGCCTGCCAATTACATTTTTAGCTCATGGATGACGTAGTCATGCCATGTGGTTTTGTTGTGGGTCTGAATTTCCCTCACTCACTCAGGGGATCACTCATTCGTTCACTCACTCACTCGATTCTGATTAATTTATTCATTAAACTTTCCCCCGGTCCCTCCCCTGGTAAGTATTGCTTTTGTCTCCATAGTCTTCTTGGTCCAACGTTTGCAAATTTCAGGGTGTAGTACAAAGGCGGATAATTTTGCTCTGCAGATATTGTTTACGTGTTTAATGTTCATGGCGTCGGTTTTTCGTTTCGATTTTCCAACTCAACAAAGGTCTATTTTGTTTAAGGCTCAGTGATCAGATAAAGTTAATAAGATGAAGAACACGAGCTGCGGGAATTGAACTTTGAAATCTTCAGAGCAGCGAAAATGAACTTCGAGATATCGCAAAAGCAACTATATAAAGCTTATCACTGTGCAGTACCTGGGGCAGTAGTAATCGAGATTTTTTTGCCACAATATGATGGAAGAAGGAAGAATGAAGAAAATCGGCAAAAAAAGGAAACAGGAGAAAGACTTTCTAGCCAAAAAACTAAATTCTGGTAAGCAACGCATTTGATTTATGAGCAACATATGATCGATTTAAGCAGGTACGTAATGAAGTATTTTTGAAGACGCTCTTTTCATGGTGAACGCTCGATTGCAAATTTGATCTTGTTTAGAAAGGCTATATCCCTTGGCTTAAACGATCCGTATAACACTTTGTCAACATTTGACAAAAACACAAGGACCACAAGCATGCCAATATTTTTCTCTGTGAGGATATAATTTGGTCTGACAAGCAGCTATAACAGCTAATCTGTTCGAACAACAAAATATTTGGAAAGTCAAGTTAATAGTAGCACAAAGCATAAATAGATGGATTGAATATCTCACCTTACAAAGCAAAAGTTTTGTGCCGGACCCCGAATCGCTGAAAAACATTGTGACTGCTCAGGACTTTCACAAAATAATGTGATATTATCTCGCATTCAGAATAGTCGGAAATTTTATTACAACCAAAAACGTGTATAAAACTAACTTGAAATGAGCCGTCGACCTGTAAGAAACTTTAACTTCCCTGTTACACTTCTAACAAAGCGATCACATTTGAATATTATTTTCATAGTCCGTGTACAAATTTGCATATTTGTGCTCCATCGCCGGTTCAAATTACTTACGTCTGTCAATTTCGTCTAATGTAATGCTTCTGGCGCCTGTCAATCAACTGCGTAATTTTACGGAAAATATTAGCGCGTAAACGGTTCTTTTACCAAGAGGTGTGTCTGAAAAGGATGTGCTTCCACAAAACACAAACGAATGTATAGGTTTCTTGCACATATCTTTTTAGAAAATAAAGTTGTTGTAAATTCAAAGTATTGTTATGTTCCTCATCCATGAGCTGGCTCATAGGAGCCTTTGATTATTACTGACAATTGACAGGTCTTCACGAAATGCCCCTGCTAAAGCAATGCACAAAAATGTTTATATTTGTAAATACAGAAAAAAACCCATTTCCCGGTCAAGGCGCACTTCTCGTCCGGTTCAAAGCAAAAGATCGCCAACCGGTCGGAAATTCAATTCCTTATATCAACATATGTGTATAGATCTTAAAAGGAAAACATAACATAATAAACCGTATCATATATTTATGTTTCGTGCCAGCCGAAAGCAATAACACGTGAGCTTATTATAAAACTCCAGAAGTCGACAGGGTTACCTTAATTAATGTTGATCCTACGAAGTTCTTCAAACAATATATATCGAACCTACGTACAGTACAACTGTAAGCTAGCAGGCGGGGAAGTAAAAATACAAGCTTGTAGGGCATTTTTAGGGATTATAAAGTTTTGAAGCTGAATACAACACTGCCAAGCTATTTTAAAGACGTCACTCATGAGTAGGTCGTTGGTGCCCACATATCAAAAGGAAATGTCTACTCAGACATGGTCTGATGCTACTCTGGTTTGAAGATAACTTAAAAAGTTTCTACTCACTTGCAACCAGGATATTAAGCCCTGGGAATCAAGCCCGCAGATTTCTGCTCGAGTTAAGTAATCGGCATTGCCTGGCGAAGAAAAAAAAATCAATGATGTTGTTTAACAAGAAATCAGTCTTAAACAGTTGATTTGAGTGCATGCACGTACCATCACACAACAGACTGTCTAAATTGGCTGAAACACTGTCTATCGTGACTACGACACGGCACAGTAAATTTTTTCAAGCCTCTGAATGTTGATTAATTCGATGCGCATTTTGCCAAACATAAAAACATCCTCGAAAACATCTGTAGCAAAGCAAAAACAAATGGCTACGAATGTTCTATTTTATGATAGATTTGATTTCCTCAATATAACTGCGTTGTTAAAGCAAAATTTTGATCCGAAGCGATCTGCATACAGAAAGATAGAGCTTTATAAAGTTAACTTATCCCGCGGAGCTGTCTAGTAAACACGTCTGGAACCGCCGAAAATTGTGATTCAGATAAAAAAAAAACCCAGCGTAAAACACTTCCTATTCAAATGAGAAATGACTTACCAACAACACTTTCAGATAGAAATCTTCGCTGAGCTTGGCAAAATGTACAGAGTTTTCTTGGAATTTAGCGATACCGATCTCTTCGCTTTCTCGGAATATTGCCGACCAAACAAAACTGCGGTTATCACGTGAACAGATTTCTAGGAATATGTGCCAGTTTCGTTGAACTTCCGCTGGTGGCCGGTGGAGGGGTTTAACGGTGGTGAGGAAATCGCACAATAATGGTTTGAGATTACAGAATAAAGTGCTTTCCTCAATTAAATCTATTAACGGGGTTTTTATGAAACGCATGGGACGCTTCTTTTGCGCAGTGTTTTGGGTTTTCATGTGACGTCATAAAAAACTAAAATTCAAAAGTAGAGAGACTTTTCCACTTTTAGCTTCATCACGTAATAGACATTTTAGAGATGTATCTGCTTGCATGTTTTCAGCTCGGAAGCGTGCTTTGTTCTGAAATCAGAGCAGTTTGAATTTTAAATTTTAACACTGTGCGTGACATAAAGATGTGTGCTGACAAGCATGTCACGTACATCAAAACATCGATGCAGCGTGTTTTTCAGAGGTCTGAAAAGCCAACATCGCACGAGAAGCGTCTATATAAATGTTTGCAAGCTCAATTTCACCTCTTAGTCGAAATGACCCTTCCTTGAATTCAGCAAACAGCTGAATTTTCATCTTTCACCTAAATTCGTCTCGAACGAGGGGATTGGAAACTAGTTTGACTTTTTCCCATGACCCTTTTCATTCTCTGTCTCGTTGCAATGGCGGAACAAGAGAGGGACGATTTTGTTCGAAGTATAAGGCTCTCACTGCTTGACTTAACAACACGAATAGAACATGCCTCAAGTACCGATGTGGTAGAATATGTTTTTGTCAGGTTACGACAAATTTCTCGGCATTTACTGCGTCTTGAAGGAGCGGAAGGCCAAACTGAAGAGGCGCGCAACTCTCTTGTGAAGAATTCACTTGTTTGAATTTTGACCCTAATAAACCGCCATCGAACATGCTTTCAGCTTTCGGTTCCAGTCAGTAAAAAACATGGACTGCCGATCCGGACTGCGGACTGGGTATAAAACGAGGACTAGGTATAAAACGTGGACAGCCGGACTACGGACTGCGGAGTAGGTATAATTAAAACGCGGGACTGAGTACAAATTAAGACTACTGACCACAGAATCAGTCAAGTTCCGATTTTTGAAACCAAGAGAGCTTTCTCCCTGTGTAGGAATGTAAAGGTAAGTCCCGGATGGGCACTGACCCAAAACTATTGATTTCGACTTCAAAGCCCTATTTTGCATTTTGAACACACTAGCACGTAGTTGATCACGCTTTCACATTTGGGGAACATTTCAGCAATATTTCACATTTCGAGCAAAACTTTTTTTTGAGAAACTTTTTAGCTAAAACTGTTTGTGGTATACACGGCTTTTTCGTGAGTTTCAATCGTTAGTTTGTGGTCTTGCATAAAGACTGTTGTCATTGAAAGCCACATGCGCTTTTCCTGAAAAGCGTGGGAACAAAATTTTCTGATTGGCTGATGCTTGTTTTGATAGAAGCCTGTACTTTTCTTAACTGGGTTCAGTTTGAGCATATCAGCGAAAAGCGGAAACTTTTCACTTTTTTAAGCAACCTTTTAGCACTATTTTAATATTTTTAGCTTTTTGGGACAAGTTTCCGTGCTCTGTTTTAGGATTTTACCAGCGGAAAGGTCTTGCTACTGATAGTTGAACTACATCTCCATAATTTGACAAGGCTCGATATAAGTTTATACTTCAAGTAAACCGATAATCTCGTAAAACTTCCGGTTTCGCAAAATACCAGGAATGAAATAGAAACACTAGAGTTAGCATTTTCAGAAAGCGTGCAACAGCTTGGTCACTACGAGTAGTCCCTTAAAGCCTAGTTTCAATATGATCGTCTCGATCGTCCCAGTCGTCTCAAAAAATGTTCAGACGATCGGGACGATCATACGGAAACGCGCATAGTACGCTACCCAGACGATCGCAAACGACCCGGACGACTGAGACGACCTCGATGGCTTGGATAGAATTGAGTTCTATCCGGACGATCGCGACCATCGTGTAAATTTTGAAGCGATCATATGGAAACGCTCTCAGGCGACTGAGACTATTGGGGCGATCGAAGGCTATCCCAGGAGTCATCACTCCTACCCCACATTTCTTAGCACACGTGCTCCACTTCAAAATGGTTTTTGAGATGTAGTTCCTCGACCGGCACGGTTTCTTGGCTATGAACGGACCAACAAGGGTTAAAGATCTTCAAAACACTCCAGGGACATTCTTGTGAACCTAGCATAGACAATAAGTTCATGCTTCACATCAGTCAGTTTCCTTGTAAACTGCATAAGCTGCATAGTTTGAAAAACCTACCGGAAGAAAAATTCCCTGTCGTGCAGTCTAAGCTCCTAATTCTTCTCGCTTCTGATATATCTGTCTAACCCCAAACCTGTGTTTTTGTGGGATTCTTCGAGCTATTCTACGGCGCAAAATCGAAAGAATAAGAAGATAACAAGCCAGGAGACTCGCTCCGCGATTGACGTCCGCCATTTTGTCTCCGAATATCGCGCCAAAATTCTGTTGTCGAACTGTGCGTCTTCAGTCTTTGAAGCGATCGAGACGATCGTATGGAAACCAGCAATCGTCTGAGGGCCTCTTCATATGAGCCCGGTCGACCGGGCTGGCTAGGTTTCCGAGATCTCGCCTGGCCACTCTTTTCTTTGTAAAAATATCGATGTGTTCATATGAGAGGCCGGGCTGGCCCGGTTACCGAGATCTCGGTTTTTGCGACCGAGATCCCGGTAGCCGGGATGAAGATTTTCCCATATGAACACTCCGGCTCGGTGACCGGGATGAAATATTTTAGGCAAAATAGCTTCGCTCTCACAACATAGCGGCTAAAATGGCATAATTTTGGTGTTGTATATATTTCCACTTTAGAAGTAAGCGAATTAGCTCTATTAGTAAAGTTACAAAAGTCCACAAAGCCATGACGGTCGCGAACAATACAAGTTTATGTTCCGCCATTTTGGTTGTGTTTCTTGAATTCATCCCGGTCGACCGGGCTGAAATTTCCCATATGAACACACTACTGAATTCATCTCGGTAACCGAGCCAGCCCGGTTGACCGGGCTGACCCGGTTTCCGAGATCTCGCCACACCGCTAAATCGTTTGTAAAAGTTTCGATGTGTTCATATGAGAGGGCAGGCTGGCTCGGTTGCCGAGATCTCGGTTTTTCCAACCGGGATCTCGGGAACCGGGCCAAACATTTTTGCCATATGAACACTTCAGCCCGGGTTACCGGGAGGAAAGTAATACAATTTATTTTCGTGATAGAACGGACATTTTATGATATTACCGAGATTTTACTTCTCTTTTCTTCGAAAATGAAACTCGGAATAGCTTCATTTGATAGTTAAAGTAAAGTCAAAGGAAATTTGAGGCTACTTGAACAAAGAAAATCGAGAAATTCTCACTAGGCTTGTTCGTTAGATTTCATGCCTGAATGGTTGCGTTACCAATTTTTCAAATGTTCCACCTCAGAAAGCGGGCTGAAAGTCGCCATATGAACAGAAACCAATTTTATCTCGGTAACCGAGCCAGCCCGGTTAACCGGGCTCATATGAAGAGGCCCTCAGTCGTCCCGATCGTCCCGAAATTTTTGGAAACGACTGGGACGATCGGGACGATCATATGGAAACCACGTTTAAGTTCACTGAAGGTAACTTAAGCGTGGTCGCGTGATCGCTAGCTCTACAATCCCCGGCTTACTTGAATAACAAGCGATTACTCGTAGTCTAAGAAATTCCTGCTACTAACTTTCAGCCGTCTGTGACAATTTTAGTTTTACAACGAATCCGTGGTCCGTAGTCTTCACTTTGTACACAGTCCTCATTTTATACCTAGTCCGCAGTCCGTAGTCCTCGTTTTATACCTAATCGATATTTTATACCCAGTCCGCTGTCCGGGTCCGCAGTCCGCAGTCCGCAGTCCGCAGTCCGCAGTCCGCAGTCCGCAGTCCGCAGTCCGCAGTCCGCAGTCCGCAGTCCACATTCCTCGATTTTATTTTATACCGACCGCTTTCGGTTCAACGAAAGTATGCAAACAGAAGTTTCAATTTTCTTACGTGTTATCTAATTTTGACTGATTAAAAGATGGAATTTCCTTATTTTTCGGGCATATGTGAAAACGTTTATGGATTAGTTTTAAAAGGACCTTTTAACTTTTAAGCTGTGTTTAGGCTCTGAATGACACCCTTGTTGTTAAATATAAGGCCCCAGCCTAATGGGGTGTTTACATGATAGCAGCGCGACTTTCATTTCGGGGCGAGATGAAAATTTTACACCGTGTTTACATAAAGCCGTGTTTATTGGGCTGCGAGTCTTATAGTCAGTGCCGTAAAATTGATGAAACTTCACTGAATATGAAACGAACAATTATACCGCGTTTACATGGCACTGGAATGAATTTTCGTGCCGGGATAAAGATCTCGCTCGGGCACAAAAACCGGGGTGAACTCGCGCCGGTATGACTCGCGCCGGCATTTCATTTTGTGGTGGTATCATGTGAACGAATACAGAGCCATATAAGAGGGAACCGGGGTGAACTCGCGCCGAGATGAATCGAAAGTCGCCCCGGTATCATGGAAACACCAGCTAAGAATGTATTACTTTTCATTCTTTACAAACAAAAGAGAAAGTTTCTTACGGTGAGGGTAAAAGGAGGCACGAGTTTGCGGAATGGCATAATTATGCGGAATACGACGTTTGCAGAATGACATCATGACATAAAATCAATCCATCTTTTCTCAAGATGGCGATCAACAGTGGAGAATTCAGATGCCGTGGCTGCGCACAATATGATCGATATATCACAATCACATTGATTTCCCCTTTCAAATTACATCGAGCGTTGTCAAGCAAACAGACGATGAGAATTTAGAAAGTTGCGACTAATTACTAATAATTATAATTTGAATCATGGATGTATTAGGATGAAAGGATTTTAAGAAAGAGTGCACGACGGTCGGGGTTTTCTCTTCCATTCTTCCATGGACACAGAAGCGGCTAATAATCAAAGCTGGTAAAAATTATAAAAGTAGACTTAATTTTTCCATTGTAAAATGCGAAAACCACAAACAGAACTTGCAATTTTTTATCAATTTTCCGTCAACATCGGATAGCCAGCTCGTACGAGTGGCACCTTCTATAAACTAAATTGTCTCGTTCGGAGAACTGTAACGAGTACTCGCCTTTTTTACACACGATCAGGAATACTGGTGTAGTCGTGTTTCCTTGTTGTTAATCTTGAGACAACCAACTTGAGAGGGTGGTTGATAATTTATGTCAGACGTCATTCCACAGTCATAGTCAGCCTAAATTATGCCATTCGATTGCGCGAGTCATGCCACATGCCATTCCGCAAACTCATTCCATCTTTTACCCTTACCGAGTTTCTTATACCTTACTTTAGTTCTCAGTCACTCAGAATGCTCAAACACTTTCGCCGCCAGCTCTGTCTCCAACGAAATGGGCGTAAAACACTCGGATTTAAATGGGAACTAACTTACCACCCAAACCTTCAGATAGAAATCTGCGCTGCTACAGTTTTCTTGGAATTTAGTGATACCGACACTTCGCGGCTTTCCCGGAATTGCCTACTGAACGAACCGCGGTTGTCACATGAACAGATTTGACGGAACATGTTTCCGTTTCATTGAATTTACGGCGATGGCCTGTGGGGTGGTTAAACAAAGAACGAAAACGCACAACAATGGTTTGAGGTTAAAGAACAAAGTACTTTCACTCGAGTTAAATCTGTTGACGGGGTTCAGTCTATGTGTACTTTTGCTTTATTGTTTTTTTTTTTTTCAAATCGAAACCTGCCAATGCAAGTCTGAGTAAGATCTGGTTTAACCACTTTTTTTTCACCTAGCATACGATTCAATTCTGTCGAAATTGATATCCTTTTGGAATCTTCTTTGCCAACTTCTTGTAAATATAAACTGATAAAGAGACCATATCTGTACTTTTTTTCTATTACTTTTAAACACGAATAAAAGCATGTCGTTTTTAGACCTTTTAGACTTTTTCTTAGACGGGGACTGAGAAAATCGTGACTGCTCGGTTGGTGAGTTCTCTCTGTCTTGTCCAAGTCACAAACACCACCGCGAAAACCTTTTTAAATGCTTTACATATCATAACGTTACTATCACCGCTGTGAACTAGTTGCCCAGGGCCGTTTCCTTCGCTATCGCTTTGCGCCACGAAGACGTGGCAACGTTTGAAAAGCCGGTGAAGCAGATTCCGATCAGATGACTTATAGCCGGTCTACGAGTTGACGAGTCGGCAGCGAAAAAATAGTCCGAGATTTTCAAATCCGTTTTCAAAACATGTTTATCGTAATTTCTTCTTCAATTTTGCTGCCAAACTGTCTGCACGAAGCTCAATTCTTATATCTTCAGTGATGCCGGAAGATATAATTTAACTGACTATATGATATATCCCACGTAACAGAGCCTAGCGACTGAAGCTAAAAGAGGCAAACAAAAATAGACTAGAATCGAGGCAATAGAAAGACTTACCAAAAGCGTCGTCCTCAAAGGATCTTTCCTCGAATCTGAGTGACAAGCTTGCAATCGCTTTTTTGAATTAAAAGGGGACTCACCCTTCGCTTTCTCGGAATCGCCAGCTGAACAAACTCTGGAAGTCACATGCTTTTGGGTTGGTTTCTGGGAATATCCAGCCACGTCACACATTTGGGGTCATATTTCTTCTAACATCTAACGTCCCCTTTATCCCCAAGGGAAGAAAAAGCTGATCACGGTCAGAGAAACCCGCACTGGTTAAACTGATGTTTACTGCTATGCCTATGATATGATGGAGCGGACATGGGCCTAGGAAAGCTAAGCCTTTGCATTGGTCCCTAAGTATATCTACGACCGGTGAAAGAAAGGCACAGAAAATCCCCAGATAGTAGTTGCAGGAAACGGTCGCGGGAACCAATTCCCTTCGTGTAAAACAAACAAAATTCTATTCGCGGCCACCAAAATTATTTTGTCCTCTGTGAATGGTCCTACAAAATCAAGTAAAAGTTGCTGATGCATTGCATTTGACAATCTAAAAATAAGGGGGCCCTCCCCTTGATCTGCAACTGCATAACACAAGCACGCACCTTAATTCATACTGATGCAAATATAACAGAGTTTCCCCGTCTAAAAAATAAAACTCCCACCTTTCCTTGTAACCTCCTTGACCCACGTCACTGCTTTACCCTTCTATTTCCGTAAACACTGTACCTCAGGCATAAGACTGGAGAGGGGTAAACTAAAATTTTCATTTCTATTTACTAAAAATGAGGACAACAATTGACCAGTTACAAGTTCACTATCAGCTTACATTTCGAAAATGATTAATCCACGAGTTAGCCACGGGCACTCTTTGATTTAATTCTTAAGACCGTCCATTCGCACGGAATATTGGCCTGAAAAAGGTTTGTTCCCTTCGTGTGAACTTTACCTGTGAATATTCCCTACGACCATTCCCTTCAAATATTCCGGAATCCCTTCATGTGTACCGACTCACTAAGGGCATTTTACAGTGTTGACAACCAAAAACCAGTTCCCACTGGTTTTTGGTTTTTGACGACGGCTTTCTGGATGCATAACTCTCTGAGGAACTTTTCTGTAGAAAATGCCAGATTAAAGAAGGCGAAAACTTGACGAAGAAACCTTACTAGTATTTTAGGTGCAGATAGTCGTCTCGTTTTTTTAAGCAAACATTTACAATTCATTTTCAAAATGATCTATAAGTCATAAAACTCCTTGACACAGGTTCCGTAATCTTGATTCCTAGAAATCGCCCCACCTATTCGCGGAAATAAAGCCTTCACGGTATCCAATTAATGACCATGGTTTACATCAAATTGTTAAGCTTTAATTTTTAAACTTTGTTTCGAACCCGATCTTATAAAAATTAACCAGCCAAACGTATTTGTAAGGATTGCGCGCTGGCTAAATTTCTCCAAACCTTAACAACAACGGCCAATCGTAAAAAATTAGAAATAAGGAAAAACCGTCAAAGATGGGCTTTTGCATCAAGTTTTTAAACTGAGCTGATGCGATTTTGTTTTAGAGAGAGGACTAAGGACAAAGGACACTTTTGATAGAACTTTGGTATTACCTTTTTAACAGTGGCGATCTTTCCCAGAAAAAGAAATCTTACATTTTTCCTTAGTTGAAGCTGTTACTTTGCTAAATCGTTTTTTGCATGAATCCTAAAAAAAATGGGAACAATCTTAGAAATCTCAAAGTCTTAAAAATTTTAGGTCAATCGTTATTCGGAAATCACTCACTCGCACAGTCTTTGATCAACAGCGTCTCTTTGATTTTACAGTGAGTGTCGGATCGCCCTTTTGCTAAAATTTCAAAATGATCTCATTTTAAGCTGTAACCAGTTGATGAAAAATGGTCCGCAAAAGCCGACGTATGACGTATACGTATATACATACGACGTATGTTAAGTTTTGGTTTTTCCGACATAAAATTGCAGTCCCAACAGGCAGCTCTATATACAATCTTAGCCATTTGGCCCCGGCTGAGTCTATCTTTGTAAGGAAAGAAAGGTGTAATGCGACCAGTGCTTTGAAAAATCACTCTTAAGGCTTTAAAGCCGACCTTAAATGAATATGTCAGCAGCGGAAAGCTGTGTCTATATTAGTTTTTGTCACCTCTATTGTTACTTGATAGTTAATAGTTGTTTAGTTAGTAATCCTGTATATTTAAACTCCAACTTTGTATTAACCGTCACTTCTGAAGATGTATGCAGAAGCCAACGAAACTTCAAGTAAAAGATAATTTCTAAAAGGATGCGTTTATATCTGATGTTTGTCACCGCTGTTTGTGTGTTATTTCGTCTGACCAAATCGAGGAGTTATGGGTTGTGTGTGGTGGAGATGACTCTTTCGTCTTCTAACAAATCAGCATATTTTCGTTACTCCATGATTTATTTTGGCTGTTGCAATTAATTTTTTTTTTCAGACTGAACTCTACAACAAAGCAAAATGCAAACCGATTTTTTCCGATTCCCCAACTCCACCAAAGAGTTCAGCATCGCTTTGTTTCATTGCATTCCTACTAACTCATCTCAAAACTCCCTCCCCTTATTCTTATTGATAGACTGAATCCTTACCAAATTTGCAGTGAACGCATATTTATCTACCAGCTTTTCTCGTTTTTAGGCCGGCGACGCTCTCGGCGGAAAAAACCTGGAATCTCCTTTCCACTGTGTTATTTTTTATAAGTAATACCATTAAGAGCGTACATGTTTTTGTTTCTTTTCGTTTGTATTGATCAGAATACGCAAACGTCATGCAATCCCATTTTTCAGTCCTAAAAAAATACACAAAAAACAGAAAGCAAAACGGAAGACCACTAAGGAGGCTAGGAGAGAAATTGAAAGACGCGTGTTGACTGTCTGCAGTACGTTGCCGAGCATAGATCGATATCATGGGCCTTTTGGCGTGTCAAACACTTTCATGAAGCCTTACGATTGAGTACGGGAGTACAAGGAGCGAAGTATGTAGTCTAGAGAATAACTTTATTAATCACGAGTAGCACAGTAAAGTTCACACTCGGTAATCGGTGGCTCACGATCGAAACAGTCTGCTGAATGCTCGCACCATTCATCAAAATTTAATTTAGTGACTCCTTATCGGGGACCCCGCCGGGGAGGCCTTTATTAAAAACCATTCCGCGGACCTTACGTATGTCATGGCGTGTTACTGATAATTCAGAACTGGTAGCCTACACTGAGGATCACATTCAAATGTGGGCGCCGATTGGTTGAGGAGCGAGTAAAGAAATTAAAAGCTCGTAGAAACTCACTAAGGAACACAAGGTAACCTGACCTGTAGAAAAACAAACACAATGATTTAGTTTTGATGACGGTTTTATTTAACTTTGTCTGGTCACAGACGAACCGAAGGAACTTGACTAAGTGTTAAAATGTTTAACCTACAAATGGCAACAACAAAAAAGTGTTTAACAAACTACCTTGGCACTGTATAGGCAGTGTAGTAGTTTCCGTATCTGTTGCCAACTAAGTTCCCTTTTGTAGGGTAACTATATGGATACAACCACTTTAATATTATTTCCCGTAACTGATTAAAAAGCTACTAGAAACGCAACGGAAGGTACTAAACTACTTAACTTCATATTGAAATTGATAAGCTTGCGTTTGAACCTAACATTCTGTTATATATTTATGTGCTAAACTTAAAATGCGAGTAAAAACGCACTAAAACAACTGGAACACGTGCTCGACCGCTCCTTCTGTAAAAGCTAAAATTGGAAATTAATAAGTGTTTCTAAATTGCATTTTAAGTCAAAAACAATTTCCCTATTACTAAGACTAATTATGTTTTCGCAGGTTAACTCCATACGTATAAAAAATTAATTGTAAAAACAGACCGCTGTTAATAGCTTTCTGAAATTTCTATTTCGATAACCTATGACAATTTCCTTCGTCGCTAACTTTACGGCTGGACAGTAAAATAGGCACCACTCTGTACCTGTGCGGAAACTGCTTTCACAGTATAGATCTAAATCGGTTTGAGCTGTCCTTAGAGAGTGCTGCCATCATGCATCATATAAAGAGGGCGATACCTTTAGTGACAAGCGACAATACAATTTGGTAGGTCATCTTTCAATACGAAAACAGAAGCATATTAAAAAAACTGTTGGCTACTGTGTTCAGAACCTTCAGTTTATGAACGGTATATTTGTGACTATCTCATCCTAACCATCAACTTGGGTCGCTATTGAATTCACTCCTTTCAACGCAATTAATCAGAACATCCTATGACAACTTAGGCTGAAGCCTGGCACTATTGGAGTGGAGTCAATTTCATCCCAACTGTTTCCTCATCTCCGCGGTTTTCGTACTAGCTTATTTCGCCACTATAAAAAAAAAACAATATTGTCTCATGTGTTATCCGAAATAGAGGGTTTTTGACGGATGTGTAGCAATCAATCAATTCGCAAGAAAATAATTACGATCAAATAATTCATTTGACAAATGACAGCTGCTGGCTCTGCAGGAACATATAGAGTTGTCATCGTTTGCTACTCTCAAGGAATATTTAGTAGCTGCACCTAAAAACCAAAAACATCACGGCACGTTAAAAGAAAGAGTAGTTCAACTTTCACATAGAGATGAATATTCAATGGTTATTTCATTTTAGCGAGCAAGACATTTTGCCAACTCGATTATTCTCTAGTTTTTTTTATTTTACCTTTTTCTTTCTGCTATGCTGGTGGGGGGCTCCTTGGATTGGAAAGTATTTTGTGCTATTACATAACATAAGATTAAAGAAGAGATTTCCTATGTAAATAAAGGATAACATTTTGAAATGGTCAAACAACAAGAAAAGCTAAGAAAGCAAAGAAATGAATCAAATAAAATGGTACGCCGAGACAAACGGTATCGTGAAAACTATATGCGACTGTTGATGATTCAATGTGTAACCGGCTTCTCGAAACTAACATTTCACCTGTGAAAGAGGTAAAATCGATGTCTCATGAAATTGATTTCATCTTGTAAAACAATAACTGAGGAGACCTAATTAATATAAGCTTCATAGTTTCCTTTAGGTCTCCTCGCCATTGTTAAATCTATTCCTTCTGTTTCTTATTATTTTTCATTATATTTGTTGTATGGCAAAATAGATAAATACAAAATAAAAATAAAATAAAGATGGCCTTCACAAAGTGTTTCATAGGTTGAATATGATAAGGGAAATTCCTAGCATCCCCTCAAAACGGTTTCCAGTGAACAGGGCTAGCTCATTTTTCTACAGTCAGCAAACAAACCTCAAGGTATCCTGCTTTTTACTCGCTCTACAATCTCGTTTGTTAAACTCAAGGCCATTTCGGCCATCTGGGCATCGTACACTTCGTTTGGAATCCTTGGAAACCACAAATTGTCTGGATAACGCATGCGTGTGGAGCTTCCCACAAGGCTCTCGAGCTGGCCAGCTAGCTGAAGTAGTACAGGGTCATCCAAACCACAGCAAATCAAACGCAAGTCGTGGACGTTTGATTTTTCTGCATCAATGGTGTACTTGGCGGCTTTCAAGGCCTTCTCCGCTGCCTGGACAAAGACAAATCACTGTGTCAGTAAAAGTACAGTAAAAGCTAAGCTTAAAGAGAGACTGGCTAACTGACCATATCCTCTACAACGTACTAGATTGACACATAGTAATTGCTTCCTGGATAGTACGCCACACGTAGTTAGTGCAAGGAGTTAGTCGTAATCAACGACTTGCAAAGTCTTCGCGAATATAAATTACTTACACAAAAGATTATCAAATGAAGAATGATCCTTGCAGTTGTGAATGCAATTTATGCAATTGTGTCAGTGGCTTCATAGCTCAGTTGGTTAGAGCATCGCACCGGTATCGCGAGGTCACGGGTTCAAAGCCCGTTGAAGTCCTGAATTATTTCAGGCTTCTTTACCAGTTGCTAATTGAATTATTTCATATACATCACTCACATAAGAGTTTATGACAACGTCTCAGGCTAAAATACAATAGACAGTGTTATGAGGATCAGAGTTGCTTTTAGCTATCTGTCATGCAATTCCAGACTTTTCTAGAATTATCTTATAATTTGTAATATTCCAGAAATATCTTTGATGTGACTCAGGAGTTTCCACAAATAGTAGACCTTGTAATACACTATAAATAGTAACAGAACGTTCTAGATACTTGAAGAAAAAGTATGAAAACAGGCTCGTAAGTAATAGAAAAAAACTCTCTTGCCCGAGGGCTTACCCTCGTGGTCAACTGTGATTGAACTTATACTATGGATGCTATACTGTGAGGAAGCTATAATCAAGTACGATAACTATGGAGGAGCTATGACCTTTGACATTGCTATATCCGGAGAGAAGAAAGAGACGATAGCAGAAAAGGGAGGAAGATAAAGAGTTCAGAGTTTATTATGAAGTCCTCCGTACGAATTTGTGTGCACAGAAATGTCAATGAGTGGAAAGAATCCAGTGAATCAAGAAAGTCAAGCATTGTTGTCTCTAGTCAGTGGAACTTGGAGTTCAAAGTGAATGAAAGACAATAAGCCTGCTTTACGAACTGATTAACTTAATCTTTAGCCAAACTAATTGTAACAGCGTATAACAAATTTGACAATAGTGAAAGGGTAACTGCTCGTTGTCACACTTTTTTTGCGTGCCTTATGTCGTGCTCGGGAGCTCTTTTCACTTATGTCTTGTTTGCGGACACCTTTTGGTTATTCCCGCACGTAACAACAGCAACGCGAAAAGTTTGTCAAAGTAGCCCCTTAAGTACTGACAAGACATCCTTTTGATGGAACACAATATAAGGTGCAAAATAAATATATTCAGGCCATACCTGGTGGCATTTGAAGCAAGCCCATTCGTAGGAAGGGTTGCTGAAAAAGATGTCGTTCTTTACTGCCGCAATATCAGCTTTTGCCTGTTTGAACCAACGCCTGGCTTCCCCTGGTTGTGGATTTGCTCTTCTATGGAACTGCTGTCTTGTTCTGTGTCCTTCTCTCTGTGAGTGATGCTGCCTTGCACGGGTCCCCCACGTACTAAAATAATCATTATACGAACCATTGGAGTTTCCAGTTGCACCCATATTAGACGCCTGCTGACTACCTCTTGGTTCACCTCTTTCCAATCGTGAAATCTCATTCTGAACATGTTTGAAAACCTCGTTGCAGAATTCTTCATCGCCAACGTTTTTATCGGGATGCCATCGAAGAAAGAGTCGTTTGATGACCTTCCGCTTTTTCTCTTCTGGCATTTTCCATGCCTCCTCCAGAAGATCTGAAACCTCGTCAAATGCGGCCTGTTTATTCATGCTTCTCGGACGTCCGATTGGGTGAGTTGCATAGCTCTGGTGCTGATGATCAGAGACGACAATTGCCGAGGATGTTGGAGTGTCTAACCTGTGGAACTTGTACAAATCGGTGGCATCAACTTCTATCTCTTGGTTATCTCCAATGTTAACAATGTACTTCTTTGCCACAAGAGGATCCCCTTGATCTGTCACCTCCTTGACTATCCTGGCGTAAATGTAGGTCGCAACTCCCTCCTTGAGTTCTAATGTCGGATCCTCGAGCTCATATCCCACATATTCACCAGGTTCAAATTCTTCGAATGCATCGTTCAGAAGATGGTGGTCCTCCAAAGGAATAAAGGTGCCCAAGGTGGGGAAAATATCCATTTCTGTTGTACAATAGGAGTCATCTGGTCTAATTCTCAAAGAATCCAACAGTGGCCATATCTCATTTGGGGGACGGTTCAACATTTGAGAAACTAAGCCCGCTCTTCTTCCAAGAAGCTGTCCATATAGCTCTACAATCAAGTTGGAAACTATGGATATCACCAAGGTATTCTCTTCTATCGTTGCCATCGCATTGAGATACACCTTCCGCGTCTCTCCGTCAGGCGTTATTCTCTTTTCCAAGAAGTAGAGAACTTCAGCTTCGCTCTCCGGAATGAGATTCTCGTCACAGAAAAGAGTGGTTTTCAGGTTACCCACAGCACAGATCTCCATGCTCTGAAGTTCAAACTTGATACTTTCAAACACATTTTCGTCAAAATCCCTGTTTTGGCTGTTTACGTCTCGAATCAGTCTGACAATTCCAGAAAAGAATTGTGGTGATAACACCCGTTGCTGTAAGGTCTCTACAGCTTCAGAAGTAACAATTACGGCACACTGTGCATCACAGAGCTTTTCCTTCACCACTGAAGAGAGCATTTTGGGTCGTACTGCATTTGGTAGCTTCATAACAAGTTCTTTGTAGTTGGTCATGGCCGACCTGCACGTCACTTTCATCATTTTTAGGTCCAAAAGGAGAAGGTTGTTCAACTTTTGCAGACGATCGAGGATGGTAGGAGGCTCATCATTGAAAATCAGCTTTGAAGATTCATGCAGGGTCACAGGTGTTACACTGAGGCTTCCCTCGGACGAGCTTCTTCTTGGTGAAATTCCTGGAAGGTGCAGGCGAGAAAGATCTTCGGTCTCATTTGTGCTTTCCTCAAGCTTTTCAAAGAACCCCTGAACCGCTTTGACGCTTACAACAACTTCGTTAGGGTGCAGCCTGGCACTCTTGCATTTATCGCTCAACTTTTCCAGCACCATAGCATAGTGGAAAATCGTAACATGCTTCGAACAGCCAAGGCTCTGAAACAAGTTGTGAAACTTTCCAAATTCTCGAGGTACGCTGTATAAGTAAGGCTTAATTTCACGATGCTCATACAGCTCAAGGACAGCTTGTTTTGGTAAAACAAATCTCTTTCCCTGCTCGACCAATATGCATGGTGTATTCGAGAGCTGCAGTAACATTGCTTCATTATTGGTGTTCGCATTTGCTTGCAAAAACGCGTAAATACTCTCCATTACTATGGTTTTCGTGGCATTCTGCTGAGGTGAAAAGGTTTCCTTTTCGCTTCTGTTTTCAAGGCTTGTACAGATGGTTTGGCAGTGATTAACAACAAGATCTACAGATGGCATTTGCATGATCTGAAGCTGGGCAATAAAATCGTTACAGTACCTGTCAATGTTGCTTTTGGGGGGCTTACCAAGCTCGTACTTATGAGAGGTAGGGTTCGCCCACCATGGAAGCAAACGTGCTTTCGTCCAAGTCATTTCCACAAAATTGATAGGAACTGCTCCTCTGAATGCTAAATAGGAATTTTGACCATTTTCCTTTGCCTGAAATGGTTGGCATAACTCTCGGAGTGCTTTTCTAACTGGTTCACCGGCCACGAAAGGAACGTCACAGATATCTGGTAAGAGCCCTTCGGCCACCACATTGGGTCGTCTTAACAGATGTTTTACTAGTACTTGCGATTTTGTGTTTGTGTCTACAGTTGGCTCCGTAGCTGCTTCATGCGCAACATCTCTGGCGAATCTTTTGAAGAGATCCTGGGAAATTTCATGAACCAGACCAATTGAGCGCAGGAATATTAACCACTCCGTTGAATTGAGAGGTTCGGGTGGGAAGTATGTCGGTGGGAGCATGGCACGAAAAACCTCTTCTAGGGGATCGTAAAAGGACGACACAGTTTTCAGGGTACCATCTGCTGAAGGAATAAGTGGAGTTCTTCTCAAGCAGTCACGTAGTCTTTCCTCTTCAGCTCCCGATTCCGAAAGACTTGACAGAATGCTCTTACGAGTGTACTCCAAATGTGCCTGCCTAACGTCAGCACTGAACACCCTCAAATTCGGCAGGATGCAGGTGCAATACACATCAACAGCAGATATACATTCCAGACCAAGGAAAGAGAACAAACTCGACAAACCTGACCAGGACTCTAGGAAAAGCGTACCTAACGCGCGTTCCAACACATCGATTTCTTTTCTTGGTATACCAACTGGCAGGACACAAACGTTATCATGCTGATCGAGGCGTACGACGCCTCCGCGTGTTGCCAGGTAAAATGGAAGTCTTTTTAGCGGGCTCCTGTCGGCAGCTTGAAGGGCCCTCACATTCCTGCTGAAATACTCCATGACCACTCTACAGTCTGCGGCATCCAATCTACCAGGTGAATTTGGGTCCATTTCAATCTTTTGGGCAAGCGACGTCAGTAGAGATCTCGGCTTACTTGGAGATGAAACCAGTAAACGAACCAGGGAAACTGCATCAGATGGTGCGCTTGGAAGTGGGACATAATTAGGTTCAGGCAGACCAAGTTTTCGTAAGACGTCCACAAGATTTTGATTTGCATTACCTGAACTGACGTAATCGACGACACATGACGCTTGGCGCAAAGGAACAAGATACTGAACATCAGGGTGCCACACCCTGATTGAAGGAAATAGAGGCAACCATGTCTTTTCTCGTACCGCTTTCACCTCATCAGCAGGTAAAATACTCCAGTTGGTAAGGGAGCCAAGCGCGTCCTTTAACTTGGCTGTCTTGCATTCTTCTGTAGTTTTCGAATCATTTAGAATGTCTGTACTGAGGTCGCCGAGGAAGGACCACACTCTTGATATCCATTGCTGATTAGGAATTGATGTTTGACGTGGAGACCACTCAACTAACGCTGCGTTTCCGTAGAACACCTGTTGTATTGTTTGGGGCAGGTTGTCAGCGAATACTTGTGCATCAAGGGGCTTCAAAACAGTCGAATTTTGGAATACAGTATCCGTGAACAACTTGCGATAAACTTGTTCATGAATAAAAAGGTGTTGGGAGCCTGGTAGAATATCTTGAAATCTAGATAGGAATTTGGGCTTTGTGCTTGAGAACAACTGAAGACAGTTGTCTTGCGTCAAGAGTAATGGAAGGCCTGGAAGCTGATTAACAAAGCCCTGTGCCCCTTTGCAATACAGCAACACAAGAATGACCCCAAACGCATTTCTAAATGGCGTTTCGGTGATGCTACAGGGAATTGGTCCAATAGTACACAACGGTGCCTGTGAAGCGATGGATTTGTAGAAGTTGATCACACAAGAGGGAGAGACAGTGCATACAGGAACTCCTGATCGCTCAAATGATTCACACAGCTGCATGGAAAAGGCCACTAAGTTAAAGCCACTTGAGAGTAATATCTCTTCAAACCTTTTTCTGCATTTCTGTTGATTCTCATCCTTGTCCTTCTGTGTTGAACGGGCGAAAGGTCCCACTTGGGCAAGGTTGTTAAAAAAGGGTTGATTTCTTCCATTTCCTTTCGGTGGAAGCCAGGACACCTCAACTACAGCAGGGTGGTTAGACCCATTGTGTGTCACATCCGTTGGTCTGCATCTCATTACTGGCAGAATCTTTAACCCAAGGTTGGCTGCGCCTTGATAAAGCGAATCAATTAACGTTTTCCAATATGGATCTGCAGGTGGTGTAAGTGGAAAGAATCTTTCGTAGGCATCAATTCTCCCCAATATCTCATCTTCCGTACACGTCACAATGGAGGAGGAGCCGTCTGTGGCGGTGGGCAGCTGAAGAAATGTCAACACCTCAGTTAAAAGTGTGAGATAACATGACGCCACCACATCTTCTAACAGTGCACTGTTCCAGTCACTGCGATATCCTCCAGCTTCATCTCTCCATAAATTTCGCCTTGCCTCGTGATCCAGTGCAAAGTGGCCATTGATGTGCACAGGAAGATCAGTTTCGAAAGGGAGTGGGAGAAAGCAGAAAGCTTTCTTTCGCCTTTCATAAAGATCACGGGACTTCTCTAAAAGGCAAGCAACACCGCCGCGAGGAAGCATCCCCAGTTCACGTCTCTTAAAGGCCTTGGTGATACTCCCTTTAACTGTCTTCTCAAAGCCAATCTGCTGGACGATTAACCACTTTTCCTTGTTCCCTAGGTTGTCTTCAATGTTTAAAACATAGGAAACCTTTGCTACCGGAATATCAGTTGGAAGAATATTCTCGCTCTCTTTTATCTTTTTCCCATGTTGTCTGACGTAATCTGTAAACGCTTTTCTTTTAGTCTCGTCTTCCTTGGACATTGTTGTCTCGACTGCATAAATGTTAGTTAGTTTACCACTTTGTGCGCTAACTTCACAGAGGGTGATCTTTCTCACGTTGTTCACGAAGAGGAGAACTTCAAACAATTCCTCTTTGAGGTCTTCCATCATTGCGTTTAGCGTTGTTAGTGTAACGGGGCTAGAAGAGATTTTCGACACTAAAGACATTTGCTGAGTGCGTAGGGGAAATCTGAACATAGTACCGTTATCAATCGGAAAATGATTCTCTAGGTAGCAGGAGAATACATCAGGGAATGTCTTCCGTAGTCTTGGGATGTCTTGCAACATGATACCAGGCTCTCGAAGTGTGGCTCCAGGAACGTACTTACAGTTAGGATCAAATGCACACAAAACATCTCCAATGTCTTTTCCTTTGGACATGAATGACGGTACATCAGTCAAGTGGTAAACAGCATTGAAGCCGACACCGTACTGACCAGTCTTGTTTGGATCTTCGCCTTTGCTCCCCTCACCAAGGTTGCGTATCCCATCGATGTCTGCACTTGAGAATGGCTTGTTGTTGTAAACACACAAAGCAGGACCCTGGAGTGGTTTCCAACTGTCCTCGAACACTCTTTCATTAAGATGATGTCTGGGATCTTTGATAAAACAAATCTCGGTTGCCTGCGCATCATCGGCATTTTGTACAAGCTCTTTCAAAATTTCTTTCTCACAAGGGTAACCTGTTAGAATTCGCTTCAAACGATTTGTGAGCTTCTCCCTTTGTCCAAAGGCAATTCCAATTACATGAGGTCTAAGAGCTTCTTCTCTTCTTGATTTTACTCCTAACTGAGCACATGTTGGCCAAGGAATTCTGTCGTTCACAAAATGGATACCCTCTTCATCCGGCAACCAAGAACAATTTCGAACGCAAAGGTCGGGCATTGGCCGCATTACTCCCTTAGAGTCGGGTAGAGGAACAGTTTCCCAGTTCCGCTGTGCCTGAGAGGGATCATCTTTAGATTTCACTGCCTCGCCCAACAGTACCGTCAGGTGGGTTGCAACTTTAAGGGTTTCGCCGTCTAGCACATGCTCTCCAAACGTTGTCTTTATTTCACTCAGGCTTGAAATGAAATCCTGCGCATCAAATGCCATCTTAACCCCTGCCGCCCTCATCAGTGGCGAAAAAGCATCAGCCAATTTCTGTGGAAGCTTGAAAAGGTACGGCGAGCAATCAGCAGTCAGCGTTAGTGCCACTCGTTGAGATGAAAGAAACCTTCTGTCAACAAGAATGAAACTCTTTCCCAGTAGTGGTTCTAACATGCAAGCTTCATGGCCTGGAAGACATTTCTGTAACCTTGCATAAACTTCCATGCAGACCTGTTCTAACTCCTTGTATTGTAAACTATTGAGGCAGTCTACTTTTGCGGAGAAAGCGTTGAAAAGTTGTTGCATCACGTGCTCAAGGGTGGCAGTCTTCGTATCTAAATGTAATAGCCTTGTCACGTTTTTTGAAACGAAAATACCCGTTAGAGGTTCGGTGCAACACACCAAGTATTTTATCTCTGTTGGGTAGGCTTCTTCGGGTGTAATTAGCGAATTTTCTTCAAATTCATCTCCTTTCCAAGGCAGCGGAAAATTTACTGGTTTTTTGAGAACTGGAAGAAACTTAGCCTTCGAAATGCGCTCAAAAAAGTTAGGTCCGGGTGGCGGTTTAACTATTGTCTTCTTGTCCATAAAACTGAGCAATGCGTTTACACGCCCCAACGCTGCAGTGCTGTCAAATGCATTTAAATTGTGAACGCTCTCTGCTCTTTCGGCTACCTCAGACCAAGAAAGATCGTTGGAAGCCATTCCCAGTTGTTCAAGAATGGCGAGCCTTTGACCGTTAAGGTACGATTTTTCATTGCCGAAAGGAAATCTGCCATCTTCAGGAATGAATAGCAACGCTGCCTCTCTGTTAGGGTGCACAAGTTGGCTAGGTAATTTCAGATTTTCACCGGCTGGTGATGCAGGAATGCAAGCGTGCAGCATTATCAACTCGCAGTAATCTCTTTTGTTGACATCCAAGGCGTGCAAAGTCAGCACATCCCTCAAGTCAGGTGGGAGGGCGGCAATATTCGGAAAGAAAATTTCACGAAAAAATTCAATCTTGCTGAAGCGCCTTGCGTTAATTTCTTCCTTTCGACCACTGGCTTCGAAAGATCGCAATACATCGGACGGCAAATCGACAACCAATCCAATGCCGTTGCAACACATTTTAAGAACTGCGTTAGCAGCTTCCCCAATTTTGTTCTCATTCCGAAACTGAGGATCAAGGAAAATTACTTGCGTGATATCCGTCCATTTCTTTCCATCAGAGAAAAGAGAATAACCACCACAGGCGAGCCTTGAGTAAAAGGATTTCAGTAGTGGCAAGCAGCTGTCTTGCACTTGACATGCCTTTGGCCATAATGAATGGAATACATAGGAACCATCATCAGGGACAACTGACTTCACATCCTCTAAAAGATCAAAGAAGGCAGAAACCACGGAATCGTGCATGAGCACACAATTCCAGTTCACTCCAAGCCACCTTTTGTCGTCCTCTACTCTCTCCTGTAGACTACGTCGATTAGAGGCCACTGCAAATGCACCATTTATGTGCACAGATAGACCACTGTGAATTGGGAGGGGCAGATAGCAGAAGATAGTGCCATTGACATTCCGTTCAGCGATCCTCTTAACAACAGGCAAGGGAAAGAATGTGTTTCCCTCCTTTGGTTCCAACTGAACTGCAACTCCCGCCGATGGAAGGAGAGTAGCGTCATTCATGGCAGCCTCCATTGCCTTCCCAGTTCCCAAAGAGGAAACAACAAGCCAAGTTACGATCCCTTGTGGCAATTCGACGTTGAAGAATTCCCTTCCATGTTTCGTCAGACTACAGATGACATCAATTATCGTAGAGGATACTGGAAACTTTGTTGGGTCAATTTTTCGATCCCGTGACCGCTTTTTCACTTTAGAGGCCGCTTGGAGAACGTTACACTGTTTGAGGAAGGCTAACTCATCCTGGTTTAATTTCAATGCACTGGGAGGAACCGTAAATGAAAACGATAGTTCCCTGAGTATTCCTTCTGGTGGTGCTGACTTCCTAACCTCAAACATAAGTGTTGGTTGTACATCTTGGCACGCCAAGTTGGGCAAGTGATAGATACCTACGCGCAAAACATTCTGGGTGAAGAGAAGCAAGTGGTTAGCTCCATGGATAAACATCTGCAGTAGTTCACGCATTTGTTGATCATCATAACACAGTTGTTTGATCTCACTTGCAATGGCTTGCTCTCTTGTTCTTAGTGGAAATCTAAAAAGCGTACCATCAAATGAATTGTCTTGTTTGTCAAGATGTAAGTCACAGCCAAAGATACCATTGAACGGTTGAAACTGATTTTTGAATTTCCGAAGTTTCCCGATGTCTTTGTTCAAGTTGATCTTCATTCCTGGTCTCCTTTTGTTCCTGATGGCCTTTCCGAGATACGAAGTGTGAGGATCAAACATCGCCAGATAATTTTTGCTTACAAACATAGGCACATCGGTCAGGTTGTAAACTGCGTTGAAGCCAAGACCAAATCTTCCAATCTTCTCAGTATCCTCTGCTTTGGTTGCTTCATTTAGTTTCGTAATGTTGACAAAGTCTTCCTCTTTAAATGTTGCGTCATTGTAGACCCAAAGAGCAGGACCTTGGCAACCTTTCATGCCTTCATCGATCAGACATGTCATGGCATTCTTGTTGCTTCTTTCGTCATACAGGAATTTCACCTCAGTGGCGCCAGCATCGTCTGCGTTTTGAATGAGCTCTTTTGGTACTGCAAATCCATCGGTGTAGTCCTCAAGTAAGCGATTGAGACGAGTGGTAAGCCTTTCCGCTTGGCCAAACTCTTCTCCAATGAACAAGTCATCGGGATCCAGCATTCGATTTGTGAGGGACGGAACTCCTAGACGCTCCGCAGTGGCACTGGGGATATTAGGGTGTAAATAGAAATATTCCATAGCTTCATCCTCACCGTCTCTTGTCAGCCATTCGTCATGTTCGCAGTACATGCAGCGTGTAGCTGGTTCAAGTCGGACATAGGTGTCGTCTTCGACATGAATCGGAAAAAGAATCTTTGTCTCCAATTCAGGGCACAATTGCTCGCTTGCCAGCTCATTCAAGATTTCCACAGATAACTTGATATCTCGTTTTACTTCTGAAGTACTACACTGGAAATTTCTATTGTCGTGCTTCTTTTTTATCATGCCGAGGACCTCGAGCAAAAGGACAGGGTCACTTTGGAATCTCATACCAAAACGGTGAAACAAAGCCTGGAACTTCATCATTTCTGGGGGAAGAGGAAGTATGTATGGTGCGAGATCAACTTTTGTTTCGCTAGGCAGCACTTTGCAAGGTGAAGAGAAACCGTTACCATTCCAAACCCATTCGGAGATCTTTGTCATGTCGAATGCCATATTTAGAGCCTCTTGGTTTACTCCACCGAGAAAGAGGTAGATTTCGTCTACAACGACCATGTAATAAGGTTTCTCGTCTTTGGTGTAACAAGTAACCACATTTCTCAAATGTGTTACGACATCGACGACATCGGCTTTGTTCTTCCATCCAAAATATGTGCAAATTTCATTCGATGGCTCAACATTGACAAGTGGTCTCACGGATCCAATAAGATTGGCTAGTTGCTGGCTTTTGATTTCTGTTGGCTTGAAAAAGTGTCTTTCTTCTTCTCCTTTGTTAGTTTCACTCCATGGAAGCGTAGAAGGGAAGTTCCAGGGCCTCTGCTGCAATCGGGATACCCAAGCGACGTCCTTCAGTAACACACCCAATTTTTGTCCACTAACTGGTTCCTGGAGTTTTTGCGGATGGCTGCTGAGATATTGCAAAATAGCCGAAGACTTCGGTTCAACAGATGGAAATGGGCGGAGCACACTTACTTCTTTAGCACTTTGATAAATATCTTTGGCAGTGATCTTGTTGTCTTTCTTCATTCCAAGTGCTTCCAGAATAGATAGAACAGCCGGGTCGTTGTAGAGTTCACCAAAGGGAAAAACATCTTCGTAGGAAAACAGCTTTTGTAGGGTTTCACTTCTGGGGTCAAACACCTCCAGTGCCCGCACTCGGGTGGTTTTCTTTGGGACAAATGACATCAGTTGCAAATGATGTTTGAAGTTAGCATCCGTAAAGACGACTTGCGCGAAATGTCTGAACACATGGGCCATCAGTGTGTCAACTTGCGCTTCAGTGTATTTGCCTTGTTGGATGTCGGGAAAAACAACTTCGGAAAGCAGTTCGGTCGGTTTTAGAATCCTGACTTTCAATAGACGAGCCAAGGCCTTGGAAGCATCATCTGAAATGTCAATGAGGTCCCGGAGTGGTTGAATTGGAAGAGAATCACAGCAGGCTGCACACAGACCTACTTTCTTGGAAACAAACGTCTTGAAGTGAGTCTGAAAGAGTGGAAGAGAGGACAGAAGATTGTAATCTTTACTTCCTAAGTATTCCGGACGAGCGTTGGCCAGGAAGGACCTCAAAAGCTGCTTCTCTTTGGTAGACATCTGCCCAACGTTTCTAAGAAACGTTTCTGTGACCATATCGGAAAAACAGACCACCATTGCCTTCAAAACGCCATTGATGGATGGTGGGTTT
The DNA here is from genome assembly GCA_948470475.1 of Galaxea fascicularis. Taxonomy (NCBI): domain Eukaryota; kingdom Metazoa; phylum Cnidaria; class Anthozoa; order Scleractinia; family Euphylliidae; genus Galaxea; species Galaxea fascicularis. Next base: position 9,576,910 of record OX419343.1, on the reverse strand, counting down.
ATATAAGTCCCCAGCACCGCAGGATGCTGACTTATAAACGCTGGACAGTCGTGAATTACAAGAACGCCAATCTTCTGCAACACCTCTGTCAAAGCGTCGTCAATGTAGTCCCAGTTAAGCTGTTTTACTATTACTTTGGAAGGGTGAGAAAGCTGCGTCAAGGTCAGCGGGGTCTGGGACATGCTAAGCGGAATCAGCGGTACACCTTCAAAACACTGAAGAGCCTTGGCAGCAGTGAAATGTTTCCCCAGGTATCTCCAAACAACCTGAATCCAGTCTCTTGGAGGGTGGTTATGGTTCTTGTCCTCTGGGAACCACGATACTGAATGACCAATGTTCCAACCAAAAGGCAATGATTGCCAAAGTAGGGAAGGCACGTGATCTCTACCGAGCAGTCGCATTTGCGTGTTCCCTGGCATTATGAAACAAAAGAGATAAAATATATTGACTGATCTGGCTTACTTTTTAAGGCAACGAAAGCCTTTGCTACAGGTGGTTTGCACGTTACGTCATCGCCACCACGCTGGTGGACGATAAACAATCAATCTCTCATTAGCTCGTTTCGTTTCGTCCACCAGCATTTACTGGTTTCACCACTGTTATGTGTGTCTCTGGGGACTGGCTGAAAATCACCTATACTGAATAAGTTTGTCGGACTGCAATCCAACAGTAAATTTGGTGAATTATGCATATCAGATAACATTTTCTAAACTTAATTAGAAAGGCCTCACAGATTACCTTTAACTGCGCCTGCTAACTGTGCACGATCACCCTTGCCTTAAAAGCATCGTTTCGCAGCGTGAGTGACACGATAAACGTTGTGAGTGTTTTCGCTACCTTTACTATTAAAAAAAATTAATGGTATTCACGATTTCTCAAAACCCGGAATGTTTGGCGAGGTTTGATGTTGCCAAAGCCTAACTGCCTTTTCATGCCTAACATTCCAATAAAAACCAGGCCTAGGATCGCTGGCACGGGGTATCTGTGGCGTTTTGCTTTCTTCACCAACAAAGGCGACCAAAGCGTTTTCCAATAACCACGACCTAAAAAAGCGGCGTCATAATGAAATAGGCGAAATTGATCGAGATGGATGAAGCGTTTTTTCTGAGTTTTGATGAATTGGTGGATAAATTAACGAGTGGCAAACAAAACTTGTCGACGCACACTTGGCAGAGTAAAATATTTTCCTGCCTTAATCAGTTATAAAGAACTTTTTTGCAATTCTGTTTGCAGAACACATATCTCTTTCTCGCCTTTCTCGATAGCAAACAATGTGTTATTGTCATTTGCCAGCTATTTGTAGCGTCATACTTATGTCACTTAAATACCATGTCAAGAATGTACCTTGAGAAGCGACTTCTTTGAGGTTGTGCACGATGTTTTCGTGGACGTTTTTGTCCAAAAATCGACCACCTAGGCCAGGAAAAAGCTCTTGGGGATGTTCTGAGGAGGCGATGTACACAGGTGTGGCCCGAGCTTCAAATTTAGTAAATTCTCCATTAGAAAGAGGCAAAAGCTGTAAACCTTCGAGGTCTGAAAAATGGCGATCAGTGAGGGCAAATTGAAGAAGTAGCAGCTTGTCTTGTCTTTCAAGTTTCACATAAGAAGACGGCACTTTTCGTAAGACGTGTCTGATCAGACGAGGTTCTATTTCGGTTCGTCCTGAGGCGTACTTGTCCAGCGCACTGTGTACGTGGCGTGGAACAGCAACAGCTGGTAAACCAACTGAAAGCAAGACTCTCAGAAGCAAATCATTCCAACGGTCGCCCGACTGCTTCTGAAAAATGGCTTCTTTTATCTCCACCCAACTGCCACCGTTTGCTTGTGTATGCACAACGTCTTTGACAAGAAGAAATTGAAAGAGAGGTTTTTCAAGACCTTTCCACTTGTGGTTTATGCTGTGAACATCTGGCCATGCTCTGAAACATAAAATGCTGACGTAAATTCCTATGAACCAGCTAAAACTTGTGCTCCCTCTCACTGGATAAAATATATCGCATGGCGTGAAGTCGCACGTTGCTTAACGCTGACCTGTTCGATATCCAGCACCTCATATTTTGGACAAGAAAAAGCAAACAAGGAGACTAAATTTTGAGGAATTATTTAAATGCGTGTTCAAGGAGAGGAAACTAGTTTGATTGCTTCCACATCAAACCAAGCAAAAACGTGGAGCTGGTATACGAAACAGCTCTTAAAGCAAGTCTATAAGGATAAACATACAAGCGAACTTTTAAAAGCTGGCGTGATAGTGAATGCATCGTAAAAGGTTCTGATGTGACGGCTGCAGAAAAACACTTTTAAAAAAATCATGAAAAATACGGAAAAGGTGGACATGGAAGGGAGCATCATCCCCGTGTCCGACCGACACATCCTGCGGCAGGATAATAAAAGGTAAGTAACGTAGGTATAAGTATCACCGCTCGTACCTATTTGAAACTAGTGATCATGACCACTCTGCGACTACCAATGAATGCCCACTGAGTTCTACAATTATAGATTAAGAATTATAGATGCTTCAATACCTACTTGTAAATAGCAGCCTTGGGCACGAAAACTGCCTCCTCTGTCTTGGCTTTCAATATCATCCAGGCATACGCTCTGGGAATGGCTTCCTCTAGCAAGCACTTATTCCATAATAATGCCCGGTCAGTGAGATGCCGGCCCCCTTTCTCGAGCTCCTCTTGATCCGCACTTGGAGACTTTATGTAACGTCTGTTCTGATTCAACGCGAAGAAGCCATTCACATGCACTGGTAAGCCTGTCAAACTGGTTTGTTGAACCGGTAGTGGTAGGAAACAAAACACGTGGCCTTTGATGTCGGGCGTCTGTAATCTTGGACCTGTTGGCAATGCCATAGCAACGCCAACCATGGGGAGGTAGCTGAGAGCTTTGTCGGTCATAAGCTTCTTAAACGTCGAAGAAACTTGTCCCCCACAGAAGTAGTTTGTGACAAGGAACGAATGCTTCTTCGTGTTGTCTGCAGCAGGCAAATCGAAGTCTACTGTCTCTATATTAACTGGATACGTCACCGAAACGGAGTCAGGCATAACTTTTCCAGGTAAGATCTTCGAGCGAAATTCCTCTCTCTTTGTTCGCACCGTTTGAAGACTTTCATCTACAATCTTTACTTGAAACGCTCTTCTATGGTTGCATTCGTTCTCTTCCTTGACATATAACTCAATGGACTCCAGATGTTGCAGGAAGACAAGCATTAGATGAGCATCGGCCTTGAAACTTTCAAACAGCGTTTCTATCTTCTCCGCTGTGTAAAGTGTTTCAGATAGCTTGGATGGTGATCTCCTCAATGGGAATCGGAAGAGGGTCCCATTGTAGAATCCCCGGGAGAATACCTCGTCGTTGCAGTTAAATATGCCTTTGTAGGGATTGAACTGATCAGGCATTCTTTCAATGTCGGCGCAGTCGTCTCGAAGTCTCCAGCGCTTTCCTGTTCTCTTGCAGTCCTCGTCAGAAAAGTAGACTCCATGAGGATCAATGAAGCCAATCTGGTCTTCACTGAGCAAGCTTGGTAAATCTGCAAGAAGGTAATGTCCCAAAATCCAAAATGGTTCAACGAATAATTACGTCTATCCATAGCATCCACTCAATGCATGAACCTGTCAACTCAATCTATCTTTTCGTTTATTGCAAACCTAAAATCTTAGTGCTCACTACGACTAGGCTGGCGTTTCAGCTTTAAGTATGTCATATGACATTGCTCGCAGATTTTGTCCTAAAAGAAGAACTGAGTTTTGATGGGCAAAGCAACACGAAAAGGGAGCGGAGGACTGTTACGAAAAGTTATTGCGTGACTCGCGTTACTGTTTGGAAGTGTCTAGAACCCTCGTGAATACTAATTAGTATCACATCATCGTTTACGTGTGTTGCTGTAAATAGTTTAGTGTCGTAATGTTACCTTATTTAGTCGATCCGGAAAGTTCTAGAATTTTATGTTGTACAGTATATAAGCCGATCGGTGTAGCTTTAGAGTTTTCTTAGAGAGAGAGAATGTTTTCAGTCAGTAGTGTTACAAGCTGAGAGCGTTGGCGGAGGCCGTGTTTATTGAAGTGTGACAGAGGTCGCGTGTACATTTGGCGGAGGCCGTGGGTATTGAAGTGTGACGGAGGTCGAAGTGTAATTTTACAAGCCTAGTGTGAGCTTATTGTGAAGCCTTGTGCGGAGTTTACTACGTTCGTTTGGAATAAATAACCTTGTTGCAGTTCAGGCAACCCTGCGTTCTGTTTAGACATCAAACAACCCACTCCTCAACACAACGAACTCGTAACAAGAACGTTTCGCAGAATATTGTGCCAGTCTCTAATTTTTCTTCTTGCATGTTCTGGGAGAATGGGTCATCCAGCGAACAATAATAGAACCTGATCTCAGGTTAATCAAAGATCATACAACTTTTTTACTTAGTGCTAAGTTGCAGTACTGTTACAGGTTCACAGGTGGACATACCTGTCATGTGAAACACAGACTTGAACCCCAAACCAAACCGACCCACTTTCATTGGATCTTCCACCTTAATGCTGTCACAAACCAGACGGATACCTTTCCAATCTGCTTGGGTAAAAAGGGCGTTGTTGTAGGAATAAAGTGCCGGGCCCTGTTGAGAGTGAGCACAAATAAACACAAAACAACAAACAAGCAAACAAAAATCAAAATAAATTAAACAAAGTCGGTACAGCGCTGGTACTAAATTTTTATCAGAAATCAAATTAAATGTTCATGATTCATGTCGACCAAGTTACGGAACTTTTTTGTTTCACAAAGGAACTAACGTTTTGTTACGCTAGTGAGAAACGTTTACACTTCTATACAGAAAAATTAGATACAATATCTAGCTTCGCTTTTACCTGAAACTTTTCGAGTTTCTTGTCAAAAAGCTGCGCTTTCCCGTAGCTGTTTTTGTCGTGTAAAAACTTAACATGAGTGGCCCCTGCATCTTCAGCATTTTGAATGAGTTCCTGGCAGGAAAGAAGTGGTTTTCAAAGAGGATGAGTGATATTTGTAACTGTGACTAGCTCGCCTGGAATAGGTTACGCCTCCAGTTGGCCAGCACATCTGCCTAACCAGTTGTGAATAGACATGAAGTTCATTGTTATTCAGACTTGTAATGGTAACCGTTGTTTGATTTAGATTTACTGTTGTATTAGTAGTGAATAATGTGAAGGGTTTCGAATGTCTTTACATATAAAGTGTTGTCACAGTAAATATATAACTTATTTAAATTCCTCTTTGTATTTTCACACCAGTATACCGATCGCAAAAATCACGAGGCAATCTAAGATTTAATAGGGAAGTGGTCATTGCACAGTTTCTGTTTCCCTGAAAAGCCCTTATACTTCACTGTTCGTGGTGCTAATCAAATGGCAACATATCTTTCCAGACAATGTCTCGTTGACCAGCAGTTAACGGACAAATATTACAAAAAGATGGATAACTGAGAATTATGGTAATTAAGTTGATCTACCTTAAGTATTTGTCCGTCATCCGGGTACTCATCTAGGATTTTTCTCAACTGCTGGATGAGCGATGGTTGAATCAAATCGAACCCTTCGTCATCGTTGCTCGCTACATAAACAGAAACCTTTTGCATGTAATACAGGTAAGTAAGAATGAAGGGGAGTAAAGAGGAGAGGGAGAATGGAAGGAAGGAAAGAAGGAAGGGAGGAGAAGGTAGACATAAAAGACGGAAGGAGGCTAAGACAGGAAGACAAGAAAGAAGACATGAGGGAAGGTAGTAGGAGGGATGGAAGGAAGGAAGACAGGCTGATAGGCTGGCAGACAGGCAGGTAAGCAGTACCAGATGGATGTATGCATAGATGGATGAGTGGAGGGAGGGATGGAGGTTTGGACGCATCGGATAGGATGGATGAGTAGAAGGAAGGAAGAAAAAAAGGCAGGTATAAGGGGACATAGAAACTAAGGAAGTGTGGAATGAAAGAAAATACGTGGCTTATAATTTTCGGTTTGTTGTGAATCCAACTAAAAGATGTTATTTCGATGAGTACATGATACATACCCATATGGGAATGATCGTTGTCTTGACGTATGCTTTACTGTGTCATCTTCTAAAATCAGCGTGGATAGATACGAGTCAGGGTGAGTACTATTTGCTACGATCGCCTCAAAAGTTGTGTACTGATACAAGTTAAAAAAGGTATCAAAAGAGTAAATCCATATTCCACTCATAAAAAATCGTATCATTGAAACAGATGTCAGTGTGAACGGCTTAGTTTTCAACGTTCAACTGCATTGTAGTGATCAAATTAATTCAATCTTGTTGTGAACCGGTGAGTGAATACCGTCAATCTGTCAATCTAGACAGGCCAGTCATATAGCAATTTACATTTATTTTCATATTTCATGTTAAAATTGAGGAACACAAGAAAACAGGGATGGTTACAGTGGTCGTAGGGAAAAAAATAGGGGACACTTAGAGAATAAATTATGTAGTTAATCACCACCTTTTTTAAAGATAGATAATTCAACGCGGTTCTCCTTGTCTAACAAAACCCCAATGACATATGCAGTTTCCTAGCCTAAATGATATAATATTCCACAATTTTGTTCCAAATAAATCTACAGAATTCTTTCTCGGTTCCTTACATTATAAAGACAATGTTTTTGGAAATCTTTTATTCCAGAGTGACTGATTCCAAGTTTTGTATTTCGTCTTGTGAGACGAACCATCGTGGTTATCTCGTCAAGACGGATGATCCGTCTGGTTGCCCGTATTAAAACACAGACGGATTATCAGACGAGCTACAGTTCTTTGCCCAAGCTCGTCCCAGGCGGATGATCTGTCTCTAGAAAAATCGGGCCAATTGTTGCTACAGTCCACCATAAGATATAATCAATGTTTTTGGCGTTGTCAGTTTGTTTATCAGCGAAGGAATTTCACTTTTCCTTGCGCACTTAATCTAGCAAGTTATCACCTGATACTGACAAACCTTATTTATGAACGAACAAATTACACATTCTTCCTTTGGTTAACATTCGTTTGATCTGAAGAGATATATAACAAACCTGATATATTTCAGATCATGAACGAAGATGGACAGTTTCCTTTTCACCAAAATTCGCTCAAACTCAAGATATATCACGTGGAAAATATGATTTCCCACTTTCGCTGCAACTGCAGTTGAATTTTAGTTTAGTTGCTGTATATTAAAATTGTAATATGTTTTTCGCATCACGCCGCCCTCCGGACCGGACTGCCGGTACAACGCACAAGTCATTTTCCGGGCCTTTCGTATTTATCTTCATGCAGTTTACCGCGTGTCTTATACACACAAATAATTTTGACATTTATAGTACTTTACGACGCCAACCACTTGTTAAGAGGTTCGTACATGGCGACCGAACTGGCAAAAATATACCATTCCATATTCATGTTTGGCGACAATCAAACCAGCAATGCCCATAATTGTGGAGTCCCTGAAGTAAATTCAACTCTACAACTTAACGGCACTTCTCTCAGGCGGTTATTAACTGTACCTTCTTGAGAAAGTGATGTAAAGCTAACTTGTGATAGCATTTATCGACACATCATAGTGCTAGCCCGAATTTCGAAGACGACGCCAGGTTAAAATTATAACTGCTGGTCTCCATTTGCTACCATTGAAAAAAGCCAACAAACGCCAAGTGTTACTTACAATAATAATCAAGCAATGTTGCATTTACCATTTTCGTAGACAAAGTTGATTGAAGCATCAAGGAATATATTTTCTCGATCCACTTAGTCTTGCATTAAACAGTATACAAGTCGAACACATCGGCGCTGTGAGCATGCGTGACTAATCCTTCTCAGAAAACAGTCACAATTCTGGGGAAAATGGTCTAGGCGACATTTCAAAACACAATAAATTTTCAGTGAAGATACTAAGTCGAGCCACCAACCACTATAAAAACACATGTAAAAACTGGAAAAATAGAGAAACAGTGCACCTGGCCGTGCAACGTTAATTATAATTTTTCACCGCTCCCGCAAAGACTGATGTAGTTCATCAATACCAGCATGACCTCCAAGCATGTTATTCTACGGTTTCTTTTAACTGACGCTAACTGGCACCTTCGAGTTTACAAAGCTAGTGAGTGAGAATTCAAGAATGCGATTTTCTCAATCAGTTGATTTTGGAGCAGCACACTTGTGAGTCGAAGACATCAGCGCTGTTGATAAGCGTGACTAACCTTTCTCGGAAAACAGCCTCAATTCTGGGAAACGTCGGTAACATTTATAGCAGAATATGGGATATTATGGAAATAATAAGAAATATTCAGATAAAACCTTGCATGGAATACAAAATTTAAAACAAAAAACAAAAGAAACGACCTGAAATTTTCGTTTGGTATGGTGACCAAAAAGAGGTTTTAATTTCTTCTGCACTTTTATTTCCGCGTAACGCTTGAGCGAAAGATTAAACTGCATTCTTTTTAAGAGAGCGGTATTGAAAGCACTTTCCAACCAACATGACTGATGTTTTCCATTGAACTGTTGTTTTAATTACAAGCCTCAATGACAGGTTTGATTGACAGTTGATACAGCGAATATCAATTAACTATGAAAATCGCTAAAATAATCTGCACCGGTGTCTCTGGCCAAACCAACTTCCTCAATATACCGTTGCTTTGTGTGCTGTGGTAGACAAGCTCGACAATAAAAGATCGCAATATCGCATGATATCGCATGATATCGCATGATATCTATGTTTCGTTTTTTTGTGGTATCAGCCTGAATAGTCAATCTTTTGGTTTTGCTTTTACAAATTTATAATATCAGTCCCAGACCACACAAACAAACGAGTAAGGGAGCAATCGGACGATGGACCACTATTCCTGCTGTACTGTGCGGCACACAAAGATATAATTAATGTTTTAGACGCTTATATATTACTTTAATTTGTTTATCAACGAAGAATTGTCAATTTTCCTTTAGGTAAAACGCACTAAAACTAACAAGATATAAATCTTTTTTTATGAACAACGAAATTGCACGGTCGAACCGCCGGTACAATGCACAAGTCATTTCCCTCTTTAAATTCAATTTAATAACTCACTTGCAAGTAATCTACCCACAAAAACAAATCTTGGAAGTTTACCCTGTCTATACGATCTTGATTTATTTAGTATGAATTCAACTCTTGATGGGCCGACACATAAATAATTTTGCCATTTATAGTACTCATTTCAACGTAGCCGATCACTTGTCAAACGGTTTGTACTTGGCAAAAATATATCATTTCACATGTTTAGCGACAACCGAACCAGAGTGGTTTTACTGTAAAGCAATTTTCAATAGACACCCGCATGCAATATAGCGTAATACTCACTGAAATACCCACAAAAGACTACAGACGAAATGGTGTGCAATAGTTGCCAGCAATTATTATAGTACACTAACTTCCATTTCACGGGTTAAGTAAAATTACTCTAAAACTATAAAAGCAAGCTTATTATCTCTACCAGTGGCACCTAATAACAAGTTTCGGTGTAGATATGTGTTCGCTGGAAGGTTTAGTTCCGGCGTCGATAAAAGAGTGCACTCTGATTTTCGTAACTGAAAGGTTGCCTAAACGATTCGCAATGGGGAAATCATAGCCCCTCACATTTTCGGAAGGGTCATATTTGCTGTTCAGTTTTGGCAGTGAAAAACGTCAGCTAGCATTATCGGAAGGAAGATAGTTTCCTAGAAAGTTCGTCGAAGGTTCATTTCAGCTAGTATTTTCTCAGAGGAAGATTTTGTTGCCTAAAATTTTCGAGCAATTCAAATTTCAGCTAAGGAACAGATCGAATTCTTCTAGCTAACGAAAATATCACTTCAAACAGACTCCAAACATCATGAGGTGCTTAAAAATGCCTTTCTACTGCTTTGGTTGATTCAGTGGCTCCTTGGGAGTGCCCTTACTCTACCAATATATCAGCTTGAGGTGAATTCAACTAATCAAGTTAACGGCACTTCTCTCAGTGTGACGAGGAATATGTCACTGATTGCACGTTCTTGAGAAAGCAGAGTGAAGCTTAAGTATAATAGCACTGGTTTATGAACACATCACAGTGATAACCCGAAATTCGAAGATGGCGTCATGATTGAGATTTGAACCGGTAGTTTTTCATTAATTTTTGCGTTTGCAACCAAGAAAAGAACAAAAAAGCCGAGTATTACTACTTATAAAATGATTAAACAATACTATATTTACCATTTTGGCTGACAAACTCGATTAAAGCATCAAGGAATGTACTTTCTCAATCAACTTAGTCTTGTTTCAGCATACAGAGTCGAACACATCGTCGCTGTGCTCATGCGTGACTAATCCTTCCCAAAAAATAGCCTCACCCAATTCAATAGATTGATTAAATGAACACAAGATAGTGAAGATACTGAGTTGAGCCACCAACCAATGCAAAAACAGTTTTAAAAGCTGGGAATAAAAAAAGAGAAAAACAGTATAACTGGCCGTACAAACTGAAGTTAATGATAATTTCCGTCCTCAGAGTAACCCAAGACTGATGGAGTTGTACTAACTGGCTTGATCTGCAAGCTATTATTTGCTTCTTTGAACTGATGCGTTCAACAAATTATAGAGCCCAACGATGGCAATAATAGTTTGGAAATTCCTAATTCCGCCTGTAAATCGTTGCATTACTTAATAACAGTTTGTTTTTTTTGTTTTTTTTGTAAATCACAGGCTTAGGTTCGCGACTCCAAATTACAAAAGGGTGCCCCTTTGGGTATTAGTCGAGGATTCTTCTCGATCTTGGCACCGAACGTAAATGTCAGTTCAAAGAGTTGTTTGGAATTATCCGCTAGCTAAGAAGGTGTTGTTCACGAAAGGCAGAGCGAGGTTTGATATATTCGCGATCTCGTCCAGTATGGTGCGATGAAACTACTTTCTGTTGGATTACCCGGAATCTAGTTGGAATCGTCAATTCTAGGCCCTCGTATTTGAATCGTGGGTGATATCACGGAAGCAACGCATCAGCAGATAAAGTAATTGTCAGTGTGATTCACTTGGTAATCTATATCTTACCTCACTGTCTTCCTCGTTGTCGAAGTTTTCCAAGAAAACGTTTGCAATTCTAACCACAAATGAATGTGACACTTTCTATATCCCTCTTCGTCAGGACAAAGATAGAGGTTTCCAAGAATCGACCTCGATTCCAAGAAATTTCTTAGTCTGTTTCCGGTGATAGAACTTTCGAGAACAGGACTGGCCTAAAAAGCTCAGATTGCCAGTAAACTTAATTGATGTTTATTGTTATTTTTGACGTTGTCAGAATTCCAGTGCCCACGATACAGTTTACTTTGGGATTGCATTTCGTATAGAAAACAGTCATCTTTGTTTTGTTTGTTTTTTTCTTTAGATGTAAATTTTGCTTTTGCGATCAGTGTGTTTGTCTTTGTGCATAAATTCTACATACCAAACATTTTCCACATCACCTGCCTAGACAAGCAATAGCTTAGGCGTGATTCAGAAGCTGTATGAGCCGACCTAATTCATAGAATTAAGTACATGAAAAGTTCGGCGTCTGAATCAATTAGGAACGGCTATTTTAATTTGGAACGGCTCAGGCGTTCTTTTCTCCTGGCTTGGCCGGGAATTTCGACTTTGCCGGGAACGGCTTTGATTCAGACGCCGAGCTTTTCATGTGCCGAACTTAATGCATAAATTATTATTATGTCTACATTTTGAAAAACACTGACAATATGATTAGTTTTCCTGCAACTGTATTAGGAACGGCTGTGGAACGGCTAATTAAGTTCGACGTCTGAATCAACAGGCCGGCGTACTTTTGCCAATATGGGTCGGTCGACTGAATTCGAATTTAATTAGTTCGGCTCAAAGTGCCGCGCCTGAATCGGGCCCCGGCGCCGTATTTTTTCATGAGACGATCCGAATGCATTGAATTAAGTACAATAATACGGTTGCCCAGTAGGGGCAACGCTTCTACTTGAAAATGTAGTGTCATTCTGTAGAAATATAAGTGTTATTTGTAGAATTAAACATCTTTCCTTAGAATTCTGCAATCGTTCCTTTTAAATCTGCAGTCGTGCCTTAGAAATATAGCTGTTCTGTGGAAACAGTCGCAAGCTTCTTCTTTAGAAATCTAGCTCTTCCGTAGAACTCTTGCCTCTTCCG
>OX419343.1:9529767-9562267 GCA_948470475.1 Galaxea fascicularis | reverse complement strand
TAAACCCCGCTGCCAGGTAACGCAATTATATCACTGAAGCAAAATGTTGTTGTACGTCAGTTACCATTTCAAGATCCGTTCTTAAAACACACCGGTGGATACCTCATGAAATCGCCTTAAATATATGCATGTGCATAATAAGAAAGTAGAATTTCGAGCCTAATGGAGGTCGTTTTTGGTTCGTGTGAATTGACATCAACACAATTGTCTCGGGTGGAGAATTATGCCCCGTCCGTTCGCTTTCTATGCTCTAATTTCGAGGAAAGGCAATTTTCTGTGACTCTTTGATATGACTTATATATCACTCTATCGATTTAAACCTTACTGGTTACTGCTCCCTTGAAGGAATTATTGAATAAATGTATTACAGTTTATTAGCAAACTTCTGGTTCCAAACTAAAATGTTATTACGGGTTGCCCCGAATTGCGTGACCCCGGTTAGAAAGTGTATGTGCATTTGAAATCAGCATAAACGCTTTCGGCGCGTTAAATTGTCGTATCAATATCGGGGCGGACCTATTTGTGGTCCTTTCGATTGACTGTGGAACAAAAATACATACATCTCTCGGCAAACTTGAAAGACAAGGTTCCCATACTTAACTGCTCTATTTATGCCCAGATATCTGTGTGCTCATACTTTAATTATAGCCCGACAAATTATTTCACTAATTTTGCATTAGACCGTTCCCATTTTAGGTTTCCCGGCGTAACAACCCACGCGGGATGCTGGGAGAACTCGAGAAAAGCTTCAAAATCACGAGCCAGACCAAACACCCCAAGTGGGTATCGTACGCCGATAAACCCACAGAAGTTGCCGTCTTCATTGCTTTTATAAAATAGTTTCACAGGAAGAAAACTTTTCGCTTTTAATTTTTTCGTTTGCAGGTTTGTCACGAGTTTACCCATACAGTAAACAGGACGTAACCAATCGATGAAATCGATGATCGATAAAGCAATCGATCAATCGATGTCAATCGATGCATGTTAGTTAATTGGCATCGATTGGTATCGGCCAATCGATGACCAATCGATAATCACCCAATAGTATTCAGGAATCATCGATTGCCATCGATTGGGCTTCAAAAGCTTTTCGTGATCAAATAGTTTACTAAAGGTGATGAAATGAGTAAACGGCTCTTAGAAAAAAGATTGTGTCGTCTTTGTCGTTAGGTCTAGTGTAAGGTCATAGTTTCTGGGGATTCGAGGCTAAGTTGCTCGTTCGCAAGGGCGATTTTGAGTAGCATCGCTTGCGTAAAAAGAACGACAAAAATCCACAACATAAATCATGGAAACAGTTGCATACATAGCAGAATCGCCTTTTTTTAAATTGTAAGCGTTTACAGGTTATGCTCTAGATGTTTGAGGATACAAAGTTCATGTTTATTGTACTTTAATAATATTAGATTGTTGTAACTTTAAAAAGACGTACTTTAACGCTGTGCCACTTTCCGTAAACTTTATTCAGTTAAGCTAAATGAATTATCAGTGCTGTATAAAACCTGATCTTCTGCCGATGTCCTAGACTGTCATTGTTTTAATCATTAGAATACATCAAGAGGCTGTTCCCTTTAGAAATCTTGACCGACAAATTATCTATCAACAATCGATGGCAATCGATGCCAATTAATCGATTAATATTGATAATCGATGAAAACCAATGCCAATCGATGAAAATCGATGACAATCGATAATCACACCAACCTGGACGATCGATTGCTTATCGATTATCAATATCAATCGATTAATAGGCATCGATTGTTATCGATTGGCATTGATTGTCATCGATCATCGATTTCATCGATTGGTTACGTCCTGAGTAAACCATAGGTTTTTCACCAAATCAGAACGCGGGTAGTATCTCAGTTATTTTATGATACTTTTAACCCATCTGCTCTGATTTACTGAACTATGGGGATCTTGTCAGAAATGCTCAGCAGAGCTTGCTAAAATCTCTGTCATTATAACAAATTTCATATATTTATTTGAAAACTACTACACAATCAGAAAATCGAACCAAGGAAGCCTATATCCTTGAATTTCAATTATAATTATAGCTTCGAACCAAATTGCCGCCTTCCTATAATTTTTGAGCTCGATTAAAACTCTAAGACAAATTTAAACTGGTTGTATTGCGTACAAGTCTTGTTAACGTTTTCCTTGGAAATCGGTCGCGCGACGAAACACGAAAAGATTTGGTGCGCCGTCTGTCACTTTTGTGATATGGTGTATGGGCGTACTATGAGCTAAAGTAGTTTGTATTCGTTCCCGCTAAAGTTCGTATTAAAACAAGAGTGTAATGTAACACTTACCTTGGGAGTAGGGCCCATTCGGAGATTCAGTGGCCCATTTTGAGTCCGAATGGGCCACAGACCTACTCACTTTAAACCATGGAAATGATAGAGCGGTTTTCAATGGAGTGTTGAAAGAAATCCGCGTTTTCTTCGGTTTGGCTATACTTCGCAAAACCAACAGAAGCCAAACCAAAATCAATCGCTTGTTGCAAGCGCCCATTTTCCCGCGCTTGGTGCCAGTTGGTGCCAGCATGTAATTGCTTCGTATTCTAATTTGTTTATCACCTTGTTGACGATCTGTTCTATTGGCCAGAATAATTGCTTTGAAAACAACTCTGGCAAAATGATCAAATACAGTGGGACTCGATAATATTATAATGAATCCATAATCTAAAGAAGCTCTCCGAGTGACAATGATATTGTTTAGTCCGGCCAGAGGTACAAGGGAGAGCAAAACGTATATAGAATTTCGATGTCGGGCGTCCTCCGTTTTATGGGAGTCCCATTTTTCTTTTTTTCTTTTTTTTTTTGGTGAGTCAAGGCTTACGACATGCGGCCGGCTTGCGCCGAATGTTAAACATGATCTTCAAGCTGGTTAAACCGTTCCCGCAAGTCTCTATGTAGAAAACACCCTTTCAGCCCGTCATTTCAAATAACATTAAATTGAATTGGTACTATCAGCTTGGCAAATACATAGAAAACAGCCGAAGGCTGACCAGTTTAAAGGATCCTGTGAACTTCGACTATATCAAAACCAACACCGCAGTTTGGTATACCTGTGATCGAAGCAATGGTCCGCGGAGCCCACGAGAAAGACTAAAGCGAGTTGTTCCTTTCATACATAAGTCTGGTTTCCCTATCTGCTATACTAATGCTTTTGGCAACTAGGTGAAATTATAGGCGACACTCGCATTTGCATTCACTTTATTTATGCATCTTTTTGCCTTTTGCTTTGCACCCCAGCAAAGTGTTCGCAGTACAGTGGGATGTCTTGTAAAGATTGCATTGAGAATTCTGGGGTGAGGATTCCTTGTCTTTTGTTTATTTAAATGTCATATTTAAGTCGTTATCTGACCAATTATCCTTTGTAGTTCTAGGGCTGACTTTATCCTTTTTTAGCTCGTTTAGTCTATGTTGGCAAAAGATTCCCAGCATGAACCTCTTACAGCCAGTTCTGGGATTGACTTTCTCCCTGGCTCATTTTATCCTTTCTGCTCTAATTACACCGAAACGGGCCCAGTTAGGGCGATAAAGCAGATGTCATAGCAACAACAATAACGATACTTACTTTATTTCTCACTCATTTAATGGACAATTTAGAATTAATTGTGGATGAAGAAATGGAAAACCTCATGATTACAAAAGTACAATATGAATCTTAAGTGTTTAAAAGAAAGGTGGAATGATCCCAATTCGTTTTCTTTCCTTTTCTTTTCCTCTGCGCATACTTTTTTTTTTATTTGTTTTGCGATTGAGTGCCTTCAGCAGACCATGTGGTCGCTCTGTAAGCAACATAGTCCTTAGAAGCAAAGGTGACTAACAATTAGTTAATGTACTCATAGTGTTCCTATTGTGAGCCAACCAAGAAGTGTGAAGAAGGTAGCATTGTGGAAAAGACTCTCCAAAAATCATGCGAGGGTCAAGACTGGAAGGTAGAACAATGCATGGGTAAGCGAAATTCGAGTCATGGCCCCGTCATCTTCATACGCGATGGCGTATATGTTTGTCATTTTGTTTCCAGAAGTTGCAACAGTCTGAACCCTGCATCGTCTCTTAGAGAGCCCGTACAGTCTTCGACCTAACTAAATTTGTGGAGTCAGCGAGCAAATGAGCAAAGGTTTGGCAGACTTTTCGTGCAGGATTTTCTGCAGAAAACCACAGCTTTGCAGTCTTGAATTGTCTCATAGTGAAAATAGATATAACAGGGCCATGTGTGAAGGTATCCGGATTATTCGCCGTCTCCCCATATTGTCGTTTACAGACGTAAAATTGAAGGAAGCAGAGGTATATAGTTGTAGGGTTGGCAATACAATGGGGCATAAACTGAACTTAAATGGGGGGTAATTCTCGTCAAATATCAGGAAAAAATATTATGTATCCGTGTCCATTGACTTTTTGTTACTTCAATTAAAAGACGCAGTTTTTAAAAAGTATGTTTTGTTTTTCAATGACAATTCATTACCAGCTTGGTCATACCACTACAATGTTACCAGGCTTTACAGTCAAACCAAGTGAAGCGTACCCCTCAAGATTGCATTAATGAATTGATTATTTGAAACTTGAACCCGCTAGTCGTTTCGAGAATGCATTAATGAAATTGATTATTCGAATATTGAACTCGCTCGCTCGATCCAAGAATACGGCTAACGGGTTCCATTTTCGAAAATTCAATTCACTATTGCATTCTAGGAAAGACCAGCTGGTTTGAAACCTACTAGTCGCAACAGTGAATTGATTTTTCGAAAACGGAACCCGTTAGCCGTATTCTTGGATGGTCTTGGATCGAGCGAGCGAGTTCAATATTCGAATAATCAATTCATTATTGCATTCTCGAAACGACTAGCGGGTTCAAGTTTCGAATAATCAATTCATTAATGCAATCTTGAGGGGTACGCTTCACTTGGTTTGACTGTAATTTGATAAGCTCACAAGTAAATTGAAGGGGGATGAAATGTAGCACCATTTATGAAATAGCAACGTCACCATTATTTTAACAGCTGCTGTCAAATTCAATTTCGTCTCATTGTTGTTGTATTTTGTTTCCAGTCTCTGGTAGAGTTCTTCTGATTGCGTTACCTGTGACTGGTTTTGTGGTGCTAGTTGCATTAGGTTGCTTCATCTACTGCTGTTGTTGTCGACGGAAGAGAGGAAGCGGGTAGGAAAAAACGTTCCAGACTTTTTTCTTTGTTATTCACACAAACAAACTGAAACCACTGTACGACAGAGGTAAGAAGAAAATCTTGAGGGTGGTTATTTTTATTTTCCGCCGCGACCTGCCGCTCATACCTGAAGATTTGGTTGGTTTTCTCAAGACTGGCGGCTAGTTGCGGGTGATTGCACAATTTAAATAGCTCTCTGGTAAATATATAAGCTGTGTTGGCATTTCGATCACAAGGATGGCAACCGAGCGACCACAAAATATGCAGTCATGTGACATCGCAGAAACGTTTAAGGTAACTGACGCTGGGCGCACTATTTCTCTGTCGCACCAAAGCTTTTACATCCCACCCATGTCAATTGAGTAGTCTATCCTTTTTATCTTGCATGCAGTGCGAGCGTTCTTTCGAGTTTTATAGATTTCTCACATCATTTTTCCTTTTCATTTTACATTTTATTCATTTATTTCACATATGGCTGTTCGTCGTCGTCGTCGTCGTCATCATCAGCGTCATCATCAACATCATCATCATCACCATTACTACCACCACCACCACCAATACCAATATCATCGTCATCATTATCATTCTCACCATAGTCGTCATCGTCATCATTATCTCGAGGTCCTTGTCACTGTCGCTGCCACTGCAGCTGCCAGAGCTACCTTAACTGCTACTTACCCTTGTCACTGGGTTACTGTTCTTGTGAATTACCAAGATCAGTTCCATAGTCACTGCCAATGGCAATTGGACTGCTACTAACACTGTCATTTTTACCTTTACTATCACCTGTGGTTGCTTCTGTTGCTGAGTAGTACACTCACATGACATTGTTTCTATTTCTATTCAGCAACTCTGACAAAGAAGAAGCTAAGATACGTCAAGAACGCAAGGCGATAAGCGAGCGACATAAAGAAAGGTAAAGTTTCCTACAGGTGTGTTTTCTGTGTTGCCTTCAAAATGAACTGTCTGAACGATGTTGGACTTACAAATTTGTTCCAGTGTGTTGATAAACACTGCTTTCGGGTTGTACAGAGCACACAGGACAGTAACTAGGAACTCACATGTATTTAGAACCGACAAGATGGCGCGTCTCACAACACTACGCATGCGTTGCACCTCACGGTTAAACTGGCATCTCGCAGATTCATGTCAATGCTGCATATGTTGACACTTCCAAATACACCAAATACACCTTTGTGAACCACGTATCGAGCCTCATCATCTCTTTCCGCGCCTGTTTTTTTAATTTGTCGATCTGTTTTGGTGATTTTTCTTGTTTTGCTCCGCTTCTTTTTTTCTCCAGGCTTCCTTTCTGTATTTAAAGATATACATTTCGTATTACCACACTTTCAAATAAACATAGAAGTGGACAAATTAAGGAGTTCGTATTTCTTTAAGTTCGAAAAGTAAGTTGTAGTAGGTTGTAGCCCTGAGTGTACACCGGATTTCAGTTCGAATGAAAATAGAAATATAAATGGCGTTAACATAAGTGTTATGCCAGTATTCTTCTCTTTAGGGAAGCAGAGAGGCGGGAAAAACGTGATGAAATCAGAAAGAAGTATGGTGAGTACAGCTTAGATTGATAAAGGAACCGTGAACACGATTTCATCAATTTACCTTATCAAGAAGAGCGGCTCGAATTCACCAGCAGCATGCAGGCTATATGATATGTTTCATTGTTGTTTACTGTATAAGATCCAATTAAAACAATTAAGGCTAAAACAGAAGATTTCAACAGGGAGGGAATTTAATTTTTCTGATGTGCTGGACAGGGGTATCCCGATGTACATGACCAAGGAACATTTCGAAGGGAATTTAGATAACGCTATGGTGGTTAGAAAACCAGAGCACCTTACAATTTATCCAAAACTGGCGAAGTACTCTCAACGACAATGAGTCGTTAATTGGTGCAAAATTGACTTTTTTTTCACTTTAGGTATACAACCTGTATAAAGATGTAGCAGTCACGTGGACGTAGTAACGATCGACTCGATCAAGAGATGGTGCATGTGGCAGTGATAGACCCAAGTCTTTACCAGAGGCATAGCAGTTGAACAGCACAAGATTTATGGTTTAGTGGTAGACATTTTAGTTTAGGCACTTGTAGTTCTTGCAGACTGATATCACTTCCTTCGATTTGATATCAGGCATGCGGTTTTATCGTTGGGACTAAGTCCAGCAATATTATGCTTTTCTCCTTTTAAAACCTTTACTGAGGTCACCTGTTCAAGGTGGTCTCTTTGTGGTAGAAGGTCATATAAGTGGAACCAATCGAATTTTAAGATGCACAACAAACGAGAGGGAAAAAGAAGAAAAAGTACCTGTATCCCCCTCTCCCAATCTCTTTAGCCTGGAAGTGTGTTTTTCTTCACCCCTGTTCCCCAAAATTGCAATACAGCCAACCTCCTGTAAGTAGTCACTCTTGGGACAAGCGCAAGTTTCCGCTTACAGGACGTGTCCAGCTTACAGGAGGTTATGAATATGGGGTTTAGTTAGTGGAACAATTGCCAGGACCATGGTTTGTTGGTGTCCCTTTTTAAGGGAGGTTGTGCAACAGAAAATATGAACACCCAGTTTAATTGACTGAGAAAATAACGGAAAAAAAGGAAGTGTGTGGAGGGTGCACGTGTGTGAAACAAATTGCAAACAGCGTAAACAGCGATATAATAAAATTAAGGAAGCTATAAACTGAATAGAAATATGGCTCCATTCTCTATTTCCTTGCAATAATTAACCACAGAAGCTGTCAGGAAGATTTCTGGATACAATTCAAATCGCTAGTTCTGGGACACTTGGGCTTGAGTTGACGCAAAGACAGAGAGGCTGAAAGAAAGAAGTCGTTCTACCATTTTCGACCCACCCCATCCCTTTACCCATTTCAATGCGGAATATTTTTGCTCGAGCAGCTGGGGTTATCGAGTTGTAGCAAACACCATCGGTGAGAAATGTCACACGTTTAAGCAACATCGAAGATCGAGTCAAACGGTCAGTGACTTATTATAATCTGAGAATAACGACCAGAACAAATGGTAAAAGGGTGTCTTGGTGGACTGTGTCCGGTGCGTTTCTAAAGTATTTAGGAAACAGGTTCATCTTACGCGTTAGAGTCCTTAAATCAAATAACACGTTGAATTGCAACATTGATAAACTTTAATTTCTCCAGTTCTAAAATGCGCACTGTTATTTTTTTTGCTACATAATTCTGAGATGAAATGTCTAAAATTGCCCACCAGCGAAGCCTTTAGTACTGGCTAACAGCTAATTTCGTTAACAGTGTAAAACTAAGTAACTTGGGGCTTCTCTTATGTACGCTAGCCATATATATTTTGCTCGAATGAATGATCGAAGCTGAAAAGCTGTTTGGTCTATAAAACAAGCCACTTAGTCCGGGCTATAAGAAGCAGCACGTGTATTCCAAGCTTTATATAATAACGTCTAACTAAAACAAATGTCACTCGTAAAACCTCATCAAATTTGATTAAATTTAAGGAACTGAAGAAGACACTTTATCGTGGTAACTAATCACAGAACATGCGATATACTGGAAAACACTAACTAAACCCAACGACATAATCTGCCATGAATGAATATATAACAATAGCAGTAACAAATTGGGTTAAAAGGTCAAAAGACGGCCTTTGTTTACCTTCATAAACTATTTAAAGCCTGGCAACCTAACGCAAGAAAATTTAACTTTTCCTCAATGTAGTAGTTCCTTAAAACTCGGCTATTCCTCTTTTCTACAAATTGAGAAAAAAAATCCCTTTTAAACTAACCTCGATGAAAGTAAATGTTATCTCTAAAGTTGGCAAGGTCCTGTCAGTATTTACAGAAACGTAATGTATATTTCCACAACGGGGCATTTTGTTGGCAATTATAAATGCAAGTGATACTGGTATAAATGGGGTGCGCGCTAGCTGTATTTTTCTTCTTGCAATTGATCCAAGGGTAAGAGAACATCTTAGAGTGATTCAGCTGCTGAAAGGAAACCTGAATCGCTATTAGCATTCTTTAGGCACTAAGATTGGAAGTATCCACTCTTGTACTTCAAAGTAAAATTCGCAATCGGTTTCTTATGTAGTTATAGCTGAGCTGCATATAGTGATTTTCCTACGACTCCATGTACTTCGTTCATGGTCAAATTTCGTCTATTCTTCTAACTGTTGCCATTTTTTGTTGACTAGTTCACACAGTATCACAAGTTTATAACAAAACAGTCTTATGGCATCTACAAAGGTCTTCAAATATTTCCATGCCTGTGACAATTTTGCTACTATAACAGTTGATTTGGATATTTAAGTTGATTTAGAATGTATAAAACTAGCGATTTTGTAGGCCATTTGAACTTCTGTCGTACTCTAACGAAAACAACTAACTGACTTCTTAAAAAAATTTACCCCATTGATCAAATAGATCGAAAAAATCTAAAATATGTTCAAGCTCTGTCCATGGTTCTAGTAACGTTCAAGACACCGCTGATGTTAGCTTGTCTTGAAAGAATGCCAGCCCTTCAATGATTCAGTAGCTGCTGAGTGGTGAAGTCTTGCAGAAAGGTTCCTGAACAAGGAAGAAAAGAGAATTTAACTGTTGGTATCGAAGTCTATACAGGAAAAGAAGAAATTTTAGTATTCGTGTTTCTAGGTAAGCCAAAGCTCACTCTAACAGGACGCACTCTTACAGGACGCACAGACTAACGTTTTTGTAACTGCATCGTTCACAGTTCGCCTAAACGTACATTATAAATATGGCCTAAAGCTTTCAAACGGCGTTCTGGCAGCTAAATGTACGAAGTAAGTTACCCCCTCCCCCCTGCTGCAGCGTGATTGTGGTAAACTATCCACTCCGACCTTGTGAATTCTCGAGTCTGTGGTCCACGCTCTACAGGTCTAGCCGGTTCTAAAGCAGCCTTTGGATTTGTTCAGATATATGAGTTTCTTGGTGCATCCGTAGTTGTTGATTACTCTATATCATAGATAGTCTTATAATGGAAAGAGAAGTAGGGGAATGACAATGCCCATAATTATAGATATTTTCCCTTTCTGTGCAACATACCTCAAAGAACTCTGCTTCTTACGATGTCTAAAATACTTGTGGCTAATTCTAGTGCCAGACGAGCCGATTCCTCAGAGTAATCATCGTTTGGAATTCGAGGAAAACTTAATTGATCAGGGTACCGCATGCGGGTCGAGTCTCCGACTTGACTTTCAAGTTGGTCTGATAAAGTAGTCAGCTGTGAGTGGTTTAGCGTCAGAGAGTTTTGGCGTAAGTTGTGGACGTTGGTTTTGCAAGCATCTATTTTGTATTGGGCAGCCTTTAGACCTTTCTCTGCAGCCTGAGGAAGAATTAAATAGTGTCGTAATTCACAGTAGCACATATGCACTGATACTGTTGTGTAGAGTATCTTCCAAACGTAATTCGTGTCATACAACCTCTCCGCACCTTAGGCAGTCCTGATATATGGAGTGCGCCAGCAGTCTTCCTTGTCGTGAAATACACTTTGCTGCACTTGAAAGACAGCAAAAGGCGATAGTAATAGCGTGTTCAATAGAATGAACTCATCTGTTTTTTTCTTATCTGTCCCACAAACAAGCAAGCAATGGACCTTATTGTTTCGACTAAGGAACTATTTCACTTTCTACGTGGAATTAATGCACCTCTAAGGTGAAATATTATTAACTGTTCTGATGAGCGCAACGTTGCTCTGTTAGAAAAGAAGTATTGTGCGTAATAATGTCTTCGCATACGTACCTGATGACACTTAAAACACGCCCATTCGAAAGATGGGTGAGCGGTATTGATATCGTTCCTCACAGCTGCTAGGTCGGCATCCGCCTGTCTGAGCCACCTCCTTGCCTCTCTTGGTTGAGGGTTTCTCGTACAGAAGCTTGGGGGAACGTTCCATGTTCGTGTTTCTTGGCCCCATGAGCTATAATGTCGATAGTAACTATCTCTGTACTCACGGCGCTGTGATGTGTACCATCTTGCACGTGCTCCCGCACTTGCTCCAAAGAAGGAAAAGAAATCCTCATACGAACCACGGTGATAGTAACTCTCCGAGCTTCGTTTTTCACTTTTACCTGAGCCACCTTTTTCCAGCCTTTCAATTTCGTTCATTATATGTTGGAAAACGTCAGTACAGAAGTCCTCGTTTCCTGGATTCCTGTCTGGATGCCACTGTAACATTAGCCGTTTGATAACTTTTGTTTTTCTGTCTTCTGGTAGTCTCCAAGCTTCTTCCAATTTTCTTGAAATGTCATCTAAAACCGCCTGTTTTTCCATCACTGACTGTGAGTTCCCTTGTTGATCTGATGGGGTAATTGCCGTCGATACTATCTCTTGAAGCCTGTAAAATTTGTACAAGTCAGTCGCTTGGACAACTTTCGTTTCCCTGTCGTGCCCAATGTTTATCTTGTATGACTTTAAGAAGAGGCTTGAATGGCCATCTGGAATTTCTTCGATGATCACTGCGTAGATGAAGGTTGGCTCGCCTTCCTCAAAATCCAGACTTGGATCTTCCAGCTCATAACCGACGTACTCTCCTGGTGCAAAGGACTTAAAATCTGGATTGAGGAGGTGGTGCTCTGCAATGGGAATGAAGCTGCCTGGCAATGGGAAGACGTCTCCAGTAGCAGCGTCCAAGGAATCATCTTGGCGTATCTTCATTTTATCAAGTAAAGAGCTTATCTTGCCAGAGGGGCTGCGAAGCATCTCTGGAATATACATGGCCGTTTCTCGCAGCAGTCCTTGACAGGCGTCTGCAATTACTTGAGATAGCGTCAGAGCTATTGCAGACATGGTATCCTCTTCGCCCTCCGCTGCATTAACATAAACGTTCCAAACCTCAGGGTCAGAGTGGCAAACCTTCTCCAAAAAGTAGGGCACTTCACTTTCACTTCCAGAAATAGTCTTCCCTTTATAAACTAGCCGTGTAACAATGTTACTCATTCCATGGAACTGGATAGATCGCAAACGACTTTTCACGGAAGTCATCACGTCGTCGTCTACCCTCTTCTGGTGCTCGTGACTGGCATGACGGATGAGCCTGATAACTCCACGACAAAATTGATCAGAGTGAAGTCGCTTCTGCAGTGACGTCGCAGCACAAACGTCAAAGCTCTGGATGTTGTCTTTAGGTTCCACGAATTTCTCTTCAATAACGGAGGACAACATCCTAGGCTGCAGTGCTTTGGGTATCTCCAAGACAAGATCCTTGTAATTGGAAGATAGGTTGCAACGCACATTGGCCATCCTGAAATCTAACACAAATAGCTCGGGAAAGGTTCCAATACGATGATGATAATGTGGAGCATCATCAAATAGAAGGGTGTCCGCTTTCTTTAAAAAAACTGGTAAGGGAGCATTGTCCAACCTCTCCCCAAAAGGACTTCTGGCTGGTAGGTACAAGGAAGACAGACCATCGTGGTCGTTCGGATTGTTTTGTAGTGCTTCAAAAAATCCCTTAACAGCTCGTAAAGAACGTTCCGTCTCGTTTGGATCCAGTCGGTTGGTTTTGCATTGCTTTTGTAAGAGGTCAAGGACCATAGCGTAGTGAAATGACTTTACTGAAGGTGAGCAGCCCAGGTATTGAAACAGTTCCTTAAACTTGCCAAGTTCGGCTGGCATCCGGTAGAGAAAAGGCTTGATTTCGCAGTCTTCGTACAATTCAATGACTACTTGTTCTGCTTTGACAAATCGTCGTCCCTCTTCAACAAGAATGCAAGGTGTGTCTTTCAGCCGCTTTTTTGCGACGTTGCTTGCAAGGCCCTTTGCTTGCAGACATCTGTAGATATTGGACATGACGCTCGTCCTCGTCAACAGTTGGTCCAAATGCAGATCACTTTCACTTTGTTTTTCCATTTGAAAGCACACATTTTGGCAATGGAACGTTACCAGGTCCATTGTTGGCTCTGTGAGAACTTGAAGATGGGCAAGGATGGCGTTACAATAACCAGGGGCAGACATTGTATGACGACACTTCCTTGGATTTGCCCACTGAGGAAGAAGAGGTGCTGTTGTCCAAACTGTTTCGGCGTGTTTTGCCAGTACAGAGCCTCGGAATGAAATGTACTTTAATCGACCGTTTGCTCTTTCGCCGAACTGACTGTGGATTGCTCGAAGTTTTAGCGACACAGGTTCGGGAGCCACAAATTTGATGTTACATACAGCTTGAAGAAGGCCTTCTTGCACAACGTCCTCTCGGCTGAATAAATGATCAACCAGGACTTTGGACTTCTCCTCCGTGCTTTCAGTGCACATTGTTGCACCCTCACGAGCTACATCTGACGCAAATGACAGAAAATGATCATGGGAAACTTCCCAGGTCAGTCCGATTGATCTCAAAAACTCCAACCACTCTGGACTTTTGAAGGGTTCTGGGGGAAAAGCACTTTCTAAAAGCATAGTTTTGAAAACTTTGTTGTCGGGGTCATAATAGTAGGATGCCTTTTTCAGTGTGCCGTCTCCGGATGGAAGGATCTCTGTGCTCGCCAAGCCACTTAACAGCCTTTCATTGTCGCTTTTATTCCGACATCGCAGAGGTAGTATCCAGTCCCGGATGTGCTCCAGATGAGCAAGCCTTGCTTCTTTGGGAAGACTGCAAAAGTTCTTTAAAATGAACTTGCAATACAAATCAATCTCTGACAATGATTCAAACGCAAGGAAATTAAATAGTTGCGCCAAACTCTCTCGGGATTTTAAAAACACAACGTCAACTCGGTTCTCTACATCACTCATTCCTTCTCGAGGGATGCCAGTCGGAACTACACAGACCTTGTAGTTGTTTAAACTCACGCGCCCGCCATGCGTTGCTTCATAAAATGGGAGTCGTCTTAGAGTCTTCTTGTCGCGTTCTTGGAGATTTGTGACGCTGTCACTAAAATATCTCAAGACTGCGTCGCAGCCAGGAGATGGCAACTTTCCTTCGACTGATTCTGGATTTGCCTCCATTTTCTGCTTCAGTGAAGTCAAAAGAGATGTTGGGGTCTTAAGTGATGCAACAAGTTTGCATGCAAGGTAAGAAGACGTTTCCAACACGTTCTTGTTTAATTCAGGCAAGGCAAGTACTCTCAACGCCTCGACAAGGAACGGGCGAGTAGCATCAGAACTGGTTAAGTCAATGACAGTCTCTTCCATTATAAAAGGCACGAGGAAGTGTTGCGTTGCTACACCAGAGGAGTTTCCATGAGTGGATTGTTGCAAACGGAAAGTCTCACTGCAAGGAAGAAGACTTATATTTTTCAGAGGTTCTAGTGTTCCTCGGATAATCCTTGTCTCCTCGTCTTGAGTTAATATCGCTTCTAGAATGTAACTGGACGTGGTGTGATTACTTTTTTCTGCTTGCAAGCGTTTCATCTTCTCCTCCTTACTTGCTCTGATCACACTATTTGTTTCTTCACAAAGGAACTTCCAAACTTTCTGGATCCAATCACGATTTGGGACTCCATCCTGTTCCGGACTCCATTTCACGTATCCTTCACTGCTGATGTAGTCGAGTGATAGCGTGCGATGCAAGTTAGCTGCAAAACTACTTATATCAAAACGCTTGAAGACAGGGGCCTTCGAACTCTGAGGATCACCAAAGATATGCGTTCTGGTGTGACTGTGGATAAACATTTCTTTGCACTCTGGTAGGACGATATGATGACGAGAAAGAAATTTGGGATCTTGAGTGCTAAATGTGTGCAAATAGTTGTCTTGCGTCAGAAGCAAAGGAAGTCCTGGCAGGTTAGCTAGAAACTCTTTGTCGCCCTTGCAGTACCTTAGAACGATTTCAACGCCTTGGAAACTCTCGAATGGCGTTTCCTTGACGTCAACAGATATTCGTCCAATTTTGCAAAGAGGCGCTTTACTATTGAAAGATTTGTAGAATTCCATGACAGCAGAAGGTGTTACACAGCAAGGATTCACACCGGAGGCCGTCACTGCCGTGTAAACCGACAAGGAAAATGCAACAACGTTAAAGCCAGTTTTAAGCAAAATATGCTCAAAGGAATTTCTTTCCTTTTCTTTCTTCCTTTCTTTGTCATCAGACGATTCAAGATTAACCTTGAAGCAGCCATCCACTTTAAGGTTGTTAAAGAATGCCGTATCTTTCCCTTCTCCTGTTGGAGGAAGCCAATTCACCTGGATGTTGGATCTAACGTTTTCTGAGACATCTTCACGCAGTACTGGGAGAAGTCGCAATTTGCTGCGGTTCATTTCTTGGTACACAGAGGTTACCAGAGTCGTCCAATACGGATTGCTAGAGACCACAGATGGGAAACGCTTTTCATAATCAGCGATACGTCTTCTGAAAACATCCTTGCTGCAGCTAAGGGTTGCTTGATCTACGTTCTGAGTGACAGGCAACTGATGAAAATTCCTCACCTCGCCAAGGAGGGAAAGATAACACGATGTTATCACATCTGTTATCAAAGCGTTGTTCCAGTCACTTCGGTAGTCACCATTTTCGCTTGGCCACAGATTTCTTCTGGCCTCATGGTCCAAAGCAAAGTGACCATTGACGTGAACAGGAAGATTAGTTTCTATGGGAAGTGGAAGGAAACAATACGCTTTCTTTTTTCGTTTCAATAAATCTTCGTTTCTTTGGTTGTTTTGCAAGAGGCAAGCGACACCACCCCGAGGAAGCATCCCCAAATCTTGTTTGTGGTAAGCATCGACGATACTCGTTTCCACTTTGTTCTCAAAACCAATCTGTTGAACAATTAGCCACTCCTCCTCGTAGCCATTGCTGTCTCTTAACTTCAGAACATATGAACACTTTCTGACCTCTGCGTTAATAGGTAGGACACCACCACTGGCTTGTTTCCCTGACTTCCCAGTCCGCTTAACGTAGGCAGCAAACTCTTGCCTTTTGACTGAATCTTCCTCTGACATTAGTACCTCAACGGAATAAGAGTTCGCCACTTCTCCACTTTCGTCAATGTCGCACAACGTGATCTTCCTCACATTGTTGACAAACAGCAGAGACTCAAACAGCTCACCTTTCAGCTCTTTCATCATGGTCTCTAACGATTCCAGTGTTACCACGGACTTGGATATTTCAGAACTTTTGGCCATCTCTTGAGTTCTAAGCGGGAATCGAAACATGGTCGAGTTTTGCATGGGAAAATGTTCCTCAGCATAGCACGAGAATACATCTGGAAAAATTTCTCTTAGCTTCTTAGTTTCCTTGAACATCCGTCC
This sequence comes from Galaxea fascicularis, assembly GCA_948470475.1. Classification (NCBI taxonomy): domain Eukaryota; kingdom Metazoa; phylum Cnidaria; class Anthozoa; order Scleractinia; family Euphylliidae; genus Galaxea; species Galaxea fascicularis. The sequence continues at coordinate 9,545,913 of OX419343.1, read as the reverse complement.
CGGCGCTTGCTGAGTTGCACCAGGTGCATATTGACAAAGGGGATCAAACACACACAACACGTCACCAATCTCCTCTCCACTTGAGGTAAAGGATGGTACATCTGTCAGATGGTAAACAGCATTAAAACCCACCCCATACTGACCAGTCTTGTTTGGATCATCCCCTTTGCTACCTTCTCCGAGGTTCTGTATTCCTTCAATGTCGGCTTCAGTAAATGGCTTGTTGTTGTATACACACAAAGCAGGGCCTTGCAGTGGTTTCCAAGACTCCTCGAATACTCGGACATCAGAGTGCTGACGTGGGTCTTTGATAAAACATATTTCTGTTGCTTCCGCATCGTCAGCATTCTGGAGAAGTTCTTTCAGGATTTCCTTCTCACAGGGGTACGCTGATAGAAGTCGGTGCAAGCGATTTGTCAGCTTCTCTTTTTGTCCGAATGAAATTCCAACCGCAAAACGTCTCAGGGCTTCTTCCCGACGTGTCTTTACACCCAGCGTGATGCTTGTTGTGGGAGGAATCATTTCATTTACATAGTAGACATCAAAATCATCCGGAAGCCAGTAGCAATCTTTCAGGCAAAGGTCACCTGCAAGTCGCATTACCCCTTTGGAATCAGGGAGGTAGATTTCTTCCTTCCTTTCTTGAGTATTGCTGTCTTCTTCAGGGGATTCTATGCAGCTCTTGGCTAGTTGAGAAATCAGATGAACGGCAACTTGAGTGTTTTTTTCATCAAGTGCTGTGTCTCCAAATTTGCACTTTATTTTCTTCAAAGAAGTGACGAAATCTTCCCTTTCAAAAGCTTGTCTTACACCAAGGATTTTCATCAAACTGTGGAATCGTCCTGAAAGATCACTTGACAGCACATGGAGGTATGGAGAACAATCAACTTTTAACTCGAAGGCCACATGATTTCCATCAACAAATTCTCTTGCTATAAGAATGACCTTCTTTCCATGAAGCATTTCCTTTAATTGCTTTTCGTCGACCTTTCTGTCGTTAAGGATCGTCTGGAGAAACCGATAAGCTGCCAAGCACACTTTTTTTACTTCCTCGAATCCTGAGTAATCCAGGCTTTGAGTATTCGCAGATGAGGCAGAGTCAAGTTGGGTAACAACATGTCTCGTGATGACCCGCTCTTGATCCAACAGTAAGAACCGCCCCACAACAAAAGGTATATAAATATCCACAATCGCTTCAGAGCAGCACACTAAATATTTAGCGGCTTCTGGAAAGGCTTCTTTGGGTGATATCAATATTTTCTCATTCTCACGTCGAAGATCGTCTCCTCTCCAGGAGAGAGGAAAATTTTTCGGTTTTGAAGCAACTGGGAGGAATTTAGCTTGTAAAATCCTCTCTTGGATTCCTTCAGGAAAACGGGCAAATGAGCTCTGTTCTTCACTGTTTAGCTTCTTCGCCAAGAGATGTAGTAACGATGTAGTGCGTTTCAAAGCTGCTTCACTGTTTTCTTGGTTTAAAATGTTAACACTCTCGGCCCTCTCTGCAAATACGTTCCATGGAGGATCATTTGCCATCATTCCAAGTTGCTCAAGTTTTGCAAGTCGTAGAGTGTTCAAGAATGTCTCCGTGCCGAAAGGAAACCGCTCGTCTTCCTCACGAAAGAGCAAGGCCGCGTCTTTGAGTGGGTTGACAAGTTGATGCGGGCATTTGAGTATCTGGCCACTTGGTGTCGCTGGAATGCAGGGATAGGTTTTCAAGAGTTCATCAAATTTTCCATCTCCTTCATCCAAGGCGTACAAGATCAGCTTGTTCCTCAGGTCAGGGGGAACTAAAGCCATCTTCGGAAAGAATAGTTCACGGAAGAACCTCTCTTTGCCATAGAGCTTTGACTTTATTTTCTCGGCGAGACCGTACTTCACAAATGATTGGAAGGCGTCAGTTGGCAGATCAATAATGGCCACGTTTCCTTGTATCAGCATCTTGAAAACTTGAAACGAGATGTCACCAACATGATCTTCATGACGAAAGTTTGGCTCTAGAAAGACAACTTGGTTTATGTCTACCCATCTGTTGCCATCTGAAAACAAGGAACAACTCCCATTGGTAACCTGCTGGTAAAATGAGCGCGCCAGAGCCTCGCAGTTTGGCTCGACACAACACGCCCTAGGCCACAGTAGATGAAACGAATACATTCCAGCGACTGACTTGAGGTCTTCCAAAAGATCTAGATACGCTGCACAAACAGAATCTCTCAAAAGTACATCGTTCCACTGCATTCCAATACACGCTTTGTCGTCCTCTGTTCTCTCCTTCAAATGGCGTCGGTTGGAAGCTACTGCAAATGCGCCATTAATATGCACGGGCAGACCACTATGGATTGGAAGTGGAAGATAGCAAAATACCGTTCCGTAGTGGCGCGTCGTTCGCCCTGTGACCTGATCAAAAACAGGTGCCGGGACAAACTCTCCACGCTCATTGGGTATCAACTGCACAGCAACCCCAGCTGATGGAAGTAGAGTCTTGTCAGCTTCTGAAAACTGCACCGCTTGCCCCGTGCCAATGGAAGAAGCGAGAAGCCATGTTTCTGATGAACTTCGTAAGTTATTTTTATGCCCAAAGAATGAATTTCCACATTCCGTAACGGTGGTCTTCATGTCAATGGTAAGCGCTGAGCGTAACAACTCTCTTTCAGATAGATTGGCTCTTCCACGACTTTTTGCTACCTCCGATGAAGCTCTTAGGAAGTTGCATTGTTTTAAGAAGTACTGGCCACCTTCGCTAAGTTTCTCCACTTTTGATGACAGGGTGACTGGGATAGGTAGCTCTCGAATAATCCCAGCTTTCGATAACGACTTGTTCACCTCGAAAATCAGCGCAGGCTGTGTTACGTCACCAGAGTTTGACAAGTGGAAGATGCTAACACGACGCACGTTTTGAGTAAAAAGAAGCAGTGTTCTTGCCCCGCTAATGAAAATCTCCAACAGGTCTCGAACTTGCTTGTCATCATAGTAAACTTGCTTAATTTCACTTCTCACGGCTTGCTCCTTGGTTCTCAGAGGGAAGCGAAACAGTGTTCCTTCGAATGAGTTGTCGTCTTTACCTAGGTGAAGATCACAACCAAATATGTCATTGAACGGTTTGAACTGACCACTGTACTTTCTAAGGCCATTTCTCTTCTTGTTGATGTCGAGTCTAACTCCGAGTGTTTTGTTTCCGAATGCGTTCTCCAAATAGAAGTTGTTCGGATCAAAAATCACAAAATACTGTCTACTTAGGAACATAGGGACATCTGTCAAGTTGTACACGGCATTAAAGCCAAGTCCAAACTTTCCGATTTTCTCAGTGTGAAGCTCTTTTGTACCACCATTCAGTTGCTTGATGTTTGCAAAATCTTCATCTTCAAACACAGCGTCATTGTAAACCCATAAGGCAGGGCCTTGACATTCACTCATTTTCTCGTCGAACAGGCGGATCTTGGCGTCTTCGTTGGTTCTTTCATCGTACAAAAATCGCACCTCTGTGGCGCCAGCATCATCTGCGTTTTGAATCAACTCTTTTGGAACTGCGAATCCATCGGTGTAATCCTCCAGAAGTTGATTTAGTCTACGAGTTAATTTCTCTTCTTGACCAAATTCGTCTCCTATGTTCATCTCGTCAGGATCTAGCATCCGATATTTACTTGGAGGAACCCCTAACAGCTGAGCTGTACTCTTAGCAATGTTTGGATGGACATACAAAGCGTTTATCTCTTCATCATGGTCGTCTGTTTCCATCCATTCATTTTCACAGTAAACGCAATCTTTAATTGGTGCAAGCTGGACAAATGAATCTTCATTGACACGAGTTGGAATGAGAACTTTTTCTTGAAGTTCAGCAGGCAATTTTTCACCACTGCTTGGTTTGATTTCATTCAGGATGTCTACAGATAACTGCAAATCCCTTTTTACCTCTAAAACATCAAAGCTACATCCAGCATCGTACTTCTGTTTCATCATGTGAAGAACATGCAGCAGAAAAGGGGCGTCGCAGTGCTCTTGCATGCCAAACCTCGCGAAAAAGTTTGAAAAAGACGTTACCTCCACGGGAAGATATGAGATATAAGGCGAGAGGTCGACAGAAGGCTTTTCTGCAAGCACCGCTTCAGTTGAGGAAAAGCCGTCTCCATTCCATATCCAGCGTAAATTCTGAATTCCCTTCAAGGCGTCCTCCACAGCAGAGGTGTTAGCAGCACGACTTAAATAGGAGTAGATGTCCTTCACAACTGAGATATAAAGGGGCTTCTCGTCTAAGTTGTAACAAGCAGTCACCGCCCTCAACTGCTCCACAACATCCGAAACACTGGGCATCTCGTCCCATCTGAAACATTTCGCTAATGGACTGGACGAATCTACTTCAACAATAGGCTTCACTGATCCGATGAGATTCACATTATCTTTGTTCTCGACTTCTGTGGGCCTACAGAATTGAGTGTTTTCAGCAGTTGCCACCCAAAAGTGCAGACTTCTCGGAAAACCGTGGGGCTTTTCCTTCAGTACAGAAACCCAAGGGACGTCTTGAAGGAGTGACCCCAATGCTGCTCCCTCCACAGTTTCTAGAAGTCTCATCGGATGTTTCAATAAATGCGCCTTGATCGCTTCCGACTTCTTCTCTGCAGTCAATATGTCAGACATGCCAGCGATCTTATTAGCACTTTGGTAAAGGTCTTGGGCATCGATTTTGTCCTCACCTTTTAAACCAAGTCTATCTAGAACTACGAGAATGGCAGGATCAGTGTACTGCATTCCAACAGGAAAGACATCTTCGTCCGCAAAAATGCACCTTAGCCTTTCATTTCTAGGATCAAAGACCTCCGTGGGTCTGACCCGCCCAGCGAGTGTTGGTACAAATGGCAAAGACTTCATCTCCTCTCCAATTCGGGAATCTGATGCTGCGTACACCTGATATCGCTCCATAACGAACGCCATGAGAACATCAACTTCTTCACCTGAATACTTGCCCCCTCTGACATCTGGAAAGACTTCTTGGAAAAGAAAAGCAGTCATTGTCGGGATCACAATCCCCAGCAAACGCGCCAGCCTCTTAGAATCCTCTTGAGTGATGTCTATGAAATCTCTATGGGACATTACTGGCAAGGGGCCTTCTGGCGCAGCACGAAGACCGCTTTCCTTGGAAACAAAAGATTTGTTCAGAGTTTCAAACAATGGCAGGCGGGAAAGGAGTCCCTTTTCCAGTGGTTCAACGGATGACACCTTGGAAAGGAAATTTCGTATGGACCGCTTGCTCTCGCACGTTAATGAACACATGCCAATTTTCTTTTCGGAAGGGCACGCCGTCAGAGCTTTAAGCACACTTTGCGGTAATGGTGCATGAACAAAATGGTTGGTCATCACCGGATGTTGGCTAAGGAAAGCAGGAAGCTCTCGAATAATAACCACTCCAAGCTCTTCCAAAGCGTTGGTGAGTATTTCATCAAGGCAATCCCCATGGAGACTTCTTACAACTGTCTTAGATGGTACTTCAAGTCTTGCTAATGGAACTGGAACTTGTGACATATCAACAGGAATCAATGGGAGACCTCGGAACCTGCTCAGTCCTGCTTCAGAGGGAAACCTCTTGCTAAGATAGCCCCATATCAGCTTAAGCCAGTCGCTTCCAGGATGGTTATAGCTGGCTACACCAGGGTACCAGTCAATTGTCCCCTCTCCTAACCATTTGGGTGGTAATGATGAAGGGAGAAGGGTAGCGACGTCATCTTGGCAAAAATGCCTTAACTGAGTGTTTCCTGTTGTATATTAGTAAAGGAACAAATCTAATTTTAAAATGTGGATATCGCCTGGTCGTAGCAATGTTTTAATTTATCAAGTAAGCAGTATTTGCATCAAGTAGGTTTCCCCAATGTCTTGAAAAATGCGAGCGTCTAGTTAGTGATTCATAATAGCATTCAAACTAATACATTACACTGTTTTTCCTAAGAACGAATTTTGGTATATAAATATAAACACCAAAGCCAGTCAGTGGATTTAAAAGGACTTACATTTGGAATTTTACCCATAAGGAAATTCCATCGTTAGAAACTAGATGCTGAATAGTCCTTAAAAAGGAGCTTGTAATTTTGAATGCCAGAACGAGTTTATTGACAATTACATCCTATGCGAGTCTAAATTTCAACTGAAAATTGTAATAGAATTGACGAGCAAACAAGCATGGTGACATTTAAAATTTCTTGGGTCAGAGAGATTTTCCTCATGTCTGAGCAGTCATATTGTACTTTAAAAATGCAAGCGCTACCTCAGTTGTAAACTGAAACTTACAAATTAGTGCTATTTGAATGAAATGATTGAAATGTATCTTCTGTACCTTCCCTGGCAACTGCCTCTAGACTTGTCACAAGGTTTACATCTATCCCCTGGTCCAAAAACCGATGGTGTTGTCCAGGAAGTAGTTCCTTTGGGTGTTCTGGAGACGAGATATAAATAGCCTCGTCCGAATTTGAGAAGGACGTAAAGGACCCACCAGCGATGGGTAATAACTCCAGTCCGATCAGTTCTGCGAATCTGTTTCCTTCACAGCTCAGGATAAATTTCAGGAGTGTCAATTTCTCCATTCGGCTGAGGTTCGTGTAGGTAGAAGGGTTTTTGTGCAGAACATGGCGAACCAATGAGGGGTTAACTTCTTCTCTCACTTCTGAGTATAAGTCAATAGCCTGTAATACATGGTAAGGCAAAGAGGCAACATTTTCATTGGCCTGGAGCAAAACTCGCGAAAGCAACTCCCTGAGCTCTTTGTCATCAAGTTTCTCAAATACGGCGTCTGCCACTTTAAGCCACCGGCCTCCTCCTGCTCGAGTGTATATGACCTTCTCTCTGCAAAGTGTCTTAAACAAGGGATCCAGAAGTTTCTTCCATTTCTGATCGATCACGTCGACATTGGGCCATGCCCTGATAAGGAACAAAACAAAAGAAACAGAACAAACCGGTGTAAGCAAACAAAAGCGGTAATCGCGTATCAGATCCAGATCTGGTTCTCAGATGACGGCTCGGTATGTTTAGCGCGATTCCGAGTTTTGTCGTCTTACTGCACGTTTAAATTAAGGCTCAGACTATCACAGGACACGAGAGACATTTAGTACAGTTAATAGACTGAATGCGCAGTTCCATTCGCCCTCTTTGTACCGTAGACTCTTTGTACAGTATACATCACAGACACACCTCGGCAAAAAGTTACTAAATACTTTTAGCACTTTGCTAACCATAATAGCTGGCTTTGCTAACAATACATCCTTCAAGGAGTGCTTATCAGACGTCCTCGTAATATGTGAGCATTGAGTAAAACAACATTCTGCAAAATAACAAGAGGATTCAATTCATAGTGTTTCAATCTTACTTGTAAATAACATCTGATTCCACTTTGAAGCTCCTGTCCTCAATGGCATCCATTATCATCCTTGCATATGCCTTGGGAATAGCTTCGGTTAGCAGGCATCTGTTCCACAAAAGGGACTTGTCAGTCAGCTGTTGATTCTCCTGCTCTGCAGTTGGAGACTTAATGTGCCCTCTGTTCTGACTCAAAGCAAAGAAACCATTAACGTGTACTGGCAAGCCCGTCAAGCTAGTTTTCTGAAGCGGTAACGGTAGGCAACAAAACACGTGACCCGTGTGTTCTGCAGAGCGTTCTGAAATTGCCATAGCAACACCAACTAAGGGAAGGTAGCTAAGAGTTTCATCTGTAGCCAGAGCTTTAAACTCCAATGATATGTCCTCTCCACAGAAGTAGTTTGTAACAAGAAAAGAATGCCGTTGGTTGTCAACCTCAGCCCCTTGGCAGAAATGCACCGTCTCAATCGTTATTGGGTACGTCACTGTAACGGGATCAGCCATAATCTTCCCGTTGCTGATCTTGCGGCGAAACTCCTGCCGCTTTTTCTGTGCAAACGGAAGGCTTTCTTCTGCGATTCGAACTTGAAATGTTTTTACGGACTCATTGTCAGACTCATCACGCACGTACAGCTCAATGGACTCCAGATTTTGCAGGAAGAGAAGAACCAAGTGGGCATCTGAGATAAAACCCTTAAACAACTTCTGCACCCTCTCCACGGAGTACAGTGTCTGCGATAACTCAGAGGACTGGGTGCGTAGTGGGAAGCGGAACAGGGTGCCATTATAACAGCCCCTGGAGAAAACGTCTTCAGAGCAGTCAAATACACCTTTGTAGGGGCTAAATTGTTCCGGCATAGAGTCCATTGCGCCACGGTCTTCTTTCAATCGCCAACTGTATCCTGTTCGTCGGTTCCTTCTGTCGGCAAAGAACTCCTCGTGCGGATCAATAATGCCGATCTGTGAGCCACTCAAGATGCTCGGTAGATCTGTGGTTAAGGAGATAAAAGAAATGCGATTAGCTGGCACCAAGTATCATTGTCGTTATCGCCGGCGTAAATGATAAATAGGCTCACCAAAAAGTACTCTTTCATAACGCCCGTCTCCATAGACACCAGGTCTGCACCTATTAAGTGCAAATGTGCTACCAAAACACTGCACTTCCTTTAAGGCCTTTCAAATTTCTGAGTATCTGAACTTGGTTTATTTTCGTATCTGAGGCTCTTCTTTTTAACTTCTGTTTTGGCATGCAGAGGACAAGAAATTGTTGCATGGAAAATGTCAGAAAAGGTAACAACGTTCCTTGTTCTTTACTTTAATATCAATAAAGTGATGAGATTGAAACAGTCTGTACCCCTTCTCTTCTGAATAAAAATGGGCTAACAATTGATGTGCAAAGAAACAACTCCTTTTCATGTGGTGCCTGTATAGTATCAGTCGTAGTACGTAATTAATGCGCAGCCGATTTTCTGTTTTGCGGAAGAATGTGGATAGCTTTTTCAAGTATAAACGGCACAGTGATTCAATTTGAGCGCGTTAAACACCTGTTCCACCATCTTTAGTGGCATTGCATTGGTCAAAAAGCCACAGATAATGACGTTATCTGGACTCTGTTACTTAAGTAAGAGCTACCTATACATTTCATTTTCTGACCTATTTCAAAACAAGCAGGGTGGATGTTGATTCGTTTCGTGCTCGCAAAGTTAAAGAAGCATCTTACCTGTCACGTGAAATACAGACTTGAAACCCAAGCCAAACCGCCCCACTTTCATAGGATCCTTTACTTTGATACTGTCACACAACATTCGGATGCCTTTCCAGTCTTCTTTGGTAAAGGTCGCGTTGTTGTAAGCGTAAAGTGCTGATCCCTATAAATAATAAATAAAATACAGAAAAAGTGGGCACCAGACATTCAAGAGGCAAGAACACCGTACTACAACGAATTAAACAGAAGTACATTCCATGTGAAGACTAGCCGTTTTGGAGACCCAGTATATGAGGTGCCTGAAATCTTCAGAAATTTAAGATGTCTGCCAATTTCTCTGGAGAATTACCACTGCCTCGAGCATACGAGTCTTCTTCACATTTCTAGAGAAAATAAATGATACCGGAAAGGCGTGACACTTGATAGATATATACATATATAATTTACTATTTGAAGGGTCCTGTGTATTCCTTTAGCTCCAACACGTAAGAAGCTGTCCAAGTTTTGCTACATCTGTCAGTGGAATGTATGGGTATATGGGCCAAAGACGATTTGTTGTTCCTTTTTTTGCTTCCTCCGATTACTTCAGAACTCAAACAAGTTTAGTTCACCAGCTTCACAGCCATTTTGATCCGAATTTAACTTTTCCCGATTTTTCAGGGTCGAAACAAATTCACCTGAAACTGAGCAAGGCCTTCACAGTACAGTCTCTCAGTTCCATAGCTGTGCTTGTCGTGTAGGAATTTCACTTGACTTGCTCCAGCATCTTCGGCGTTTTGGATCAACTCCTAAAAACAGCAATGATAAAAAGACGTAATAGACCTAATTGACTCCCAAGAATACGTGCTTTCAAGGAAAGGTAAAATCCGTGCCCAAAAGAACGTTTTCAAGAAGCAACGGGTTACGAACTGGGTTATCGTTTATTTAATTAATGCATCGTGTCACTGTTTGTTACGACTAAAGCAAATATGAAACAAAATCATTACCTTGAGTATCTGCCCATCATCTGGGTACTGATCTAAGATGCCTCTCAACTGCTGGATGAGTGATGGCTGAATCAAATTGAACCCTTCATCCTCATTGTCCACTAAGATAAAAACAGTAACATGGTTACAACTGATAGAAGACAGAAACAGACACAGATGCAGAAAGAATAAAGTAAAAAAGGATAGTATAGTGAGGAAATAGCTGAATAGATTCGGATAGAAAAAATATGCATAATATCAGTACAGGTGCAAACAGACAAGCAGAATAGCATTCACCGCATAAATTAGAGTTAGAATAGCAGAAAGTTGAATAGAAACTGAATACAATGTTATAGTGCAATAATGAATTCACAGCTATTCCACTGTACCATGATAATACTGCAGATTCATGAAATCAGAGACTATGACACAAAGTAATAGGAATAAAAATGACCAGTGCAATAAAAGCATGAAACATCAAAGAATCTAAAACAAAAAAGCTGTAAGGTCCTTCAGACATGTAAAATTTAAACTGAATTAGGGAGATACGTGCAAGTAGAATACAGCAGTGACCATAAAGACTACAGATGTACAGCAAAATAAGTAAGGCCTAGTTCAAATGTCGCACTTTTCATGTACCGAACTTAAATCCAAATTACTAAGTTCGACTGTTTGATTCATACGTCGAACTTAAGGCCTAGTTCAAACGTCAAACTTTTCACGTACCGAGCTTAAATCCAAATTACTAAGTTCGACTGTTTGATTCATACGTCGAACTTTTCATGTGCCGAACCCAATTCGTGGCATAAGAAAAGACCATTTTCACCGCTTAAAATACGAAAATGAACCGATCAAATTATTTTGAAGTGACTTATTTCCCTTCCATTCGGATTGAAAAAAAATCACATTAAGTCACTTACAAGTTTGGATCAGGTTGGAAAAGCATTCTGTGTTGTTTTCGCATTATGTTCAAGGAAATCGCGATCATATTGAAATGCAAATACACAACATGAATTTCAAAACAGATAAATAGCGTTAGTGCTAGCTGGAAGTACACTGTCTTGAGCTGTCCAGGTTTAGCATGTTGCAATTTAAAATTTCACTTCCAGAACGCGAGCAATGGTCGTCGTGCTTCTGTGAGTTCTGTTTTCACGCATGAAATGTCATTATACAGCCAATCATAAGCGCCGTTCTACCGAAAACTGCGTTAACATAAATTATGCACTTGGATCGGCACATGAAAAGTTCGACGTCTGAATCGGTGTCGGACTTTTGCCGTTCTATTCGACTGACCTAGTCGGATAGAACGGTAGTGTTGACCCGAATACAAATCTGTCGATCTCAATTGATTCATGGGTCGAACTTTTCATGTACTTTAACACCGAAATTAATTTCGGTACATGAAAAGTTCAGGGGCACCCAACGGAGGTGTTCCGCAAAATAGGTGTTCTGCAGGGGGTATAAGTGCTGGCTGGGAAAGAAGTATTGAGAAGTTGCTGGGAAGAGACGGTCGTATGTGCTGGCTGTAAAAGACGTATTGGTACGCTGCGTGGAAAATGGCGTACGCCTGTCCTTGGAGGAATACATTTGTGACGGCTACTGTGAATGAATGTCCCCATTCGACGTTTGAACCAGGCCTGAGACAATTAATGTCACAATATGAGTAACGGAATATGTCATAGGAAAATACGTGGTTAGGTGTAATTGGGTCTGAGAATTAATATGTGATGTGGCGTGAAAGAGGTGTTGCTACAGAGGAATTAACAGGCAGGCCATCTAGATGACTAACATAACAGGCATAATGATTTAAGTTCAAAATAGCTACTCACTCATTTTCAGTGATGCAATGTCACTGACCGTTCTCACATTAATCCTTCATCTGTCAAGGCAAAGATTCTGGATTAACTTCAAACTCAAAACGAGTAATGTCAAAAATTTCACTTCTTGATCAGCAACTTAGGGATCAAATTTATCTGCCTCTAAAACCAGAGCATCACTTTGGTTTATATCTATTGCCTGTATGTTACATAGGAAGCAAAACAGACAACTGGTTCTCCAGGCAGAAATGTCATCATTTGGGCCGGTTTACACGGTACGATTTGTCACGCGCGTGTTGGCGTATGCGACACAACGTAGAACCGTGGGCATGTGCCGTGTGAATGCTCCGACAACTTCTCTACGACAGACGCACGCCGCCTAAAATTTGTCGTAGGATTATGAATCATCTTTTAAGGAGGCTGGAAAGGGTTTTTCGCTGCACGTGCGCGCGCAATCTACACACGCCATAACTAGGATGCACGCGTTAGCTGAATGAATCAAAATCAAGCACACCGGAACTTAAATACTGCGTAAAATCGCGCAAACCGGAAATAAAATCTGCCGAAAACATTTATTTTTAGCTCGAAATTTTGCTCGGTGACCTACCTTGAATTTTTGCATGCACGCAGCATTAACCATGACACTTCAAATTTAAAAGTTTCGGGGAAAATTATGTAGTAGAATTTTCTGTAAGCGATAAAACACGTTTCTTTTTTAATATCTTTAATTCTCCTAGATACTTTTTTTTATACTGCTGAAAAGTTAAAGAATTTAGGGAGTTTCCCAACAAAGGAATGAAAACGGTAGGTCCCCGAATTAGTTCTTGAGATAATTTACAAAAGTTGGCACTTAGAGGACCTTTTTGTGAACCTGGCGCATTGCCATGGTAACAGATTTGATATGATAGGCACCCTTAACATGTAGCCCAACAATAGAGTTCCAAGGAGACATACCTATACCATTAAATATCCTTCTTTGTAATCTTTCTTCTTTTCGCAAACACTACATCAACGAAAAACCCTTTCCAGCCTCCTTAAAACCATACAAGTGTCAAATACGATTTTATTGCATGGCGCGAGCAGCACACGCTACAGAAGTTTCATGCGACAGTCGTAGTCAAAAGTCGTACCCTGTAGTAAACTGAAGCAAATGACTAGCTGCCTGTTGTTGAGATTGCAGCTTTTGCTCTAAAGTTGAAAGAAAGCAAGAGGTGAAAATTCACAAAATGCCAGCGCGAAAAATTTCGATAGATCGCTCCTATCTTGCCGAGATTTCTGAGTTAAGTCTAAACACTAAAACCGGTCAGTATAAAATAATGACTGTGGACTGTGGACCCGGACTGCGGACTGGGTATAAAACACGGACTACGAACTGCGGATTAGGTATAAAACGCAGACGGAGTTAATTCGCAAGAATTTCTTAGACTACGCGTAGTCGCTTGTTGTTCAAGTTACGGATTGTAGAGCAAGCGAAACAAACGGGCACAAATTACCTCCCGTGAACTAAACCTATAAGAAATAAGGGATTAATTGTAGTGCACGCTTTCTGAAAAGGCTACCTCAAGTGTTTCTATTTCATTCCCGATATTTTGTGAAACCAGAAGTTTTACGAGATCATCGGAAGTTTACTTGAAGTATAAACTTATATCGAGCCTTGTTGAATTATAGAAATGTAGTTCTGCTATCAGTAACAAGGCCTTTCCTGACTGTGCTGGTAGAATCCTAAAACAGTGCTCAGGAAATTGCCCAAAAAGTGCTAAAACATTAAAATAGTGCTCAAAAGTTACTTTAAAAAGGGAAAAGTTTCCACTTTTTGCTGATATGCACAATTTTAATGAAGTAAACTAAACCCAGTTAAAATAAAATTTCAGAAGGCTTTTGTCAAAACAAGCAACAGTCAAATCAGAAACTTCTGTTCCCACGCTTTTCAGGAAAAACCCACGTGGCTTTCCATGACAACAATCTTTGTGCAAGACCACAATCTAGCATGTGGTGAATGTACATTGGGTTGCCTGTGTAACCCATGCTTGTAATGCATTGTGGAGAGTGTGAAAATACAAGATGGCGGACTGAAACGTGTGTTGTTTCTTGAGAGTATAATCCGCTCCCATCGAGGACTAGTCTGGCGTACAGACATTACATAGCATAATCACGAAAAACGTATAGTTTCAGCTAAAAAATGTCTGAGAAAACATGTTTTGCTCGAAATGTGAAATAGTGCTTCCCCAAATGTGAAAAAGTGTCCGATTACGTGAGTGTTCAAAATGTAAAATAGTGTTCCAATGTCGAAATCAATAGTTTTGCGTCAGTGCCCAACCGAGAGTTAACTTTATATTCCTTTACAGGGTAATTGGAAGGAGAAGAAAGCTGTCTTGGTTTCCTAAATCGCAACGTAGTTTTATACAGAGTCTGTGGTCGGTAGAAGCTGTGCCGCGTCGATCTTGAAAGTGAATAGTCACGACTTGTTCCAGTTCTCGGCCGTTTCTGTTCATACCAGGCCGTAGTATTTTTCATGCCGACATGATAAGCTATCCGGTATAGTGTAGACATAGCCTGAATGTATGTGCAATCCAACCCACATGCACAAAACCTTCATTTTGACTTTTGACTGCCTTTCCAAACCATTGTAGCTATTCAGATAAATTGATAATCAGAACAGCACAGTTCTCCGGGAGGCTAAAGTTAAAAAAGAGTGCTTTATGCTCAAGCTGGGATGAAAATTCAATTCAAAGCAATTTAGATGTTTCCAAGCAGGAGTGGTATGTTTGATAAACACTGCCTGAACGTGCAGGAGAAATGAGTAGCGATATTGAGCGTTAGCGCTAATTTCACAACACCTACCTCGCCTTCCAATATTTTACTTTTGTTCACTATAGACTTATATTCTCGGTGCAGGAAATTCATGCCTTCGTCTCCAGAAATGAAACAAAGTTGTGCATATCGTTTCCGGGGTACGGTCGGCCTGCGTCACCGAGAAATACAAGAATCACGCAAGGCTTTTTCTCAGAAAATGTACTTTGTACCCGGAAGACAACATGACACTTCCTCCTTGGTTGGCCCACAATTTAAACAATTACGCTTCCCAGTTGAGCGCGACACCACGCAAGTTTCCGCACAAAGTTTTGACGTCAAACGTTTGTGTGGAAACTTCACACCCTTACTCCTATGTCTGTTAAACTGTTTTAATAGTCGGCTCCAACCCATATCATTATGCCGGCAAACTTAAGCCAAACCATTTCAAATAAATATTTAGATATATGTGTAATCGGTCCTTGTATTTCAGAATCTTTGCCCTGTCCTTAAGCCTGTATCGCGGGACAGTACGAAGGAAGAGAATTGCCAAGGGTACACCGAACAGCATCGTTATGTCCTAATAGCTGTAAATTACTGTCGTGCGTTTTATGAATAGAATTTGTCCGTTCATATTTATCAAGGAACGAGGCAAAATCAGCGCATCGATTTCTCGGTAAACTTAAGCCTCAGAATTCCAAGAAATAAAAAAATCGCGCACCGCCGCATTCGAGTTTTTCTCGGAAAACATGATATGCTTCGTAACCTGAAAGTACGGAGATGCCCGGCACTCCATCGATGCCCGGTCGAGTGATTCTTTGGAATTTGTATCTCGTAACGTTTACTTCTCATCATTAATGAATAAAACTGGGAAAAGAACTTATAGAACTGATGTGGCGACTTAATTCCAAGTTTGGTCAGACAGAAGCGTTTCTTGGTTATGTGATGCTGGTAATGGCGGACTTGTGTCTTTAAAGCATTCATCAGTTACAAAACATCATGTCGCTGTGAATTCAGCGTGTAGATCTGAGATCTACCGCATATAAAAGAAATTACAACTAGACGCTATATTGCTTTGGATTTTAAAAAATAAAGATGAACGACATTTCCCACTATCTGAACTGATGACAACAATTCTCGCTTAGACACGGCAGGTATTTTGAGGACAGTTATGGTTTCTTTTACCTAATGATTAGGCCGTACAGTTAACTGAATATACAATCCTTTACCTTTACCTTCATTTTGTTTTCTATTTCGTCTTCCTTGTAAGGATTTGCTCGATTCCCCTAGCTGGACTGGACAAATATTCTGAGCTTGAGTTTGTAACCCAAGACCGACGCCTTCCAAGAAATCATGAATTATGCTAACTCAAGTGATTAAGCTGACATTTCTCGGAAATTCAGCAAATATTCAAATTATTTAAATCACGTGATCGCCAGGCATTCAGTGTCGACAAGCAACAGTCATCTTAACCCTAAACTGCATCAGGCGAGCACCTCGCTGCTGAACTGATTAAGTTATGTTTTCCTTAAATGAT
>OX419343.1:9502267-9519767 GCA_948470475.1 Galaxea fascicularis | reverse complement strand
AAAGTTACAAGAGTGATTTAACACGTCCTTTAAAGAACGGACTCTCGAAAGAAAAGCCTCCCTTATAGTCGCCATTTCCTTTGGCGCTCGACCCAGTGTCTGGTGGGAAATCTTCAAGTCCCACAGTGCACTGCGAAAAAACAAAACGAATGTCGCCAAAACGAACGTCGCGAAAACGAATGTTGAACGGACAGTGCCAAAGAACAAACGAATGTGGTTTTATGTAAAAACAATGTTGATCTTGAAAAACGAATGTTGTTCATGTAACTGACGGATGTCCACTTTGAAAAACGAATGCCGAAGCGAATAAAACGAATGTCGAAGCGAATAAAACGGATACCGAAGCGAATAAAACGAATGCCGGAGCGAATAAAACGAATGTCGAAGCGAATAAAACGAATGCCGAAGCGAATAAAACGAATGCCGAAGCGAATAAAACGAATGTCGAAGCGAATAAAACGAATGCCGAAGCGAATAAAACGAATGTCGAAGCGAATAAAACGAACGTCCAATTTAAAAGGCGAATGTCAAGCTTGTAAGACGAGCGAAAAGTTTAATTTTGATAAGAAATACGCGCCATATCTTTCTTAACAACGCGAAGGTGTTCGCTGAATCGGTTGCCTAGTCGTGTTTCTATTTCGCCGATGCTTGGTGTAACTTTTTGCACAATCTGCAGGTCATCGCGGCAATAGATAACATTTGTGCAGGTACACTTGAAACGACCAGTGATCTTGACAGATCGTTTAGGGGGTCCCCTTAGGTCCCTGGATACTTTGTCAACCGTTTTGAATGAAAGGACATGTTTTGCATCGTGAGCGCTTCGAAATCTTGCATTTGATCCTCAGCTGAGCACAACCTGCAATTATCATTCACGCTTGTTCTTCTTCGTTGAGAGTTGGAATTTCTAATTTGACAAGCTTTTTTGGCAGGCTCGACTTTCTAATCATATCAGGAAGTAGATCAAATTTCAAACGGTGTTGTACTAGCAAAGGAAAGCAATAGAGAGTAAACTTTTCTCTTAAAAATTTATCCCATGAACCGGTGAGAAAAAATATTAAAAGAGGACTTTTGTGGTGCCCCTAGTTTGAGTTTTAGAATTTGATGTCATCTCATGAAAACTAGCCGTTTTATTCCTTTGTTGCTAACTAGTGCACCTACTGTGCCAGCACAAAAACATGCCTGACGTTTGACTTGGTGAACGATACTTTAAACAACAAATGTCCGGGACAGGACTGGAAATATCAGCAGTGTTCGGGTAAGTGATGCTGTTTGGGTTTGAAACGGAGATTCTATCAAATACATAAGCAATCAGGATTCTCCATTTGGCGGATATTTTCCGCGGACATTATATATCTGCTCCGAACTGTGAGCTTCGAGGAACTGATAATGTCCAAGGGAAAATATTCGTCTGAAGCCAAATGGAGGTTATTGTTTTTATTATCCTTGAAATGTTTTTTACAACGCGCATTTGGGAGATATTTAACAATTACTGATACACCGAGGTGAATAATTGTTTTAGTATATACCAAACAAGCTAAATGACTAGCGTTTATTCAAATAATTTCCTTTTCGGAAATCGAAACGGGAGGTGAATAGTACTTTGCTAATCACCTCCACGTTAACCAATCAGAACGCGTGATTCCCCGGGTTTAGTCACATGAGGCGTTTAGACCAATCGCGTGCGAGCGAAATTATTTGACCGATTATAAACTTCGCTAATTCTTGAAAGAAAGTGTCCCCCTAGTTATCTGGAAGTTCGAGAAAAACCGATGGATAAAAACAGTCATCTAAAGCTGCTTCCCTCCTTGGGCCACTGTAGAGGCTCAGCTTGTTCCTTTTTTCAAGTTCTCCAAATTAAGCAGCAGACTCGCCTTCTAGTTCTGCAAATGGGCCAAATGGAATGGTGTTTGATTCGACTGCATCATTCGTGCTTCTTTTCTGAATCGATATAAGATTCCTGTTTTAATAAGGCATTTGGACTCAGTCTTAGCCTGTTCCAGGCTCTCAGAAAGTGGAGGCGGGCGAACGAGACTGAGTGAGCAAAGCCCCCTTTATTTTCACCACTGAGTCGCTCTGCTGGTACCATGGCGTCCCGTTTCCGATCTGAACGCCTAGAACAGGCTATTGATCCCTGTGCGTTATGATGCATTATTCCAGGGCATGGACGTCCACATTATTGCCTGGAAAGGAAGGTGCCGCCTTAGACTTTATGGTCGTCTCGGATTAGGACGATAAAACGTATGTCTTGTCTCACAACACTAGTTTATGAACTCTGTAGAACGTTAAAGAATATCACATTGATCTCATAGAGTTGCTGTGTGAGGTGCGAGGTGTTGTGGTCTCTATGAGGTCTACTAACGGGGGAAGGGGGGGGGGGGTGGATTGGCATTGAAACCATGAGTCCCGTTCGTGCTCATCCCCACTCGGCAGGTCTGTGTCCAGTAGATCAATAGTAAAGATGGAAAACCAAGACCTGTTTTGTTTGCCTTGATTTCTGTTTTTAGTCAATGGAAAGTTTCTCATCATCGCTATTCCAGTGACCATCGCTGTGGTAATTGTAATACTGGGATGGACGATCTACTGTTGCTGTGGGTGTGAATGCTGCTGTCGTTTTTGTGGTGGGTGCCTGCGCTGTACCAGAACTATCTGCTATTACTGTTTCTGCTGTTGTTGTTGCTGTGAGAGGGATTCATCTCGTTCCTTTACATCAGGTATTACAAGGGGCAGGAGTTTTCTCCTTGCGCCTAATTCACTGTGGGACTAATCAAATTCTTAAGTTTAAAATTTATGAAATCTTTGACCGCCAAGAGTTTTCGAAGGTCTAGAGTTCTAACGGTAGACCAGACCACAATGGATCACAGTGTGGAGCTATGTACGCACACACAACCGTTGGAAAGTTTTGCAAAAACGATAATAAGCCGTCCATTCCCTGTAAATTAATGTATGCTTACTGTTTACTCTATCGTTTTTCGCTTTTGATGTAAGATGTACTGTTCGTATGCTGAAACCCTGTGTCATGAAAGGGAAAAGGTTTGTTTCCCTAAAGGTTTTCTTTCAGGCATTTGCATTTTGATCTTGTGGTTTGTGTTTTCTCTTTTCCTAGCGTAGCGGAATGCAGGTCTATGGTTTCGTAATGAGTGAATGATAGAGTAGAAATCACTCATTGGGTCGTAAAATTTATATTAATTTATTCGGATTTTAATTATACTTATGCTTTTCTTAATCATACTAACGCAAAACTTATGCTTAGTCAAGAAGGTTTTAAATCGGGCCGTAAGCTGCCACAAGTCAAAGAAAGGACTGTTTTATTATCATTTTTTGAAAGGGGGAGGGAGCAATTCTGTAAAGATGCTCTCGAAGCTCACGTTCGTTTCTCAGGTTCAAATTTCGTGCTGCAAAATATACCGCTTTGATGAGTCACTTCGGAGGTTCGGAGATTTAAAATCCTATTCCATTGGATAAATGTTTCGTTTCTCAAACAGGGAGCCGCTAGATATCCATCGATCGGCGAAAGCATTGTACTTTAGTCATTTGGAGTAAAAAGGCTTTAAACAACGCATTTACTATGTTGGGTTGGGACGGTTATGTGGACTTAGCTGTCACTTGAAGGGTAGGGGTGTCCGAGTACGAATCATCGCTGGGACACTCCAACTCGAAGTGCCCCTGAATTAAACCAGATTAAACGGAGTGCGATCTTAACCGAGCTCGTACGTTTTTTCTGATGTTACTGCAAGAAGTCCCACCCGCATCACTGACAGATCACCCAATGAGAGAGTAAAACAGTAAATTACGAACACTAAAAGAGAAAATGAAAAAATAATCGTCACTATAAAAAAGAATAACGAAGAATATAAAGAAAAAGGAGGAACTTGAATTGCTTTTGATCAAGTTCTGTCCGGTACAAGGGAACCAAAACGTAACGAAAGTGTCACGCTTTGCATATCATTTCGTAACAAAGGAAGTAAAACAATATACGCCAGAATTAGTCCTGCTAAATATCTCAGCTCTAACATATCTATAATGTAAGCTATTCGTACTTCTTTTATGTCACGGTTTTCTACCGCAAACCCCCCAACAGGCCTTCCAGTGCACTGAGGTGTGGTATTCAAAATTATTGCCACACTTTCGTAATCATTGGCTAATATTCAGGGTCCCAAAGGGGGGCCGCTGGAGCCCGGAGCCCGATCCTTGCCCTGCCTGGAGCTCTTACCATTTTTGCTCGGATTCCGGAAGCAAATCTTATAGAGACCTAGAGCCCCGAATAATTAATCCAGGAGCCCTGGAGCCCTGCTCTTTTAGGGCCGGAGTCCTGAATAATATTTGACTTACGAATTCAGTTCACGAGTTCACTCATTAATTAGAGCCATTTAATTAACTTGCTGTCACTGCTGTTGTTGGGTGTAAGGAGTGTTGAAAGATACTAATAGTATCGGCTCTACGTTGTCCCTTTTTGTGCAGATGCCAGACGTGGCCTTTTGAGGGGAGTCAGAAATCCTATGACCAAACGAGCTGCATCTCGCATTCAAAGTGCTACAGCAAGGAGCTTTGGCGGCATGGTTCCAAAAGGAAGTTTCGCATCAAGAGCTCAGTCCACCGCGGATAGGCGTGCCTTTTGGGGATTATAAAAGAATGAAATAGGCTATTTCCTAATTACCTCAGGTCTCTTTTTCGAAGCGAATCTAGGTGCTCATCCTTTTATTGCAAATCAATTTTCATTCACATGAAAATGAGTTTAATTTGCGTCTGAATGAAAATTGATGTGCATATGAAAGGACGAACACCTAGACTCGCTTTGAAAAAGAGACCTGAGGTAATTCGGAAATGACGAGGACTGCCTGGCTCCGCTAGCCCCTATGGTTATTCCAGGCAGTCAGTACTCTAATTTTACCTTTGTTATTTTTCTATTGTCAAATTATTTTTTTAGCCAGGAGTGCAAATAAAGATTGTTGTTGTTGTTTGGCCTATTCAGTTGTACTTCAAAAACTTGTGTGCAGTGTTTCAAAGCCGTCTTTCTTAATTTACCCTGACCTTAAAAAAATAGGAAAATTTCACATCGTTCTTGTTAGGATGTACAAAGTTTGATTCCATTAGCATAATAAATGATAACGGCTGAGTAAGTAGCTAAAACTACTGTACTCGAAAAGAATCTACCGTATCACGTATACCGTGGTGGTCTTGACCTGTTTGTACCCCTAAGCCCCACCTAAAAAGACGGCGAACTCCCCTTCCATCGGAAGAGGGAAAAACTGAGTAAAAAGTTGAAACCTTCCTGCTCTCATTTGCCTGGTTATGAAGGCTTTTCTTAACCAAAAGATTAAAATTGTTCGTTTGTTTGCGCCTTTCTCCCCTAAATTATATTTGACTCATGATCTCAAATATTGACTGTTGGACATCTTAAAACTTACCTTTTAAAGAAAGCTTTTAGAACAGCAGGTTGAATTAAATAGGTAGCGCAATTTAGAATATTTTAATAGTTTGAGCGCTTTAGAAATCTATTTGATTATTATTAAGTGTAATATAAGATAAATTTTCGCCTTTGGTAAAAAAAAAAAAAAAAAAAAACTAACACTAAATTGTGAACTGATACTCTTACCTAAAATTGGTGCTTTAGTAACAGATACAAATGCCCGGCAGTTGAGGGCGCTTGTTCTGAGAAAAACCCACCATGGTCTGCCGCACAAACCTTTGGGACAAAATCGGTTTGATAGCCTAACGATATGTAAAGGTGAAAGCCATTTTTGATTCATTTGTGAATTTTGTGAGGAACGAACACCAAATCGGTCAGTGTAAAACGCTGACTGCATTTAACCCTCGGTCTTCGGTCTGCAGTCCGCAGTCCGCAGTCCGCACTCTCCTTTTACACTGACCGAACACCAAACACTCTCCACTCTGGGTGAACTTTCCCCTTCGGCGATCTGGATTAAACGTATCCTTCGTCGACCTTCGTCGACTCTTTCGTGGAGCGTTCGTGTCGTTCGTTCCGATCTCGGGTTACTGCTGACCAAAAGAATCACGGTTTTATGAGAAAGCCAGGCTGACGTCATTTCCTTCCCACAAAGCCTCTTGATGAAAAGCGGATAGGTTCGGTTGTTGGAGTACAGTTGGTATATTAGTACGTGTCGTCGTCGATTTCGAGTTTACTATGATTCTTTCGAGGAATTTATCAGCAAGTTGCCTTTTGTTAACTGTGTGCCTTATTCAGTTCTGCCTTCTACACGTTTCGGTGGGAGAAAGCCCTACAGAAGGTGAGTGACAACAGAAGTAACTGTCCCATCCTCGTTAGCTTTCAACAGTGTTCAAGGACAAATTGAAGGGAAATTCAGCTTTGTACAATGTCATGTTCTGTTTTGAACTGGATCTTACGATTGAGTAGAGGTCATTTCATTGTCTTGTATGCTCGGACAAACGTCAAAATATGTCGCGCGAAATGTATGACTATTATTGCTCTGAATCCTAAAACGATGATCGTATGACCAACACTGTAACATAAGCTTCACTTTCTCTTCACTTCTTTGTCTTAAAGCCTTCTTGAGGTGCCAAAACGTAGCGGTCCCTGGTCATTTCTTCTGTATTGTAAAACTACAGTGTTTCACATCATCAAACTCATGCCTTCGATCCTGTGCATTATAAAATACTGAAACGTTGTCGTACAATAATTATTATGTTTGTATTGTAGTTTGAGAAAGTCTTTAGTCATTTAGAACTCGATTACTTGTTTATCATCGCTTCTAGAGTGTTGGATCTGTATTTCCGTGTTATTCGTTTTGCATGCCTGACTTCAGAGCCCTTATTGTTTGGCTTTAACGTCAATCCAAATTTAAATAAAAGGAGTGATTCAGCAATTCACTTGTTTGTAGACAATAAACCAACACCTTTGAACATAACAATATTGAACATTGTCGATATTGTATCAGGGGGAAGCAATTACAAATAAAATATTGCATGACTACTGTAAAGGGGTTATAATTTTCTGTTATCAATTTTGGCCATGCAGCTGGGGTCACAGCAGTTGATCTGAGAAACTTGGCAAATGAAATAGGCCATTTCCGAGTTCATGTCTGCCTCCTCTTCAAAGCGAGTCTAAGTGCGAAGTTTTTGTGATGGTAAGTAGTTCTACTTTACAGATGAATGAAAACTAATTTTCATAACAAAAACTTCGCACTTAAACTCGCTTTGAAGAGGAGGCAGACATGAACTCGGAAATGGCCTATTGTATTGTAAATTTGACGTCATTATGTAAATTAAGTTAGTGGGCAGTGTTATGGGAAGTTATCGAATATTAATGTTTTTGCTCTTTTGGTTAAAAATTGGTATGGATATACCCCAATAATTGAACTTCTGTCTTGTTTTCTCATCGTTCCCCGACCTAAATGATATTTTGATCACCATTGCGGCAAAATTGATTAGGTTTTCGTGGACAGAGTATGGTGAAAATTTATGCTTTGCAAGATTTATGTAACATGCAAGGGCAGAACTTTAAAATTATTATGTGCTTCCATCATTTGAGTTCCTGTAGCTCAAAAGCATTCTTTTCATCTGACTACAGTACTGTACCTATACATTGTTTTGTTTTTAATCCAGAATTAATATCCACAGCCCACCACAGGCATTTTTTTTAAATTGTATCCCAACCTTTCTGGAAATTCCAATTTATCTCCATACATTTCTTTCAAAATGTTTGCTTGTGCGAGAGCATGTAAAAAAAGTAAAACGTAAACGTAAAGCTTGTCCAGTTGAATACGAGTTAAATGAAAGGCTTTAATATGGAAATCATGAAAATTGCTGTAGAGACTGTATGGTGAGGGGGGATGCACCTTCCAAAAAAGAGGCATTTGTACAGGAATTTCTTGATTATTAAATGCATGTTTTCTGGTAGCTTTTCAACCAAACATGCTCAAACTTGGTGAACCTACTAATAAAATTATTTTGCGATGCCCTTTCATGTAGGAAACTGTTAACTTGTAGTTCAATTTCATGACGATTGTCATTGATTTTCATTGAAGTTTTGATTTGTTCCCAGGCCCTTACTCGTTTTGAAAGTGGGCAATGTCTTTGTCAATCGGTTTTAGAATGGAGAGTAATGTCATTTTACATACTGTGCATTGTATTGTTAGATCCCACATGCAGCAAACATGATAACAAGTCATGTGATGAGTGTGTCAAAGAGAATGGGGTAAGGCTTGCCTTCTTTACTGTACAATTGCTGGTTTGCATGTGACGTCACGGTGGCCATGTTGGTGCACAAAAACAAAGGAATCGCGGCCATGTTGGTGCACAAGGCTAACCCTCTGGGAATTGAACTCTATTTTTATGCAAATACTTTCTTTTGTTTCATTAAACCAATATGGCCGCTGGTCACGTGACTGAAAACCAAGAATAATCATGTGTTATGAGCTGATTGTCAGGTGTGATTGAGAATATTATTTTCATACTTCAAAGTACTTGTAAGTAGCTGGTGCTTGAGGTGCCAGACCAAATAACTTAATTATTCCATTTTGCAGAACTGTTACAGCAGGGACATGAATCATCCTGCCACTGTGCATTAGAAGCAGTTTGTAAATGGATAGAAATTATCATTGCTAATTATTGATAATTAACTACTGTAGTTGTTAATTCACCTACAGTTGTATTTCAATGATAATTATGCATTGTAGCTTGTAATACATGTATGTTCGATTTATAATAATTCTGAGAAACTTGTTTGGGAGAATTAATACATGTAGAACATGTTCATTAATTTGTATCTTATTCTTATACCATGCCATATAAAATACAGCCATTGTAGTATTCATCAGTATTCCATCAAACCTTCCCATTGTGTACTGCATTTATTGTATAGGGCTATTTTATTTTCTGTGGCTTGGTATAAAATAGTTACAGTGTATTTTGAATTATAAGGCTTAGAAGACAAAGGGATTTGAGAAACATCCTACACTGTAGGTTAAAATTTTTTAACCTGAATTTAATTTTTACCTGCAACATACATGCATACAAAGAAAATATGAGTGACTTGAGTAGTATTCTGTGGTATATCACCCTAAAGCTTTGCATGACTAGTATTTATTGAAAACTACAGGTAGATAAATGTGTAATGCAATTCTTAGCCATCATGGTATAATTATCAGCCATTATGCCATGCTCTTAAATATGGTAACTGTACGCATCAGCTGTTTTTGTTTTACTAAAAAACATTGTAGCCCTGGAGGATTTATCTATGATTTGTGGGCATTTTGTAAAAAAAAAAAACAAAAAAAAAAAACAATTATTCCACAAGTTTGTGCTTGTTGGAAATGAGATGATTATAGCAAACTTGGTGTGCACTACACATGTAAATGTGCAGTTTCATTGGCTTGTCCAGTGTGTATTGTGGAGTCATTATTACTGTAAGTACATGTATATTGTATTCAACATTGATATGGGATGGTTATGCTTGAGCCCTAATTGATTCTTTTGAATGGAAGCCAGTCATTGATTGTTTTTGTTGTTTACCGTTGATTGTTTTGTTTTGCCAGTGTGCCTTTTGTGAGCCAAATAAGAAATGTATAAAATACAGTCTGGTGAAAGACACATTGCACAAATCTTGTGAAGGGCAGGAATGGAAGTACAAGCAGTGCATTGGTGAGATCCTTTTAACAAGTGTTTTACACCATGCTACATGTAAATGGACATACTGTAACATAACCCTGGTGAAAATCTTTCAAGGATCTTCAAAGATCTTTAAGGATAAGGATCCTTAAAGATCCTTTTAGGATCTTGATGAAGATCTTAATTAAGATCCTCAGAAATCTTTGCAAGATCGTCAAGGATCTTTCATTTTCTTGCCAAGATCCTTGAGGATCTTCGAGGATCTTCATGGATCCTCATAGGATCTTCAAAGATCAAAGATCCTCAAGGATCTTGGCAAGAAATTGAAGGATCTTTTAGTATCTTTACAAAGATTTCTAAAGATCTTACTTAAGATCTTGCAAAGATTTTCAAGGACCCTCCCAAGATCTTCCAAAGATCCCCAAGGATCCTCCCAAGATCTTCCAAAGATTCTCAAATATCCTCCCGAAATCTTGTCAAAAGACCTCTAGGATCTTTCATTGGATTCTCAAGATCTTTGAGGATCTTCGAGGACTCTTTATCAATTATTCAAGGATCGTTTAAGACATTACCAAGATCTTGTGAAGATCCTCAAAGATCCCCCCCCCCCCCAAGATCTTGCAAAAATTCCCCCCATAATTTTGCTATGATCCTTAAGGATCCTTCAATTTCTTGCCAAGATTGTAAAGGATTTCGAGGATTAACTTTTAACTGGATTACTCATATTGAATCCTCCCAAAGATCTTCAATGATAATCATAATTTTTATTCTTAAAAGATCTTGCAAAGACAATCAAGGATCTTGCAAAGTCATGTTCAAAGATCTTCACAAATCTTAATATCATTCACTGTCAGTGGCTTTTAAAGTAACACACTTCACATCAAAAGTTGATTTCATTCAAAATATCACTATATTTATTTAAGTCTGTAATAAATATTAAATATGCAATGAAAATGTCATTTAAAGAAAGCCATTGTAACATATTCATAATTAAAAAAAATGTACATTCAACAGGTGCAAGCTCAGATTTTTAAAAGAGCACTTGATAAAAAAATTTCCTACTCAAAAAATAATTATATTCCTATACAGGCCATTTGTCATTCAGTGAGAAATTGCAATTGTTTTCAAATGGTTACAGTGCCGCACTGACCACACCATTGCTGGCTAGCATTTTCCATGGGTTTTTCTTTTGGCATCAGGGAAATGTTTTTGCTTTTTCACTGTTTTTGGATAAGAGGTAGTAAACCAGGGGCAGAGGAAATGTTAAAGCTTGCTATACTTGTGTACTTTGTTGAATTGGTGCTACCAAAAGCGAAGTGGCACATGAGAGCCACATTTAGCCATTGAACAATGAGATTTATGAAATTGCCATATGAAATAAAAAGAAAGTCAGGTCAAAGGCCCAGAATTATAAAAAACAGTGACATTAAATCAGGAAGCAAATGGCAATTTGAACAACATAAGCAACCCACCACACTTAATGAAAATCACTAAGATTTTTTGCCCAGTATCCAAGGGAAGAGCCCACACTAGATTAAAGACCAGCTAGAACATCTCGTTTCCAGGGTTCGTGCTACTCCTTGAAGTCCTTGAAAAGCCCTGGAATTTAATTTTAGATTTCAAGGGCGCTTGAAAAGCCCTTGAAAAGAAGAATTTTTGCTGGAAGTGCTTGAAAACTCCTTAAATTTTGGCTGGGATGGTAAATAATAAAGGATTATTTTATCAAAGTATTTCAAATAAAAGATTTTGCGAAAATGTGTGGTTCCAGAAAATATCCATCATTAAATCCTTGAAGGTCCTCATTAAATCCTTGAAGATCCTAGCAAAGATCTTTTAAAGGATCTTTTTAGGATTCTTCAAAGATCCTCATAAAATCCTTGAGGATTGTCAAGGATCCTGCCTAAGATCTTTGCCGGAATCTTAGCCAGGATCTTTGTAAGATCCTTCCAAGATCCTAATCAATTCCTCAAGGATCTTTATGGATAGTAACACAAGATCTTGCAGGTGCAGGATCTTTGAAGATCTTTAAAGGTTCCTCACAGGATCTTTTAAAGATCTTTATCTTTGAGGATCCTTGGCAGGTCTTTGAAGATCTTCAAAGATCCTTGAAGATCCTGTGAGGGTTTTCACCAGGGAAGAGTTGATGTACAGTGTACATACCAGTTAAGCAATACTTTTGAATTGTATGCCATGGAATATCTCATAAGTCACATTACGGCTTAAAAACTTGTCAGTTACCAGTCACATCGTGTTTCTTGTAGGATGCAAATCTCATTGCTATGCGATTTGCGTAGCGCGAGACTCACCAAAGCAAAAATTTTTTGGCATAAATTATAGATGACCACTACGCAAAATCATTTAATTTTGCGCAACACTTTTGTTGAGCACCAGTTTTACTGCAGCTATTTGTTCTACCAAAATTTGAGAATTGACGTGCTGAGATTTTCCATGTTTACCAGGGAAAGATTACCTATTCTTGTCTGTTTTAAACTTATACCCTGTTCACCCCCAAAAATGAAACAAAAACAAGTAATGAAAAACTGAATGCAAGTTTTTGCGAGAGATTCAAATGAACTTGAACAGTTTCTCTAATCTGAACTAAATTTCCAATCGATAATAGCCAACTGTAAGCAATTTTTAAACCTTGTTTGACTAAACGGCTTTTAAACATGTTTAAGCGTTGGTGTGAATGGGGCATTAGATTACTTCTGATGGCAACTTTTAGGTGCTTGGCTTGAACCAGCACGTACAGTACCACCTGAAAGTATTGACCCCTTTACCGTGGCATTGCTGCTTGACCTTCTTGCAACTTTGTCATGACTTTCCCTCAGCAGGCCGCTTTTTTACTGAGGAAAATTCTCGGTCAGGCACCAAAGTTGCTGCAGGAAAGTTAACCGAGGTAAAACCAAGGTAGTGAAAATGCTGCAGTGGTGTTTACATGTTAATAGACTTTTGTTTTCTCTGTGTTATTCTAATGTCAAAAATCGCACCGAAGAACATTTTAACAAAAAGACGTTTTGGCTGTAAATCTTGAACAGGAAGGACAATAAATAATTATGGCCACTACACATAGATCTATTGGCTTTTTAATACATTTGTCATTAGTATTAAATAATTCTGCTTTTACAATCCGAAACATGAAAATTCTTTTAGACATATTTTGATTGGGGTGATTATTTCGAAGACTTCAATCAAAGCCTTGAAGCCAAGTGCGTCGATTTCTTGCAAGCTCAAACAATTAGCAGCGAATGGCTAGACGGGATGTCGTTTTGAATGGCTTAAAGTGAACGGTTAAATGGTACAAGTAAACATTATTTCTTGTGAATTACTGCGCTTTTCAAAAACATGCAAACTCTGAGGTTCAAAAGTTGCCTTAACAATTATGTTTTTCGCTGCCGTCAATCATAATTTCGATCACAAGGAACGAACCTTTAAATTCAGAAACACACAAAACGGATCGAAATTCACCAATCACAAACCATGACCTTTTGAACTCGTTGAAGTAAACTTCTGTTTCCTATGAGGTCCGCTAAGATGATTGACGGCAGCGAAAAGCGCAAACGTCAGTTAGCTTTTGAACTTCAGAGTTTGCATGTTATTGAAAACCGCAGTAAGAAAAGAAAAGTATTAAACATCTCAATGAGAGACCCGATAAACTTAGGCCTAATGTGTTGTCAGCATCATTTTTACAAGGCAGCGCAGCGAGAATCAAACTAAATACAATCAAAGGTTTCTCAAAGGGCACACATATTACACCCTGGAAAACAATAAGTGCTTTTTTGGCATTGGACTAGACAGCTATAGGTTACTTTATAATACTTGAAAAGACTTCAATTTTACATTGTATAGCAGCCGATTTTAAAATTACCAGTCTGAGCACAAATCCTGCACAATGTTATTTTGACTATAACCCCTTGAATTTAAGAACCAATTCTTCACACCTTGAGAACTCAGTCTTGCCGCTTATTTTAGTCATTGTTCTTTCGTGCTGCAAATTTTGTGCGGCAAATTTACCGCAGCAAAGTACACCTCTGTTTTCCTGCAGGATTGCTCCTTTTTTTACCAAGGTGGATGCACGGCCACAACCCGTGGCAAAGACGGGGTATTGCCTTGTCCCAAGGGGTCAATACTTTCAGGCAGTACTGTACGAAGACAAACATGCCATGTGTGAACCTGAACGCAAACCAGAACAAAAGTAACAAACATCAGTCATAACACAGCTTTGGCAACTGGCTTTTGCGATCACTGGAAATGGACTATTGTTCACCTTACAATGGTCAATTAAGATTGTATGTGAGGTTGAAAATAAGATACATGCAGTTACTGAAACATCACACGCTATGTGAATCGCGTAGCGTGCAACACAATTCTTGTAGCACGCAATGATGGTGGTAACTTACTTTTACATATTCTTTGTGTACACGCAAGTTTGTATGCAAAGAAAATACCAGTTACAAGTGGGATATTCCATGGTGTGTCACGAGAAAGCTTTGTGTACAACTGTAGCTTTGTTGTTCCATATGTCATAGAAACTACAGCCCTAAAGGCTGTATGTACATACAGTGCAGCTAAACAGTCCACATTAACATGCTTCAAACCCATAATTTTGTTAGAAGTGTGTCAATGCAAGGGGTGGCGAATGGTACCTCTAAAATCTTGGGTCTCGTAAACTTTTCATGGAATCTCGAAATCTCAACAGCCTTTGCGAAAAGTCTCGAAGTCTCGTTTATAGTGCATATGTTTCGGTCTTTATGTCTCGCATGATTGGTCTCGGTCTCGGATTTTCAAACAAGGTTCTCGGAGTCTCGTCGAGTCTCGGATTTTACCATTTGCCATCTCTAATGCAAGTCCATTTATCAAATGCGCTTCAAAAGCG
Organism: Galaxea fascicularis; assembly: GCA_948470475.1. Classification (NCBI taxonomy): domain Eukaryota; kingdom Metazoa; phylum Cnidaria; class Anthozoa; order Scleractinia; family Euphylliidae; genus Galaxea; species Galaxea fascicularis. Next base: position 9,505,306 of record OX419343.1, on the reverse strand, counting down.
CACCTGCCCTAGAACCCATTAGTACATGTACGTATGAGGCGCATTGCCCTTGGTTCATTGTTCGATAACATGGTAACTTTTGCTGTTCATAAATACATGTATAAGTACTTTGGGAGCTCTACTTATCGTGTTTCAATAACGTGCTTTCAGACACGGTAATGCAAAAACTGTGTGTGTGTTTTCCACATCCATTGGTCGCTTTTCATTGAGCTGTATTGTAGTCAATGCAGTGCACAATGGAAAGGTTTAGTGGAATATATAATATCCAACAGCTTTCCTGCATTCTGATTGGCTGTATTTTCTATGGCATGATTTAAAGGTGCTTATAATTTATCATACGTGCACAGTACTGTGCTGTGCTATGCTGTACACAAAACTGTTATACCTGTGTTTTTTAAATGTATCATGCCATAGAATAATTATACATTCAACCAAAATGTATTTGTCAGTATTCCACCAAACCTTCCTGTCCTGCTCTGTGATTCAGCACATTGATTAAATATCCCACAGTAGGTACAGCATTTTCTATAGAGAGTAGTAGAATAGATGCAGAAGGCTCTCTTGTGACTGTTTGTAATTACAGCTGTATTTTGCTTTGCAGTCACTGGTAAAGTTCTTCTTATTGCCCTCCCTGTGGCTGGTTTTGTGGTGCTGGTATCCTTAGCATGCACCATCTACTGCTGTTGCTGTCGAAAAAAGAAAAGTAGAGGGTATGTGAGGGTATAGCCTTGTTTCATCTTGTCCCTTGCATCCTTTGCAAGTAAATAGTTGAATGTGCAATATTATTGTTAACCATATTAAGTTAAAAGGTCCTAAGCTGTCATTGTTGGAAATAGTACAGATTGAATTGAAGGGGCCAATAGGTCTTCTTTAGTTCTTTCTCAAGGAAACACTGCCAAAAAAAAAAATTGCCAGATTACTCTTTACATGAATATGATCCCTGGATGACCCACTTAAAAAGAGTACATTGTATTAATACAAGATCTCAGTTGCCCAGTCTGCCAAAAAAAAAAAAAAATCAATGATGAAATTTGTATGAGCACCAATTATTGCTTTGTTATCTTAAAATCCTGAGTTTTGTGCTTTTGTGCAGTTGGTGAAGAAGCAGCTTTGACACCTTAAATATGCATCAGTTGTGCTAAAAAGTCTGTGTTTTCCAGAGAGACCACAGTAAGATAAACTGATTTAAGATTACTTTTTCATTGCTATTCATCAGATCTAGCAAAGAAGATGCCAAGTGGCGCCGTCAGCGTGAAGAAATAGAAATCAAGCACAAAGAAAGGTGATGAAAAGAAATCCATGTTTTAAATAAGAATGTTGTTATACGTAGAGAGAGTGCATTAAAACATAAATTCACACTCATGGGGTACAGATGTGGTAAGACTGTATGGTTGACTTCATGTGTGGTTCCAGAAAATATTCCAGAAAATATTGATTACCACTTTTCCTTCCCCTCCACCCTCTACAGGGGGCTTTTTGGTTTGCACCCTCCCCTCCTCAAACTTCTGGAAATTCCATTTTAACTCCATACTTTTTCTTTTGCCACCCCACTCCCCCTTGGAATTTCCTTTGATCCTCTGTGTGGGAGGTATGAAAATTTCATGGAACTGCATTACATGTAAGTTGTTGTGCATCTGAGCTGCATCCTTGAGATCACAAATTATGAGCACATGAGAAATTTGACATTGAAACATTGTCAGCAAATTCTGATGTACTGTATTTGTTGACAACTTTTTCTTCCTTTCATAGGCGTGAAGAAAGACAAAAGAAGCATGATGAGATCAGGAAAAAATATGGTGAGTTACAGCTGTACATTGTAGCTTGCCTCAGTGGGGAACATGATGCCTATTTTAAAACCAAACAGTAAAATTAATAATCCACATTGTAAGGCCATCATCTTGGATTCAATAAAACCAAGGAAACGACTGAAACAGGAAGCTACATGTACATGTCTCCAGGCTTTGTTGTACAGCTGCACTCAGCAACCAAAAAACTAGACAGGATACGTGTTTGATGGCCCCAAAAATACACGTACAGCTCTGCACACCCTGCATGACTAACATAAAAGAGCAGTGTTGTTGTCTACACTCAAATCATGCACATATACACACAGTGCAAAAGTTTGGTTGGAGCGCAAACATGGGGCCTAAAACCCTAAAACTTAAGCCAAGGGTCCGAGGATAAATGTTTTCGAAAACCTACAGTTCGAAAACGGATAAAAGTTCTTTTCATTACAGGTCTTTACAGAAAGGGTGACTCAGAGGAAGCTGACGATGGTCGTTATCACAGATTTGACGATGCAGCAGTGGCTTAGACACCTGGAAATTGTTTTTCCCACTTTGTTCTAAGTAATATTTTTCTAGAAACATACTTGGTTTCTAATGGGAACTACATGTAAAAACCAGTTGCAGTGCTATAGGAGTTTTTGTAGTTTAACTTTACTCTTTACATTAATTTTTAGTTTGCTGGTGATTCTTTTTTTCATACAAGTAAAGTGTTGTTTTATTCAATTTCCTGAAGGTGTTGTGAACAAAAAAATTGCATAACTTGCAAGTGAGTCCCTGTTAGGGTATCTGTGCCTATCTGCAATATGAATTCTAAATCACATGTTTGGAATTACCTTAGCTACAGTCTGAGGCCCATTGAAATGATAAGTATCCTTGAAAAACCCAAAATAGAAGGCAAGAGAGGGGCTGTCCTCTTAATGCTCTCCTCTTGGCAAAAACAAAAATATAATAGCACTGGCACCCAGAGTAGTTTGGAATGGCCAGCTGTCAATTTTGTCTCATCCAGTGGAATACTGTTTAATGAAACAAATTTGAAATACATATAGTTCTAGGAGGGAGCAATCAACATACAGTGTTCAGGGCTTGAAATAACGGCCGGTCAATGGACAATGTCCGGTCAGAATCGAGCATTGTCCGAGCAAATCCGTGGATGACCGGACATGTTGTCCGGTCATTTGGGCTTTCATGTAACTTGCAAAATGGAGCCTCTATTGCAACTAGTTAAGATGGATTAAATATGTTCGGCCAAAAA